>CM077878.1:2990000-3500000 GCA_039720435.1 Amazona ochrocephala
CATTATAAACACAGAAATGAATGCACAGCACTGATATGCTGGTAATGAATAGCTTCAGAGAAATCACAGATATTACCCAGAATGTGCTTTCCATGGAATGTGAGGAACAACATTAACTCTGTTTTCCTCTCTTCCCCTACTGCGCTACAGCGGCTGTGTATTGCTCCCTGTTTAAAGGCAGCCTGACTCCGACATACCACAAATCACCCCTCGCTGTACTGTCTGCACAGGGCTGGAGCATAATTTGGACCTCCTGGTTGCAGTGAAGTAACTACGCCCAGAGATTTTAGGGAATGCCAGCCCATGGCAATACTCCCACCCCCCTCCCGAGAGCTATAAATCCTGCTGGACCTGGTCCTGGCTGGCTCTTCCCGTCTCCCTGCGGCACTGCCGCCACCCGTGCCGTGCCATGCCAGGCCATGCCAAGGGCTGGGAGGAAGGGTGGTAGCCCAGCCCTGAGGCTGGCAGGGCTTCAGGAGGGTCCTGTGGGGTAGAAAGGCCCAGCTGCAGCGTCCCGTGGAGCCCATCAGCATTGCTGCTGAGAGGTCTGTGGCAGGGGAAGGCAGCTGCTGAGCTGGAGCTGCCTCAGCCTGTTCTCTGTGCCCTGCTGCCATGTCCCCTTGCAGCTAGAAAGCTGGCTGCTTCTACCTCTGCTTCCCACTGGAGACGCGTGCCTTTCCTTCCAGGTGTTGGAGAGGACCCACAGTCGCCTTCGTACCCAATGTCTATCCCTGCTGTCAGGCTGAACCACGTGAACACTAACAGCCCTCTAGGAACAGAGGCCACTGTGCTCTTCAAGCACAGGATCAAACAACCTACAATGTAATAAAATGCTGAATGTTAGAAATGGTTCATGGTTACAACGGGGACTAGCCCCCAAACCAACACACATCATCCACACCAGCACCCCCCATAACATTGCATGTTGGAGAAGCAGGTTAGTAAATGAGTCAGGAGATGTTTACTACCCACCAAATGATGTTGTATTCACCTACTCTTCTTTCCTACTGGAAACATGAAGCATATCTGCTTTAAATAAGGCAAGCGCTCTAAATATCAGAGCATTGCAGAGGTTGGGAAGTTTCTGACCTTCCCACTAACAGACAGTTCAGTTTCCTCATAGTGGCTGTGAGACATGTCTATTGGGGACCCACCAAAGCATTTCCCTTTGGTCTGCAAGGGGCTCCTTTCAAAGCTGCTGCACCATCTCAGCACCCATAGAACACAAGGGAACCCCAAATGACTTGTGAATCTGGTCAGTTCTCTTAAGTGGCCTTCAAAACTTTATGGTTAGTGCGGCCTTTCTGGTTTGCAGCCTTAGGGAACGACTCAAATGACACAGGAGCTGCTAGGAGATGGTGGGACCTACCTCGTAATGAAAGAACTGGTCATTCACAAGATCAGCCCCAGTTTGAAGCTGCAGGACTAGGACTTGCTTACCCTCATATGCCAATGGTATACTTCAGTCTCTTGGAGACAAAAGGTGCCTGGAAGAGCACCAAGGCAGTCATTGCCACTCTGAAAAGCTTCAGGGAGTTTTATTTTTGAAAACCAGCGTCTGATTACTCCACAGCAAAGACAATTCCGGAGCAGCAAGAGGGTGAGAGAAAGAACCCAATACGTATTAAAAAATATTGACGAAATCCAGTGTTACGACCTGTTATGACTGATTTAAGACTTCTATTTTCTTTAACACTTTTCAATTATTTCCCCCTCACACACACGCTATTCATCAGCTTAGGAAAAAAACACCTCTCAGGCCAGCATGCAGATTTTCAGCCTCAATCACTACAGTACATGAGTTCTAGATCTGAGAGGCCAAAAAACATCTACTTGACTAAAGAGCTATAAGGCAGTCATAAAAATTATGGATCACAGAAATAAGCAATTAGTGTTATCTTCAATTGCTTTATTGGCAGTATTCACTCGTTAGAATAGAGGCAGCAGTAAAACAGATTGCAACATACTGTATAACAGCATATGGGATTTTACATTATAATGCTATTCTCTGCCAAGAAGTCATATTTTCATTTGAATGCATGGAACAGATTATCACAGGGTTTCCAGCATTAGAAGTGGATGACCCTCTCTCTCGCTGCCTCTCCTCCTCCCTTCCCCCCAGCCTCTTGGCTATTAGGTGGTTTTTTAGGTTACGACTACATCAAAATAAGCATAGCAACAGAGCAGTAATAAGGAAGCTCTGACTACTGAATATTGACTTGTGCTCTGAGACCCCTGGCTCATGCAGACTGGGCATGTCACAGAGCTATGGAGATAATAAACTCTGCCATGAAGGCAGTGGGGAGACGAGGAGTTGAGGCTCTGCCAGTCTTTTCACCCAGCTGGCTTCAGCTCTAGAGGAAGCTGCTCGCCCGCCCATCTAATCACAGCTGAAGTGCCACAAAGGCAGCCACTAGCAAGAGGGCTGGAAATAAAACAATAGGAATAATAAGAGGGGGAAAAACAGATTCTTTATACTGTATTTAACATTAGGGATATTTTCTGCAATTGTTTCTATGTGTCCGTGGCTTGTCTTTTGCAGAGCAACGCCAGCATTTTGGCTCAGAGAGTCGATTCGCCTCAGGACTGGCACGCAAGGCCTGTGGTTCACCTGCACATCAACAACCAGTGTGCAAATACTAATATCTGGCCACTATGAAAATCAAAGTTAATGTGCTATATCACACTACAGCTGTTCTGCACCAATAAAATCACACCCTCCTTTCACCAGCAGCACAGAGGAAGTGAATGATGCTGAAAGCATCAACTCCCTCAAAAGACAACTCGTGCAGGAGTTGTACTCACAGCTGATTCAAACTCATGCTTTTGAAATGTCTATATATTGTTGAGGGGGGAGAGAGGGGTTAAATGCTTAAACAAAATGCTCCAAGGGGAAAAAGCACTTGCTGCTCTAGGAACACAGGAACTAGAAAAGCGAGAGGCGTAGGTAGTAATTTACCAGAACAAAGAAATTGGATAGAATTAGGTTTCACGTGTTACTATTTATTCAGCTCTAATGAAAGCCAAATAAATTGATGAAGCCTCAGTTCCCATCTGTATCTCTGATTTTTCTGCACAGATCCAAGACAGTTTCTATGGAGCACATTTCAGATTTCAGGATTTCCATCTCAGTTTTGGACTTGAGAAGTTCCGCTTCATTACCAGAACAACACTACTGAACAATGATAACCAAAGTACTAAGTTGAGCTTCACACGACTCTAAACATGCATACACCCTGTTTGAGTAGTGCTTTCTTAAAGGGCAAGAACACAACTATAATGTCTTATATTATCCTTAAAAATATAAGGAAAAGTCCTTTAATGACTGCTGAGAAAGGATGTTTAAAACTGTTACCCTCTGAATTTCTGTGTTGCAGACTACAGTCAGAACTTTAATGTTACTTGCCACAAACATCAGCTCGACATTTTTGCCTCAGAAAGACCTATAGAAATATTAGCAATAAAATAAAGCGGGCTTTTAAGTATTCTGAAGTTTTCTGGACGACTTTTGGAGCAAATCAGTGTGTGCCATGCACGTGTGAGGTGAAAAACTCAGGGAAGATGAGGGGGATTTCTAATCTGCTGGGAGAGGAGGCTCTTCTCTCTGTGTTCTGGCTCAGCATTCCTACCTGCGCATCATCTTATTCAAAGTGTGAAATACTTTGAGAAAGGGAATCTTCCTTTGGGGGCTGGCAGGCATTTTCCAAAACATGCTCACAGAAGGAAGGAAACAACAGGATGGTTGCTTCCTCCTCACTCCAGAACCTTCAGCTCAGGCATCCAGCTTTTCCTGTAGTAAACAACGGTGTAAACTGAAATGAGCCACAGAGGAGAATGGTGGGGTTTGCCTTACCCCTGTGGCACAAGTGGGACAACACTCTGTTAAGAAACATGGAGTGAACAGGTATATATTGCTAGAGTGACCCTCCCTATTGCCAGCATTTCACTGAAGTGCCACATGCATTCGGTTAGTTAAATCTTGCTGTCACCATCCCTGGCAATGAACCCAGGGGAATTTGGTGTTATCCCCATTCAGCAATAACCAGCACTTGGCAAAAAGCTGGCCACTCCATCCAAGTGCTAAAATGCAAGCACTTCCACAAATCTGGCCCCGCACAAGGATGCAGTTTAATAACACTGAGAAGATTAGCTAGCTTTTCTCTCCCTTCTTTGAAAAGCAAAGGGTTTCCTGCAAGAAGCTGTCCAATATCAGTGCTCACTGACCCCAGCAGGAGCTGGTGGCAGCAAGCGTCACACAGGATTGAGTTGTTTGGGGAACTGAGAAAAAGGGAGAGCAAATACTCTGGTGGCTGCTCATCACTAGGCAAAAAATTAGTGAGGGTAGCACGAGCAACAAGCCCAGAGCGCTTTGGAAAGCCGACTGTGTTCACTTCTAAAACTCACAGAAAGCATCTGCTTTTTGTACAACTAAACCGCGTATAATAGCAACCTTTTTTCCCACCCTTTCTCTGTATTTAGCAGCTATTGCAGCCCAGCTCTTGAAAAAGAGGAGTACACATCACAAAGCGGTATTGGAATCAAGCTGAGCTTTCTTGTCAGTGTTAGGTTCCAGGCTCAAGGGACTGCGTGTTTTGAAAATGTCACTGTGCTATTTTTTCACTGAAGGTGGGCTTACCAAGTCAGGCGACGGAGCTACAAAAGGTAGTAGGAAAAACCATACGAATCTTTTATCCTACGTCTCATGTTAGAACCATTAGTGCTGTCTATTTAAGCATTCATGGAGGTAATCCAAAAATGACCATAGTTTTCTAAGAGAACAACATGTCGTAACACATCTGTCAGGTCCCTGACATCCTCTTATGCAAACGGAGGGTGAAGGGCAGCTCACACATAATAGCAAGTGGTCACTGTTTTCTGAAAGGAACCACATTTGTGCCTAATCTTGTAACCAGTAATCAGACATAAAACATCCCACCTATTCCCAACCAAATCTTAGGCAGGATATAACTTACAATGCAAGGACAAGTTTGGACAAAAATGGATTAAGGTATTTCATACAGTATCCAGTGACTGAAATGCTATTTTAGGACTGCACAGTAGCTGGCTCCAAGGATGGGGCTGATCTCGCATTAATGTGCACATGGACTCAGATTAAGGGCATTACATTGAGAAGGGCTCATCTCTTCCCATCCCTCTTTTTGCCTCTCATCTGCTCCTTTCCACAGAAGTCTAAAGCTCCCAGCGAACCAGAGGCTGCAGCACTGACGGTAGAGGGAGGGGGAAGAAGAGAGAAAGTTGTTTTGTTTTGGCTCAGTTCTGTAATGAATTGCAGAAATTGATCTGTCATAGTGCAACAGATTGTAGCTTGATCTGCCAACAAATCGCAAGCAACAGTAGGTAATGACTAATTGCAAGTGTCAGGGTTTTTTTTGTTTGGTTGTAATACTGTTTTTAAGGAAAGGTAATCTTTCCTGAAGGGATATAGGGACCCCCCCACAGGCTGGCACTGTCCTCACAAGGAACTTCACCCGGATTTCCAGTTCAATCTGCCAGGAACTACAGGCCAGGGACCAAGAGGCGTTTGATTTCTGCTTTGGATATGGCTAGGGTCTATGCTTCAATTTAGAGTAACACAAAACCACTCTTCTGACACCAGTTCCCTCCCTGAGGAGTGCTGTAGGCTGCGCTGTCTCCCTGCTTCAGCGTAGCAGATCAAGAGGAAGAGAAGTAGCCTCTTATTTCTGATTTTTGTTTCTAGTTAATTCAGAAACTCAGGGTTATTCTCAGCAAACACTGGATTTTAGGAGGTTCATCCACAACCCAGCCTGCGGGAAGACCAGGAACATCTATGAGCATTGGACCAAACCAGGAAAAAAATAGAAACAGGTAGGCAAGGAAAAATCATCAACAATAAAGGTTTTCTAGCACACAGTAAAAAAAATCCAAAGCAGATCTGAAATAAAGCTGATAGAAGTGATAAAGAGCACTGCATTTTATTCATTGTCATCTTTTCCTATATCACTAGCAGTTCAGGCTCCTCTGCAGCTCACTGGTCTTGTAGCCTGTGGCAGGGTCACAGCAGACCCTTGGAGTTACAGCATGTGCAGACAGGAGGAGACAGAAGCAGAGTCATCCCCAGAAAGGGCACGCGGATGAGCGGTGCGGTGTCACCTAAATGCCACACTTGTGCTCTTGAAAGGCAGCACATTTCAGAAGGGAAAACATACATCCACATCTTGATAGCTACAAGCTTGCTTGAACTGCTTACATTTATTGTAAAACTGTCTCAGCTTTTCAACTTCTGTGCTGCAGACAACTTAAAATCCAGATTTTCAGCCCAATTCTCCAGCTCCGCATCGTCACCTATATCTTTTACATTTAAACACTACATGACAGCAGAGCCATTTGACAACAGGAATATAGTGCAGCTAACACATACATAGCACGGTGTTGACAGGGGTATTGTGATGAGTGAACATTGGTCTAGACAAGAGCCAAACACCAGTACTGCGAACAATGGAGCATCCTTTGCAAGCCAGAAGCGAGGAGGAGACAGGTTTCAGGAGGAGGAAATATTTCACTTGGGGGTGGATTGTGTAGGTCATGTAGGGTGAAATATGTACAGCATAAACCCGGTGTATTATCACAGGATAGGGCTAGCAAGGGTAAATAGTGATACCTAAACACTGGTATCCCACAGCACAAGAAGGAGTTTTCTTCCCTGTGAATATTCAGAAATACAAGCATAAACCCCAGGATTTGCAAGTGTCTGTAATAATGTGATTTGAGCTCTCATTGTTCAGGCAAAGCAAACAAGGTCACTGCATGTTTCAAGCTGCAGTTCTTTTGCTTTTAATATGGGAAATAATTGCAAGTATTTTCCCCCATACTTTGCTCAGACCTCTCCAGCTCAAATTCACTCAGTAAGGAAGTGCTTCTGTTCCATTCAAGAAGCAGCTAAGTCTGCATACTCAAGAATCCTTAAAGGAAATTGTATTTTACCAACCAGAGATACACCGCTAACAACAAAGACATCTGCCTTTCCTCTGTGGGGGCAAAAGTAGTCAGAAAGCTTAAAAGTAACTGTTGACTACCCAAGTAAGAGGTTAAGAAGGATTTTTCAGTCTGCTCTCAATATCTTAATTCATTTAAGAAGTAATTTCAGAGAAAGCAAGCACTGAGTTCAAGTCAATGTCTGTTTGCAGCACGGCTGCCTGGTACATTTCTGCCTTATTTACTAAAGAAAAATGAAGAACAGGTACCCCAATGACTAAACATCAAGTTAAGGTGCGATACAGAGTATGTGCCTTCCAGAGTGCCCTGAACTAATGTTTTATTGTTACTTGCCTACATTATTTCTGTGTATTCAGCATTGTAATTGTTCCTAACTTACCTCAAGTGCAGTTGCCAGACACACAGGAAAAGATACTTAATATGGTGCATTAATAAAGTGAGGATATTTAATGATCATGCTCGCCTTAATAACAATCAGGCACCTAAAAGCTCATGTAGAAAACTGATTCTTATTCACCAGTCACCAGGAGACTAAAGGCAACTAAGAAAGGGAAAACATTAGCAGCAGTTCTGACTAAATACCACAGCCCAGTTGCAAACTGTGAGCAGACCAAAGCCAGAAGACAAAGAGCACAGACTGGGAGTAAAACCCAGACCCCAAAGAGAAGCAGCACTTTGCTGCACAGAGAATTCTTAGCTGATAAATTGCCAGTGGGCAATAGCTTCAAACTTAGCATCACATAATCGTTGTAACACAACATCCTGTCTAATAGCACCAACTCCCGAATGCAGTGAGGAAAGGCATAGTTCCTCTCCTGCTCCATTCTGAACCTACATCAGCAACGCAGCACCACAGGGAAAATGCATTCCTCCAGCCCAGCTGGTGAAGATCTTATACTTGGATGAGGAGCAACAAGGTTTATAAGCTATGATTCAAGTTTTAGAAGTAAATTTGTGTTGGGCTATATTAATGCAAATCGTTTGGGCTTCATTTCACCCCGCAGCTCAGAGTTCCACAAGTTACACTCATACACCATGTGCTGGACTTTTCACTCACTCTAATGAATCACTCTTTGGCCAGTTGTTGTTCTATTTTGAGTTCTCTCCTTTTCTTTTATTACAGACAAAGGTAATGAGAAGCAGCAGACTGGCCTGATCTATGCCCTTCATTATTTTATATGCTTCTGCCACATTTCCTCTTGCTCTTCTTCTTTCCAAACTAAATAATAACCCTGCCCTTTTTAATGTAGCCTTATATGAAAGGCTCTCAGATGGCTCAACTCATTTTCTTTGCCCTTCTCCGGACCATTTCTATTTCTGTTACATCTTTGAGAAAAGGAGACCAAAAGTGAACATGATTTTTAAGGTAAGGACATGCCATTGATCTATATGATGGCATTAAAATATTTTCTTCTTGATGATTTTTCCTGTTTGACCACACTCACACTGCATTATATTTCTTTCTGACTGACAACCAGCATCATCCTAGAGAGCAGCCATCTTCATTGAGCTGACTTCATTGACTCGTTCATTAACTCTAAATCAAAATGTAGAAGTGCTCCAAATTCTGGATTTCATTGTGTACCATTCCATTGGATTTCAGGTACACAGTCTGATTAGCCCTGGAATTCCTCAAAATCATGAAACATCGATTGGCCAAAATCATTTAGCATGGTCAGCATATCATATCAGCTCCTGCAGAATGTAAGATGCAAGTAGTAGGGGCTTGCAGGGGACGGGAGGAAGAAGAAAGGCCAATTTATTCTGTTCTTGGCTTCGTCTTTGAAAGGTGTTAAACTCAAACCAGGATATACCCTGGAGTTAAGATTCCTTATTAGGTCTTCATACAGTACCCTGTAAAGAAATCCCTCGAAAGGCTAAATATACTGAATCCACTAATACTCTTTTCTGCCCTTTAAAATAAATCACCCTCAGTGACTGTTAACATAAATTGGAGTTCCTTCTGATCCTGGAAATACCAGTTGGCTTTACATCACTAAAAACCGTGCTTATTTGTGCCTCTGACATACATACATACATATGCCAGGTATCCCAGTTCTTTTCTGACTGCAGTTAGGCTGAACCCGCCTAAGCACTTAAACCTAATGCTTAGCTTTAAGTCCATTCCATACAAATTTACTTCAGAATTTCTCCTAGGTGTAAGGCTACGATTAACACTTAAGTGTGTGCATTTACTTAACTAAGCCCATGTGTTAAGCATGACTTCATATGCTTAACCACCTTACAGGGCTAAGGGAAGAACGTCTCCAAGGAAAACAATGGATTTACAGTGGGATACAAAAGGGGAGGTTTGAAATTCAGTTTTTAAAGATAATTTTCAAATCACTCCTTAAGCACTTGCATCAAGATCAGTAATTCTGCATGCTCAGACCATCAAACATAGAGACATCACTGTCGCGCTTTTTGTTCCTTGTTGTTCCTCACAAGTAGCAACTGCAGGAGGAACTATGATAAAGGTTAACTTGCTGTATTTTTTTCCACTGTTAAAAATCTGTTGATAAATGCATCACTGAAAGACACTGAATCAGAGCCCAGAAACTGTGAAATTTAAGGATACGTGAAGCATGCACAGGAAGAACATATGCTTCCCCAATGTCCTCAAATCTGCTTCAGCCCTCATCTTGGAAGGACCATCTCTAAGGGTGAGAGAGCAAGCGAAACCTCAATCCCTCTGTCAAACACAGGAGCACAAGTGCTCATAGCAGCAGGGGTTTTCCTGATACACAAATTGGGAAGCGAATCAAGAACACCAACGCATTTCACAAAGGCCGCTGGACCGCCATTAGTCTTTCACTCACTGAATTACAATGAGGAGCAGGCAAACACACTTGGATAAAAGACCAAACAATCCAAAACACTTAGCAGATATAAACCAGACCTTTTTGAAGCTCTGAAAGTGGTCACATAGTTTTGTTATAATTTTTTCTGTTGTGTATATTCCTGGCTTTGGATAAAAATACCTGAAATGTCAAGATACCAACTGCTCTTGCAGCATTTTCAATCTGTTTCATAGATTCAAGAGGTTTGGATGCTTAAAGCACAGTTAAGCTGGCTCAGTTCATAAACCCAGGGCTGACTACAGGAATACCAGTGACAATAGATCTTCATTATTTTCTTTTGGATTTACTGTTAACCAGAGTTAACATGGAAGTATGACATTATTTCCTGGACTTGGCAAGAAGAATGAAGGCGAAGAAACGTGGATCCTTAATTGCAGGATGGAAAGAAGCAAAAAACCCAACCAGTGCTCCAAACAGTGAAAGGATCATTTGAATGACACAGCATCCGCTGCAGCCTTTAGTAGAGTACAGAGATCCTGACCAAGAGTGGTTGCTTCAATCCAGGTGTTTTTATTAAGCAAAGATTGACACAAATGCCCAACATGAAGGAGCTTTGTGATTGGCAACAACTGCCTGCCAAGGCTTTGATGACAAAGCAATAGCCATATGGAGCTTTCAGTAAATGTGATTTGAGCATTGGTCTTTAGAGATGAATGGCTAGCAAGATGACTTGCTTGCCAGCTTCCCCTCACCATCACCTAACTTACAACAGCTCCTTAGAGGAAAACACATTCTGTAGCACAAATGACTATAATAAAAAGAATTAGATGTACTTAAACTTCCAGGCACTGTATGGTCCCTGTCTTATTCAGACACCAAAATAGTCTGAATAGGACTGAACTGCTGCTGTTGATTTCATTTAGGCAAAATCTATTGAAATAGCCAGCACAAAATGATTACTACAGAGTTATCAGGGTGTTGATTAACTACATGCAAAAGGTGAGGCTCTTACTTCCTGTTTTGGTGGCTGAGGCCTTAGGTCAGAAGCCAATTCAAACACCAAGGAAGGTAATGTCTGAAAGAAATTACTTATGCTGTGGCTGGGTTTTTTTCAGGTCACTTGCACAGCCTTAGTTTATTGTAAAGAGGAGACAAACAGAATGGCCCTGACACAAGTCGTAGAGAAGGGTACACTATGCCAAAGGAAGCTAAGCAACAAGACTGAGTTGACACTATCTACCCTGATGGTGTGTCATCCCAACCAGTCACCCCTGATGTACTTCTCTGTGCGCTGCTGCCACACGGTGAACCATGTGTAAGTGCCAGCACGGTAAACCACGTGTAAGTGCCAGCAAGGAAATGGAGAACTACGACAGGTCCCCTAGCCTGAGCAGCCAAGGGAGCTGGCCTCCACACGCTGGGGGAGTGAGCACTGACCCTGCAGCCAAGGGACATGCAACAGATCCTGCCACTGTGTTTCGCATTAGGTCTATGCTTAAATGGCTGTTGAAGGGGAGGCTGCTGGTAAGAAATGATTTAAAACAATTACTTCAAAATTAGTATTAGGGGAAAAAAAAACCAAAAACAAAGCAAAAAACCCCAAAGCCAACACAACAAACCCAGCAGCAATTACCGCAGCCTAAAGCAATTAGCCATGTTGTTTCTTTGTGTAGCTGATGGCTCCTCATCCAAAGCACAACCCCTTCCTGTCACTCTTCTTCAGCCATTTCCTTGCATGTGTCCAGCCCCCAAGCTCACCACACCACGGTGACCTGAGCTCCTGCAGGTAAAAGACTTGACTTTCTGCTGATTTATTAAAAAACCTAAATCTTCTATTTTACTGCTCACATGTATCCTCCAGAGCATGGCCACAGGAGCAGGATAATGACAATCTGTCTCTCTGCTAACATTTCTCTACTTTGGTTATTTGTTTGATAAAGTGAGGAGCTTCCCTTTTGTTGCCCTTCATCAGAGCTTAATGTCTTTACTTTGGGATCAATATACTTTATGAATAATTTTATTTCCTTCTATTTTTATGGTCTTTTCTCCTCATTATCATACTGAGTTTATTAGCTGGTGCTGTCAGTATCTTTACTCTGTCATATGTTCCTGAGGTACAGTAAATATCACTTGTGTTGTAATTAATATGCACACCCTCTGCAGTAATTAAAGCACAGACCCCTTCAACCAGCTGAGCTTCCTACACTAATTCCACCTTATCTTCATAATGAACTTATTGTAATCTGAAACTACTACTGAATATTGTTCAGTAAGGAGAGAAGAATGAAATCTAACGAGATGCAATAATATTTGTGAACATGTTAATATGGAAAAAAATGAATTTAATTAGCCTTAAATCTAATTAAATTTTCTGTACAATCAAAATCCCCCCCCATTTATCCCACAAAAACACTGATGGTGCAACACGAGTGCCTCTTCGGAGATTCACACAAAGATGGAGCCCAGATCCCTCACCCTCTACCCACAGAACTCTCACAGTTGGCTATCTAGAGGGTTCCCTCCCCACAGATAATTATAGAAAGGACTTAGAATCTCTGTTCAGGGATGTGATCTGGAAGGAAGATGGGAAGGTGAAGATAGAGACACAATTCAAACCTCTTGAAAAGGGACCCAGCAAAGGAACAGTTTGGCAAACGCTCCTGACAAGGGAGAGGAAAGGAATCCGGAATATATAAGCACAATAGCATAAAGCAGAATAATTAGAGGGAGACTGGATACAAGAAATTCAGCTCTTATTTTCTGAAAACATTTCCATATGGGAGACTAGCGCCTAAGGTGCAGACTCACACAATAGGAGGAAAACTGGCAGGCTACAGAGACTGAAAATTGGCTGAAGGGCAAGAAACAAACAGTGGAAGTAAATGGGATTATTTCAAGGTGGAAAGAGGTTACCAGTAGGGTACAGCCCAGTTTTCTAATTATTTACAGTAATGACTTGGATGATGGTATGGAAAGGATCATTTCCAAGATTCGAGTAACTGGGAAGTACAGCGGTAATAAATACCAATGCAATCCAATAGCCATTTCATTAATAGTTAATTTGAGAACCAGAGGAGTTGCACAGGAAAGTGTTTGCATGGATTAGGAAGCAGGATTGAGACATACAACAGCACAAAAATGGAGTGACCTTCCCTTGTAAATGGTCATTCTAGGAGAGGCTTAAGCAAGAGCTGTTGAACAGCTCCTTGTGCTTTATTGATCGATGTCAATCTGTCCAGTTCCAGAGCGTTAACTTGGCTTGAAAATGTGCCCTTTTCTGTCACTCTTTTTGTGTAACCCCCTAAACATGCCTCATTTCCTACACCAAAAATTTACGTGGCCACATATCGATTTGTGACTCTGGCTGACATCTGAATAGCGAGAAAAGGAATTGATTTAAAGACATACATGGATAAATAAGTCAAGGAAGCAAAAAAAAACCCAACCCTAAATTTCTGCCTAACTGGACTGACACAGTGTAGTGGCTAAGAGAGCTGTATGGTTGTTCTCTTCCATCAAATATGGATAACTGCCCTAAATTGAGAAGATTGTTCCCAAATTCCCCAGAAGAGGAGGAAGAGTTGTACTCCATAAGCTGTTGTGGAGAAACCCTTGGTCCTGAACAAAATGCCATCATCATTATTTTCCTGCTTCCACAAAGAGTTCAGATGTAGATGACTTCACTTGCCTTCCAGATGCTATAAGGTACAACCAGCCAATCAAAGGAGGAAAACACACCCCAAACTCAACAACCTACAGTGCTTGCTCTGTTCAGAAGTGCCTAGGTAACCCTCACCACTCAAGCACACCAGTGCGCCACACAAAACCTGCCTTGTTTGCCAACACTGAGATCACAGACTGACTCCGCATGTTTGCTGGAGTTGGGGGACTAAAGAAGTAAGCAAATCTGAGCACTTTTAATTTTCTCCCAAAGTGTGCTTGGGAAGTGGTGACCCAGCTTTAACCTTTCACTAATATGGAATATTTCAGCTATTACCACTCAAAGCCTTCAGAATGTTAAACTCGGCAGTTCAAAAGAGTGCCAAGATTTTAAGCTGCGGTGTATCACATCGTGCCAGGGAAGGAGCAAGGGAAGAGAAGGGGATAGCAGGGGCAAGAAAAAAGAATGTGCAAAACCAGGAGTGATAAGAGAGCAGAAATAAAGATATAAGGGCAGAAAATACGATAGTTTTTTTTCTCCTGTATTCCTTTCATGAACCCTGCAGTCCTTATCTTCTGCTTTCGACATTTTTACATGCTCTCTTTTTTTTCCTTTGGTGTTTCTTTATTTCTAGGCATGATCACAGTATTCTTCAGTTTAGAAGAGCAGACTCTTATCCTCTAACTGTATACCTGAGGACACATCCTGGGAGTGTGCATCGCATAGACTTGAATGGAGGTTGGTTCATGCTTTTCAGTCTGTAACTGAAGTGCTGGTACCTCCTGTTCTCGCTGCTGCAGATGCAGGGGGTAGGTGGGTCACTGTTCTGACTCAGTACTAAGGAACTTGTTAGTCATTCCATAGCTCTGTCCCTGCTGCATGCCACAGTAAGAGTGCTGGTATCACGTGGAAGGATTCCTAGCACCAAGAGATTTGAGTGTCAGGGAGAAGCAAGGGTGGGTTGCTGCTCAAAGAGACAGGAGCTGAGGGTGACAGCAGAATGGGCACGGCAGTGTCATCACCATGAAAGGGCAGCCCCACAGTACCCAAAAAAGGTCCTGTGACAGTAACCAGCATCAGGCAAGAGCTCAGTGATTGCCAGACAAACTTATGGTAAAAAGGGCAGGTGAATCCCAAAGTCAAGGCAGCACATCAGGGATCCAGAACAGGACAACCAGGGTACATGGTCAAGCACAGGCTCAGCTGTGGAGCAGCCCAGGCAAAGCACCAGGCAAGTGCCTAAGTTTAAAAGCAGCTTCTGAGCAAAGCAGAGGAAGCCCCAACACCACTTTTCACATGGGTCTTGTCCAAGGTTACACAGCTGTGCCGCACCAGAGCCAGTGCTGGGCACAGGCAGCTACATTTGAACAAGGCTACTGATACTAGGAGGGAAAACATTGGCCTCATCAAAAGGATTGCTACAAATCTCCCTTTATGTCATCTTAAATAGTGTAATACAATTTGTTTTGTCTTTCGTTTAAGTATCTCCTATAATCCACAGTCACAGCCCAGTTCTGGCAGTAGCAAACAGCAAAATGCCTGGCCTTGTGGTCCTCCTGCCCTCCAATTCCTCCACTCTCTTTCTCCCTCTGTAATTCAGAACGTGTTACTTCTTTCCTGAGTTATCTTTTAAATTGAGATCAGCTTTTTTGAGCAAAGAATACTGTGCTCACATACATGTATTTGATCATGTAAGTATGTAACTCCTACTAGCTTCCAATCAATTCTTTATCATAAACTTCTGTTCTGCAAGCAACATCTGCAGACCACATCCCAAAGCACCGGAGTGGATAAAAAATCAAATTATGAGGAAAAGGTTTCTCTCCAATTTCTTGTGATATTTTAAATAGTGAGGAGAGGAGGGAGCGGGGATGGCCTCTTTTGTCACATGCAGCTTTTAGGCTGTTCAAGAGAGGTATCTAGGCCAGTGCTACCTCCCTGGACTAACAGAGAAGCTGGGCAGACATGAGCTAATGAGTGTCTCCTGCCACAGCAGACAACCCACTGGGGAAAACCATCATCATCAGCCACCTGAGAGCTGCTCCAGACATCTCCTCAAGAATCTGGGTTGTGTGATGTGGGCTTCCAGCCACACAGAGCTTTGAGTGTCCAGCTTGCAGAGTGGGTTGGTTGTGCGATTAAATCAAAGCCCTGCAGACCTGCTGGAGGACCTGGATTTTAAAGATGCCCTGCTTGCTTTCTTTGCAAATACAGCTTTTCCCCCCTGACTGACTGCAGACACAGGTTACCTGTTTCAGCACAGCCTGCTCACACAAAGACCAGAACTGAATGTCTTCACCTTACAGCTTAGGATGAGTCCAAAACCTTCACAGCACCAACTGCTTACCTTCTGTGTCAGATTCTCTGGAGTTTTTATTCAGAGCAGCTGGGTAAAAATTTAGCAAAGATCTACCAGTTGATGTAATTCATCACTAATCAGTTATAGTCCTTTTAGTTAAATCAGTCACATTCTGCTCCTATTAGCAAAAAAACAAAATCCAAAATGAAAACAACACTTTGCCCACTCCTGTCTCCTACTGCAGCTTTTCTGCAACAAAGCAAGGGGAACATCGCCAGTATCCTGTACCTCTCTGAGTCCTCATCTTCCTCTCTCTCTGCTGCTTTTACAACTGCTGCCTTACTTCTCTCTTAACCAAAGGTTATCACCATCACATCCTCATGTGCCTCATCTCCCTCTTCCCAATATTACAGACCACTTTTGTTCCTCTTCTCACAGCCTGCCACCTGGCTTATCTCACCAACACGAGCCCCACTCTGTATGAAGTGTGCATCAGGCAGAATCCGAGTTATGAAACCTGGAGACACCATTCAGAGCTGTATATAGTCATCTCCACACTACTCAGTTCCAGCAACTCAGCCCACTGCCAGCCCAACTGGACAGGCTCAGCAGAAGACCAGCAGTGCATGCTGTGCCCCATCTCACACACACTATGTGCTTACATGGGAGGAAAGGACGTGAGACACTAGTTCATCTGAGGCAGGGCTAAGGGCAGGACATATTTTACTAATGTCTAGAACGAATTCTTCTGAAGTCCAGAGGTGGATAAGGTAACATCAGGTCTCTGGGTGAAACTGTCTGGTTTAGCTACTGAGCAGTAGAAAAGCCCATTAGGTTCACTCAAAACCAGTCCCAGGGTTATTCTTGGTTTGTCAAGTTGGTCTTTTCTCACACTGAGGTTTCTCATTGTTTTGCACCTCATTTAGTCATCAGCAACAGTAGAAAAGGTGTGGAAAGTGACTGGCAGTTTTCCTTCACATTTTACATCCACTTTGCGTAAGTGTGAATGACTACATAAGGTAGGCAGGAACAGATAAGCAAAATGCCAAAGTCCATAATGCAGGCTGCAAAACAAGCTGATCTCCTTCTAGCATCCTCTGTGCGGCCTTGCTCTATTTCCAGGGAAATCTGGCAGGGATCTCCTCTGTACTAAGGATAAGAAGCTGTTGTTGCACTTCCTTTGGCCAAACATTCCGTTACTGAGAAGCCCCTCTTGAAATGAGTGGGAAGTTTGCTTCACCAGGGCCCTAGGTTTCAAGGCAGATACTGAAAAGAAAACCCAATGCACTAAACACAGCTAAATAACACAAGCAAGAGAAGAGGCAGCCAGTCCCATTCACAACAGGCAAATGCTCTTTCTGTCCAGTGCGTCCGTCCTGTGGGTTTGGAGGCGCTGACAAAGTGAACCCACTGAGAGGTGGAAATAAGTGGAGGTAGATGGGATCAAACAGAACTAAGGAAAAAGAAGTTTACGGTGTGCTCTCCACCTCACACCTCAGCTCACACAAAAGGACAGCTATGCTGATAGAGTCACAAAAACACCATACCAAAACAAAAAGGTAAGAGACTATGTTGAACTGCAGATAACTGAGCGCTCCATGATCAAACAAAAGGGAAGTGCCCCTACTTCTGTCTCTGAGCTGATGTAACTGCTACCACGTCACTAGCTGTGAGATGGTTTTCCACTTCCGTGGTCAACAGAAACCAGCTTTAGATAAGTAAGGTAGTTATCAATTACAGCCGTGTTTTATGAACCTGTTTACACAGCTACAGGTCACCAGGCTCCGCTGCAACTGAAGTCTGAGGAGGGTCGCAGCCCAGACACAACACGCTGTTAGCAGCGTCCCGGTTACAATTTCCCCTCTTGCCACTAGTCTATGCTGTTGTATAAAGTTCAGAACAGGCCCGGGGAAGCTCAGCGCCAGTGATGATGATCACTTTTGTCTCCGAATCTCCCGAATTCAATTGCAGAACGGAGTGCTCTATTGTTCTGTTCTGTAAAGTATATTTAGCTTGCTTAATTAACCTATATTTCAGACAAGTCATGCAGACGTTCACCTACCTCTGTATATGCCTTTGGGATTAAACTTTAATGAAAGGCAGTCTAAATTCCTCCGTGCTGCGGGTTTGAAACAGCAAAAAAAATCAAAACATAATATTTGTCAGAAGAAATATTATTATTATGAATTTGCTTTGCAAAAGGGAAAAGAATATGGATCAGAATGAATACAGGGTTGGGAGAAAAGGGGGTTTCTGATTATGCTTAACAAAGGCTCTTCAACTGAAGGCAGGTACAGAGATGTAAAACAGTTCGATGTGAAACACGGATGGGGCAGAGCACGAGAACTTGTACACAGCTGTCAGAAGAAAGTTTGTATTTCTTTGTAATTTGTGTGGAAACCCCACATAATTCCTTAGCTTTTGTATATTCTGCTAAACAAATACATAGCAGTGTTATTCCCAAATAAGAAGAAATAGAAATCAATGCCAGCAGACTGGCGCTCGTCAGCAGCTTCACAATAGCGAAGCGGTGTGTGTCCATGAAGGAAGAAAAAGGGATTAGATAAGAAAACAGATTTTCCACGTTCAAGCCTCTGGTGGATTCTTAAAAACAACAAGAAGGAAAAAAAAATGCCTTTAGCTACTGTTAGGAGAAAAGTACTTTGCCGAATGCCCTTTAAACTTTCAATTAGGGCAACTTGAGAGTCACAAAATACACAGGGTTTTGCTCCTGTTTCATGTAAAAAGCCATTTTTGAAAGATATTTATTACTGGGATGAGATGAAGGTTGGTGTGATGAAGCACTGGCATTACTATGATCCTAGTACATATTAATGAACTTTTAAAATGCAAATCGTTGACCCACTAGGTGGTCTCATGGTCTCATAAATAGCAATCTTTTGCATTCCAGCATCCAAATACCTAGTTAGGAGCTGTACAGAATGCACATTATAGGTGATACAGACCATAACAAGTACTTTGGCAAGGGAAAAAAAGCCATTCCAGCCTATTGTGTCAATTAAAATGAAGGGATTTTATGTTATGAACCATATGTTCAAAGAACATTACATGTAAAATTACATACAATCACTCTATGAAGAACACAATAATCCTGGTACAGCAGTGTGTGGCTTCTGGTAAAATCTGATACTGGAGTTTCTTCTACTTAGCTTGAGTCAAATAAGAATTTGGACTGCAGCCATTCCTTACTCTGTGCTGTGATACCACCAAAAGTCAAGAGTAAGAAGGTGAGGGTGATTAGAAGGGAAAGCAAAGCACCAGTGAGATCTTTGGGAAATGATGGTGGTGGTGGCGGCACAACTCCCTTTCATCCAGTGAAAAAAACAATTACCTTGGTGCTTTGGAGATGCAGTTTAATAGCAGGATATAGGCTTGGATGTGCTCATGGGACACACATCCCAAACCTATCCCCCCCCAAATTCTGACATCTCCATAAACATACCACCCAAACCTTCAGGCCCTAGAGTAATGGGACTCACACCATAGCACAAGATGCCTTGGAGTGTTACTGCATTAACAGCACATACCATCATTTACATGCCTTGAAACCAGAGCAAGAAGCATAGACAGGAGCAAATCCTGAGCAAGAATTCATAGGAAGCACAGTGGCTCGCAAACTAAAACATGGAGTGTCCCAGCTGCTGCTGGCACACACCCCCCCGGTGTTGCTGCCTCTCCCATCACAAGGCTTGGTCACCTTTGGTGATCCCACCCCATCACTAAGGACTTTGCAATGAAGCAGAGGTGCTCAGACAATTCACTGTGTGTAGCTGCTACTGCAATACTGCTTTAAGGAAACATTTAAACACAATTAATATTAAACTACACGAAATGTTTACTAGTTTACAAAACTATTAATTCTGTATTTTACTGATCTGTCTATATACCAAATTAAGCCAATATATCAAAAAATGTCTTCCCTCTCTAATTATTATTAATAAAGATTGCTTATTTCCCCTTCACAAGAATTCATTTTCTCTCTTCAAATTAATAACAGTCTGAAGTAACTCAGGCATACAGGGCCTGATTCCAGGCTCATTTTTAGTGAAGTGAATCTGGAGTAGCTCCAGAGTGAGATTTACAACAGTGCATATGGGAGCAGGTTCTATCCCTCCACCTGTAGGCTCTCTCTTCAAAGCTCTTCTGGTTTAAACTCTAAATGAAACTCTCCCACAGTACTGAGCAAATCAAAGCTATCAGCATACCACAAGCACTATCTTAGCCTATGCTTCTGAAGCCAGTGGAACTACATATGCTGATTTTTGCCATGTGGGCATCTGGTTTGGCCATAATCAGTAGAAAAATTATTCTATGCTCTTAAACAGATAACAAAATACATGAAGGGCAGAAAAAAATCATTGCTGAAACAAAAGACACCCCCCTTGGGAACCCTGGCGGCATGTCTGTCCCCCTCAGGACGTTTGTGCAGGAGGCTTGTGTGTATGTCCTAGAACACCTTTCCCTCACCATAGGGGCTGGCCAGGAAACGCTGCAGCCCAGCGGGGGTTTTCACAGCACACCCTCTCAGGCAGGAAACACCTATGGGAACACAGCAAGCACTTCAGAGACTTCAAGGAAGAGGAAGCTGACATTGCACCTCTGCCTGAAACCACACGTTGTACAAGGCAGAGGAGGGGAAGGAGACAGAAGGCTCCCTGACCATGGTCTTACTTTACTTCTGGCACCTGTGGCTGGAGTACAGGACATGGTGGATGCGGTAGAGCTGGCCTGCACCCAGGGGAGTTCTGCTCCTCACCAGCCTTTTCACAACTTTCTGCCCCAGTTTCATGCAGTTGTTTGGATTCTGACCATGCCTTTCAGTGGAAAAGAGCCTTAGGTGAACTGCAAAGGAGCAAGTCCTTGCCATTTTGTTTGGGTCTATTTTCCTTTCCAAAGCCCTGGTTGTTGTTTTATAAATGCCCTTCTGACACATCTGTGTGCTTGAGCAGGTTAAGGAATTTTGCCTCTCAGAAAGGCTGTCCTCAGTTTATCCACAGTCTCTGTACAGTGAAAGCAACTGCAATCAAATACCCTCATGTTACCCAGCATTTAGCACACCCCTGACCTGACAGTGCCATCCTCTCTAGGGAGGAAAGGTAATTTCAACTCCCTGATAGCTGTCTTCTGTCCGACTCTATAGTACTGGATGTTGCTTAATTATATGTGGGCTGTGCTTTGCTTCGTTTTCCAAATTAAACCTCCCTTCATCATTTTAGCACAGCTTTTGTACTCCTGCTTTAGCTTCCTAAAGCTGCATCTGTAGAGCATCTTCACCCAAGCATCATAAAAAATGCTAAATGACTTATGTAGGTCTTCTCACTTAAGGTCATTTCAATTATGGCAACATCAACAGATGTATATGTTCATTAATAAAAGTGCGATATGTGTTTGTGTCCCTCTGAAAGTTCAGTCAGAAAATTATAGATTATAGTGAGACACTGCAGGAATTGCTACTCTGTAAGTCAAATGCTCTATTATTAAAAATGTCATCCCATATGAATTTCATAAATAGCAAAGCCAAGAACAGAGTAACCATTTTAAAAAGTCTACAGGGGATTCCATAACAACATTTAAATGCATTACTACTCAAACAATTTGATTGGATTATAAAATATTTAAACCTGCAGCTGTACTTGTGGTGTTTAATGGTGACTAGTTTGATTTCTGGAACATCTTACCTAAGAAGAACAAGTTTACAAAACTAGTTATATAATTAGTATTGAAATACAGAAGAAGACCTATAACCCATGGAAATATATAGCATGTAAGGTACTGTATAGAGCTGGCTTATTCTACATACATAAAAGAAAACTGAAGAGAACTTTAGGCACTAGAATTAGTTTAAGTCTTGCCCCTGGGATAAAGCAGGACCTTATTTTGCTAAAGGAATCCTAATGACTGAAAATAACTATCACAAGAGACACAGGACAGCGTGTGCTAAATAGATATTACTGGCCACATTCTCAGTGGTGTAAACTGGCACTGAGCCACTGCAGTTAATGGTTACGCTGACAAGTTTTGGCTTTATATTCACTCTGTTCCCTCTAAATTCTGTTCCCCCGGATCTCTTACATATGTATTAGGTATGTTTGGGTTCATAATTAAATCTTCATTGACTTTGTAAGAGGAAAGGACACTTTTTAAACCTATTTTTTTCAGAAGAATGGCTATGTATTCACCCACAAATATATCCTGATGCCCATATGTTATAGATATCCTTTCATATGCTAACTCTATCTCTTCTGCCAAGCTGTCATCTCTGCTACTTTACCTGGAAGAGTGTCAAGACATAATTCATCCAATAAAGTCACGTTACTGGTCACTGCATTTCCATAAAAGCAACCTCATTTCAGAAGCACAGGATCATCAAAAGTACCATTTGTAATGGCTGACATTCTGGCTGAGACTTCATGGGTTAGGCTGGGGCCGAAAGCATAAAGCTTTGCAGCTCTAGCTATGGGATATGTTCTGTAATCAGTGTTATAACACATCACCTCCTTTGTGCATGTGCAGAAAACAGTGGGGGTTACCTTATTTTTGCCACAGCTGCCTCTGGAATGCTCTAAATTCAAAGCTGCCACTGGGATCTTGTCGCTGGAGCCAGCTTTGCCTGGCTCCATCGGCTGGAGACGAGTAGAACTCTGGTCTGTCCTTGCAGCAGGGGACAAGGGACAAGGTGTTCTCTGCTTGGCCTTAGCTGCTGCAAAGGCAGACAGAACAGCTGGAGGTGTGAGCATGCCCACGATGCATTGAAGCACGTGCTACAGGGGATTTCAAAGCTGTGGGTGCATCTGAAGGATTATCCAGCAGAGTCATAGAATAGTCAGGGCTGGAAAGGACCTTAAGATCATCCAGTTCCAACCCCTCTGCCACGGCCAGGGACACCACCCATTAAACCATGACACCCAAGGCTCTGTCCAACCTGGCCTTGAACACCTCCAGTGATGGAGCATTCACAAATTCCTTGGGCAACCCATTCCAGCGCCTCACCACCCTTACAGTAAATCCCAAAACATACTTATACCAGCATATGATTTAAATAGCAGCCTATTTTTGGCCCTAAGAGCGCAGATAGGGTATTTGACTTCAACTTGAAGAGACACAAGGATAACCTTCCACACTTCCTTCATATGACTCTCATTTCTCAAGACATTTTAGGCACAGATGCAAATTCAATATGCCCTTCTGAAACTTCTATAATCCTTCCCACCATTTAGGCTTGGCATAAAAGCATCATCCACATGCCTCAGCAAGACAAATGACCTTACAAACCCTGTTTTCCTCAGGGAGAGTCACCTGTATTTATTTCTATTAAACAGAAATTAACATGGACCTCCATATGCAACCTCATTTGGCACAGTTAATTCCAGATTCCAGAGCCATCATTAAAACAAAAAGCACATCTCACACATTGAAATCAGTGGGAATTAGACTCCAGTAACACACACAAGGCTCTAACAAAGATAATCAAACAGCATAAGGATAATCCACTAATTGCTGAAATGAGGCGGAACATCTCCATGGCTTGTCTCAACAGAGCCCTGGGCTGAGTTGTGTTTGGAGTTCAGGAAGTTTCTATCATTTTAAAGTATGTCAGGGCTGTGCATTTCAGGGCACAGCAGGAAGCAGAGGGAGCGTTTTGCCTGCCCTGAGGTAGGCAGTTCTAGTGTAGGAAATGAAAATCACCCAGTTCCAGTTGAGTAAGTGAACGCTCCTGGTTCCGGTTGAGGGCACACATATCCACAAGGCCTCCAAAACCAGGCCAGTGCCTAACTGGTGCATGTTCTGCTTCATCAGATGGTCTCTGGAAAATAATCTAGTCTTTAAAAGGAAGACAAACCCAAATTTCTGTAGTTTCCTGGGTTTCTATATGACAAAGAGGCCAAAGGCTGCTGAAGCAAATAAGCAAATAAGGATCATGCTCTCAGTATGTCTTTAGAATTACTTTGTTCTCAGTCTGAAGCAGAATTTGACATTCAGTGACCTTTGTAAGTCCGGAGAAATGCTATTGACTTCACCTGCAACTACTATAAATTTACACCTGATGTGAGAGTGGAGCTGTGCCACAGTTTGGTCATTATGAATTCGTAAGACACAGAACAAGCCCAGCAACTCTTTGTGGTGGTTTTACTTTCAATGACTTCTTGGCACATGGTAATTCCAATGAGTGGTCCCTGCCCTTGATCATTTCAAATGGTATTTGAAGCATTTGGCTTTTTAAAATCTCACTGGCTTCTAAGAATAGCACAATTCCTATGGCTGATTCTGAAGTTAGAGCTGTGCCATTGAAGAAAGAGGTTCAGAAAAGGTGCACCAGGAATCTGTGCGTGAACCTATGGACATGGTGGAGAGGTGAAAACATCAGAAACTTAAAGCAAACTTAATGCTAACAGAGCTCTTAACTTTTGGCTGCCTTTACTCCTCTCATTCTACCTATGTGTGGTCTCCTTGAAAAAATAACTAGCTATGTGGAAAACATACAATCAAATCCTTATATTACGGTGTGGCATGAAGGAGCCTGCAATGCCTTTCCCCTTACTACAGCTTATTGTAATTGTGCTGGCAAGAAATAAGCCTGTTTGTGGTCACAGGGGATCATCCCTTGAACAAGCTCAGTACCCTACTGCATTCATATGATATCTTGGATACACTGGACATACATCTCATGTCATGATATACTTAAAAGTATACTATATTTTTGCAGATAATCCTATAGGTCCAACTAGTCCAAAGACTGAGAAGCAAAGTGCCTTTGAAAGTGACCAGACGTGAATAGATGTGTGTAGGGGCTTTAAATTGACGGAGGGGAGATTAAGGTTAGACATTGGGAAGAAGCTCTTCCCTGTAAGGGTGCTGAGGCGCCAGCACAGGGTGCCCAGAGAAGCTGTGGCTGCCCCATCCCTGGCAGTGTTCAAGGCCAGGTTGGATGGGGCTTGGAGCAAGCTGCTCTAGGGGAAGGTGTCCCTGCCCGTGGCAGGGACTGGGACTTGGTGAGCTTCAGGGTTCCTTCCAACCCAAACCACTCTGTGATTCTGTGACACCAGCTTCACACTTCACCATTAAAGCAGTGTTTAAGATGCGAGTTCTATAGCGGAGGGGCTCTATTTTATCTCAGCGGCATTATTCTTGATTTACATCAGGTTAGAATTAGTCCTCACAACTCAGACCTGGAGAAATCTATTCTACCAGGATGGTGATGGAGGCATTGATCCTAAACAAATAAAGTGACCTTCTCCTTCAATTACTTTGGGTTTCACTAATTAAAATAATTTTGCTAATGAAAGCTGCAAAAATATTCACACAATTCTCCTGCAGTCAGTCTGACCTTCTGCTGATGTTTCTGATGATGGCAAATACTCTAGTCACCAGAAAACATACAAGCTGTAGAGCCTCTTCTACAATGTAAGAAGCCTGAAAATAATAGCCCATTAGATACTTCAGCGCCAGTGGCTGGCACTGGGCTCTGTGCATACAGGCATGGTGACTTAAAGGTGCAAATACATCTGCTGATCTCTCAGCTTTATTATTTCTTGCTGACCCTCTGACCAAATCCATTGGTATGATTTGCAAACTACATCTGAAGATCCTCTGAAATAGAATCACAGAATGGTTTGGGATGGAAAAGACCTTAAGATCATCCAGTTCCAACCGCCTGCCATTGCGGAGACGCCTCACACTAGGCCATGCTGTCCAACGCTCTGCCCAACCTGGCCTTGAACACTGCCAGGGATGGAGCATTTACCACTTCTCTGGGCACCCTGTGCCAGCTCCTCAGCACCCTCACAGTGAAGAACTTCTTCCTTATATCTAACCTGAACTTCCCATGTTTAAGTTTGAACCCATCACCCCTTGTTCTATCACTACAGTCCCTGATGAGGAGTCCCTCTTCAGCTTCATTGTAGATGAATCCTTGTATTAAAAAAAAAACAAACCCATAATTTTTCCTTTTCATTTCATCAAAGAGAAGAAAAGCAATGAAGAAATCTTTATATATGACTTCAGTATCTAGTAACCTGTTATTGACACAGCGTATTACCAATTGCTGCAGGAAGAGGAGCAGTCACATGTCTACCACAAGAAGTATGTGTGGTTGCTCCCCACCTTGCACTAGGTAATATCTGGCACATGCTTTGAAGCAGGAAGGTTTATTTCCCTACAAAAAAAAATTCTCCTCTTGTCTTTAAATATTTGCCATTAGAAATCTGGATGGTCTTGTTATATTTATATAAATGTCACTCCTTGGGCTTCACTGATATCTTCTGGCAATTAATTATTTATTCTAAGAATGCACTGTATATTCATTTTACATCCTTCCAGTTTCATTGTACCTTGCTTTTGCTTGTATTAGAAACACTGCATGGGTGAAAAGCAGAAGGGAGTAATCCCAAGTTCTAATACATGCAGCGTTAACTCGGCAGCCCTGAACAAGCATGTGGTTCCATACAGTGCTGTGTGTATTTTATCCTAATTTACTATTTGTATGGCTGCAGCATGCAGGGAAACACAGAACTGAATCAGGGCTACATTATTCTAGGGACTCTGCAAAGGGACTATCACCTCTCTAAAGGCCTTATGTGAAGGACAACATAACATAGAGAAGGTTTGCAGAGCGCCCAGATCTACTGCCATTTCTACTTCCCAGCTTCCAACGGCCAGTTCCCGTTGCTGCGTGAATTCATATTTTGAGCCTCATGCTTCTCCTTGCAGATGCAGAACTCCTTTGGTCCAGTGAGGCAACAGGGCAGCAGTAAGTCAGCTCATTTCCCTGTAAACTGGTGTACAAAAGGAAGCCTGAAGGCAGAGCAATGAAGGATGAGCTTCCAACAAGGCTCCTTTGGTCCCTCCTTTCTTTCACAAGACCCCACTGAAAGCACAAAGGCTGCTGATGCTGCCATGGCAAAACAGATCTATTACTAAGTCCAGCATAGAGGGCTGCATCTCACCTTTTCCATAGGCAGGGCTCTCCCCACTCAGGCGTGGGTGCTGAGGAGGAGAAAGAGGGTTGTGTTTGCAATACCTTGTCCCGTTTCATCCAGCAAAACACATGAATTGCTACCTCCTCCAACCAGCTCTGCATAACTTGGCAGTTTTCTGCCTTTCTGGCAGCAGGCAAAGGCTTGTGCGAGGCTACATCCTCCCTAAGCAAAACCTTAATCTGGTTTCAGTCAGTTACTTTTTTTTTCCTGGCAGCAGATATAAGGCCACACAGTCAAATAATGAACTTGTCTTTCATAGGGATATAGTTTATTAATGACAAAAACACTAATCCATTAATCAATTTAAAACAAGTTGGGAAATGAAAAAAAAAAAGCCTCAGTCTCCTTTAGTAAGAGGATCACATGCATCTTAAAAGGGGGCCATTATCTCCATGGGTTTCTCAGCTGAAGTTAAAAATCTAAAAATGATTTTCATTCATTCCTCATTAATATGCAAAATTATTCAAATTAGATAGTAATTAACCATCTACTCAGTAGAAAACCTTTCATGATAATTTATGATAAACTCAGTAGCAGCTTTGATTGAGATTGATTCTTGGTGTTGAGAAGCTAGCATGAATACAAAAAAGCACCTGAAAAAATGTTTTGAAACACCTAAGTTACTGCTCAGCTAATGACATGGTAACCAGGTTTCAAAGGGAGGCCTATAGGCAAGATCCTAATGCTGACTGAAACAGGCAAAACACCCTTTGGAGTTTGTCCTACATTTCATCTTAAAGCTCAGCTTTCTTCACATCTCCCAGCCTAATTCATTTAGAATGTTACATGTTTAGCACTGTTTAATTCAGCAAATGGGTATATTGGAACTGGGGCTTTGCTTGAGCAGCTTTCAAGATAAAGCTGTTTTGTAAAATCAAAATACATTCAAGACAAACTGTTGTTTTACAACACAGCGTTGCTGGGAATATCACTAGGATTTGTAAACAGACTCCAGATCTATTTTTGCAGATGGTGACAAGAGCTCAGAGGGTTATGGGGTTAATATCATGGGTAGGTTGTGCTGTGGAGGATACAGTTTTGTTCTTGGCAAAGATGAGCTTTAGGATTGGGGGATACTCTAAACACTGGGGATTGCTGTTCAACAGTGCTGCTCTCTTGAGGTGGGAAAACCAGAGGGAAAGAAGCATTGACCTTGCGCTGCTGAAGTAGCATCAAGGGGAGAAAAATCCCTGTTCAAATACCCGTTGCTGCTGGTGGGAATTGCTGTGAGCACCCATGGCAAAGAGGCAGGACTATGGAGGAATGGGAAAACTAATATGCTTAAAGGCTTTTCCTCTGAACTTGATCACAGAACTAATGCAACCAGCAACTGATGGTCTCATAGTAAATAAGGTACACACCGTATGTTCTAAGGATTTTGTGTAATTTATATAAATACCAACAGCAACAGGAGAAATAGAAACCTTAAAGCCAAACCTCTTGAACCATGTCACTGGGGGGAGAAAAGGAGGAGGGGAAGACATCGGGTTTTGGTTATAAGCTCTTTGACTGTCCCCAGGGTTTAGCACCAGCTCAGATACAGGGCTGAAAGGCTGAAACCCAGGGTGAAATCAAGGCTACGCATAAGATGCACCTCACCACAGGTACATCTCTTTCAGTCCATAAACCAAGACTCAGAATTAACACGTATATGTCTAACAAACACGTAACCAACAGCAAAAGGCTACTGCATGATAGCTTTGAACAAGCCTCCATTCCCGTACAATGTCATCAGCATTCACATACATTGCATCTTGGCTGAGTTTTATTTACTGCCCCACTGCAACCCACAAAATCCTTTTCCTCATCAGTGTGCTATATAAATGTCTGGTTAGTAAATAATCCCCAACTGTACTTCTTGGTCCTGTGTTATTTCTTACACTGAAATGTATTTGCCATCTCTTGACCTAGTACCTAGACAAAGCAGAGCCTTTTGAATATGCCTGCATTGTTCCTCATTATTTACGCTGCCTCCGATTGCTTCCAGATGGTACCTTTACAATGACTCTATTCATTCCTGCCTAGAAGGCCCAGAAGGTGGCAATGGACAACCTGCCCCAAGAGCCCTCCTTTCTGCAGGCAGAGAAGGGACCACATTCATCTACAGTCATGACATGAGAATGTTTTCAGAGAGTAATAAAAAACTCCACCAAGAAGTTCCTGATGATGCCCAAGTTCACATTTCTTCTTCCAGGGACATGGTGGGAATCATCTCAGGATTGGTACAGTACTCACAGGAGACTGAAACTGAAATTCCTGCTCAAGTGACATGTCACAGATGGGCCTCAAAGAAAGGCCATTTTAGGGAAGAAAGCATATGCTCTCAGCTGACATGCTTAACTACTGCATCAAAGAGCAGGGTATCACACAGGGAGTGCTGATGGACAATTTCGGAGGGATTGGTACAATTAACAGTGGTTTCTGGGACAGCAGAGACTAAAAGAGACAAGAAATCTCTTCCAAACTTCCACATACACTGCTTTTCAATGATCCGGTTTTCCTGCTTTTTGAGATTGAAATAAATCGAAGGTAGCCATGTCTTTGACAAAAGCAGAAATAACAACAATCCTCTAAGTGCTTATAAACCTTTACTTTTATACCTTCCATTGGAATATCTCAGGGGAGTTTGTAAGTATGAACTTCAAGTGGTGAAGTGCTATTCTACTTATTTTACTGGTGGGGAAACGACAGCAAAGGACAGGTTTGGTATGTGCCCAAAGGTCACATAGGAAGTTTTTGTCACAAGTAGAAACAGTTACTTCACATTAACCTGGAGCCTTAAATCACTAGGTTTTCTCTGTGAGAATAGATGGCAATGAGAAGTTTGGCTGAGTTGAGTGCAGAGTTGGAACCAGATGATCTTTAAGGTCCCCTGCAACCCAAACCAGTCTGGTTCTATGGTACAAGCTCTGATAAGCATCTGCTGTTCAGGCAGCTCACAGGTTTGCAATAGCAAATAACATCAGGCTTTAACATAGCTCACTTTTTAACCTGACATATACTGGCTGGCGGTGACTCCTGAAATAGTCCAACTGGAAATCAAGTGGCATCTCTCTGACCACTTCACACCCCTTGAAGGAGAACAAAGCAGCTGGGAAGCCACCTTTTCAAGCCAGCAAGTTAAAGCTCTTTTGTTGCAGTAAGAATCCAGTTCAGAAAGGTTTTGCCTCCTCAGAAGTGCTGGAGTAACCCTTTACACCCAAATGCGACACAAATCCCGGTGCCGAGTTTGCAGTTTCAAAGAGGATTCAAAACGAGGTGGGATAATGTATGGCCCAGCTTTAAAATGGGACAGCGTGGAGACCACAGTAGCTACACCAGGCAAAATTCAGTCTATTTACTCATCTTCAGTGGGGGGAAACTCCAGCTTTGCCCTTGTGGGGTTAAGTTTAATTTCTTTTTTGCTGCTTGTGGACAAGCGAAACAGTTAACATCCTTGTTTCAATAACATTGAATCCTGAAGGAGGAAAAATTTAGGACCTAAGGAACCTGGGGTTTTTTTTCCTCTCCTTTATTATAAAGTCATTTTTCAAATCACCTTTCTGACACATTTGTCCATATTGATTAGCTGCTTTTAGAATGACATTGTCTGACCTGTCTAAATCCATCAATTGCTCTCCTGCTGATTCTTAATTCCCAGGCTACTTTAGCTTCTAATGGCATGGTATGAATATTATTCATAAAGTCTTTTTGCTGAAAAGATCAATACTCATGTACATCTTAAGTTTGCATTCTGGGTGTTGTTCAAGTAGCCCTTTAACTGCCCACAGACTCCTCTCTTTTCCTTTTATCACTGTAGACTGTAAATGTTTCATTAGTAGCATTTAGAGTGTACATACTTGATATTATATCCCCAGGAGTTCCAAGTGAGTTATTAGGAACTTGTTCAGCATTAGGATTAATGCATATTCCCAGTAGTTTTCATTGCATTTCCATTCTGTGTGCCACAAACTCTACTGTTAAATATGTTTTGTCCACTTAGAAACTGTTTGGTAAGGAAGGCATGCCTTAATTGTTCCCTAGACATTGGGTAATGCTCTTCTGATGGGCCTAAGGTTGAACTAATAGGCAAGTAAGATGCAGTTTAGCTTCAGCAGGTTTTAAAGTACTAATGAGGCACAATATAATGAAGTTATGAACTTGTCAAGATGGGCAAATCACAGAAAAAGTTGAAACAACCTTTATATTTTTTTGTCTTTAAGAATAATGCATGCAATGGATCACCCCAATGCTGAGAGGATATATTCAAGTTCAATAGTTTCTAGATTAAATGAGGAGGTATTTGCCTTACAAAACCTGGTTTTGCCTTATAAAATCACCTGTGTTTTACAAAAAATATGTTATTAAAAGAATTTTTAGGAAAGAGATTTCAAAACTAGTCCCTGAGTTGAGCAAAGAACAAAATGTATCTGCCTGAGTAAAATACGGAGTCTTCAGTTAGCAAAATGGATGTTGGGCATCCTGGATTCCAAGCTGCTGTTTAAGCAACTGCTGTCTATATCGCAAACTGGGAAGTTTCAGAAGCTTAGAAGCACAAATAGTGACTAGTCACCATTTTAACTTTATGGCATTTTCCTGGAAGCCTTTCTCAGAACAAAAATGCAAATTCCTAGGTATTTTAGTAACTACAGGATTGATCGGAACCTCATTGGATTTTAACTACTGCATGCCAGGCTGTTGTGTTTAGTGACATAAAATATTTCATTTTCGTTTTACGACATAAAAGTCTCAAGTGTCCTGCTGCTGAGATGTATCAATCAAATCTGAGGTTCCAATGGAAGATTATCTTGTTGCTGGGATGAGAGTGAAAATGATGCTTTAGTTCACAGTCAATCAGTACCGAATGTCTCTGCAGTCACTAACAGACTTCTGCATACACTTTTGCAGAGCCATTACTTCAGGGTTCATAAAGTGGAACACAGCACTTCTGGCAGTGCTGGAGGAGTTTTTTTTAAGGACATAAAAATGTTGCTTACATTGAAAAGGAAAAGTCAAACTTGTTTTTAGAAGGATCAGTTTCAGACAAGCATTTCAAACAATTAAAGCCCTAGTGTTTTGTGGATAGTGATAGTTCACAGATGCTTGACAAATGGTTATAATGTGTCAAATCCTTTCTTTTATGAAGACCAAGCTGCAGCAGTGGGATGGGTAGCTTGGCACTGTAAGCTAAGCAATAGGAATTTCTTGTTGTCTATGTGATCACCTCTCCTGCCATGGAGCACAAGATTATTGTGGATAAGTGGAATGAAGTATCTACATTGGAAAAGCTCAAACTGTTTTAAAGCTGAGAGATGAAAAAAGTAATTTAATTCATTAGTAAGCATCTTGGCTTATATTAGGCTTACACCTTAAGCAGTCTTTCTCTTACACAGCTAACTTAGTTCACCACATACATGGACTTTCAGTTGCATGCTTTACAAATCTAATGCAAGACTGTACCAAGTGGATAGTGCATGCCTCAAGTACTCTTACTGGTAGCTCAGCAGAGCTGTGGAGCACAGGTACCATGACAGCACCCTAACTCCATGCTAAATCTCCTCAGTTGGGGAGCCAGTTACATATTCAAATGAAAACTTGCTACTGTAATTATAGAAAAACAGAAGTTTGGGCTTGGTTGGGTTTTTTTCTGTGTTTTTCTTATAGTAAAAAGAATAAAAAGATGACTGAACTCCTTAAATGCTCAAAGAAGAAAGCATAAGCTGCAGGTAAAAACTAAATTGGGGATGGGGGGGAGGAATTCCAAGAGACGAAATGCTTAAGGCTCCAGGCCTTAAGCATGCTGATTTCCCATGACTTACCATGGGAGTGGGTCCATACCAACAGGCCACAATCAGTCAACCAACCAAAATTTGACTTTTTGCACCTCTTGGTGCCAGAATCCTTCGATTTTGTGCTCTAGCCCAACTAAATGCTCAATTTCATAGGAGTGCAGGATCCCCTTTAGTCTGTGACTCTCCCAGTACAGGAGAAAATGACAGGCTCGGCAGCCTGCATTCCTGAATAAAACCAGTGTGCTTTATCACTTATTGGAGCACACTGGGGGACAGCAAGCCATTTGCACCTGGAAGCCACAGAAAGCATTTGTGCACATGCTTTTGATGCTTCTCCTGGCCTGCTGCCACTCTTCTCCCTCCCTGCCTACAGCTAGGCCACAGAAGAGGGGCTCAGCTTCCATGAACCAGCCCCCTGAGACTGCTCTGCACAAAGGCATCAGGGGATAAAGCCCAGTAAGTGAAAATCTGCAAACCTTTGGTTGTATGCATTGCTTCTCAGTTTTCCTTAACAAGTTGCCCTCCTTCCTTTAAGGGATACGTGAATCCGAAACTTGGAGAGGCATAAATGAACTTCCAGGACTGGACCCTGAACGTTACTCTTCAGGTTTCCCTTGGTCTCTTACATGTACCACCAGCGCATCAAACGTTTCCCTCCCTTGCACAGGCATACCTTGTTACTTTGCTTTTGCTGACCCTTCACAAGATGACCTCCTTTGCAGCTTCTCATTCTCGTGAGGCAGTTTGAAAGTGCTGCTGTACTGTGCTTAACCCTGACCCAAAGGACAAAGAAACACTGCTGCAAGGAACACCACAGCTTTTGTGGTGGTTAACACTTACTTAGTCCTTACTGCTAACCTTGTGCTTTCTGCCCACCACATCATGGAGCTTTTCCAGGCTCAAGTAGGAAGTAGCAGGGGAAAAAAAGAGAAATCCAAATAAAGGAATTGTTCCGAAGGCTTGCTGCAATAATTTAAGGTGCTTCCTTAGCAAGTGACTAAGTAAGGATTTAATATTATTTCATAGTAATATCTTTTTTCTTCTATGCAAGGTAGATAATATCGACAATGTTGTCATATAATTACAGCAGAAAAACAAACGTATAGCATTGTGCCCCTACGATTCCTCCTCCGGCTGCCCAGCCTGCAGCTCAGCATGCAAGGCTATAGGCCACTGACAGTAGAAGAAATGGTTTTACTTATTAATTGAGAAGCTCCAGGTTACAGAAATGCCACTCAGACTCACTGTGCTCCCATATAAATAATTGATGATTTTATAGCTCAGCACAGTTACTATGAGAGCACATAATGCTCAGTGGATCAGACATTTGTCAATACTTAGCACTGTCTATATGTAATCCAGTGGAAGCCAGACAGGATTTGTTCAGGTAGTTCCATCCTTCACCCACTATTTGATAAGACCATAGGCTGAGCGTAGTGGGAACTACTAGTGAAACAAAAAGCACCTATAGAGCATAACACCTCACACTTTGCTGGATCTTCGTGCTCTAGCATGGACAGTAGCTTTCTTGGAAGGCTCTGAAAGCCAGTGTGTCTCCTTTCTAACAGTAAGCACCTCGTCTCATCGTCCTAAAGGTTAATCAGGCACATTTATAAGTCTTAGTCCTCCAGACTCAATGCAGTGTCACTTGGTCAACCCAACCCACTGATCACCACACTCCATACTTCATCTGCACTGAGGCATCTAGGAATCAGAGAACCTGGGAGAAGCACAACTAGAGGACACACCGCAATAATCCTTCCTGCTATGGATATATGAGTTTAAGTGCTCCCAATTTTCTAACAGAAATTACATGGTTAAAAAATGGTAAGAAGTTTTTACCATATTCTGCGGTAAAAAAGAGTTAGTTATATGCCCATGGATTAACTTCTCTTTTCTCCTACATGTGAGAATTGTTAACTTGATAGCATGGAAGTCTGCAGTCCCCACAAGACACACCTACCTAGTAAATGAAACAGCAAGTTATGCCTCCCCACTGCTGTACTGCCGTGTTTCAAGCCTCCTTTGGAAGGACAACCACAAAGAATTAGAATATAAATTCTTTCTAATGCCCATTCCATCCTTGGTCTATCTGCTATCACTGCTAAGCAGAGTGCCAATTAGTGTCAGTTGTAATGGTGGTTTCTGTACTAGGAACATTCTTCAACTGGGAACTGGACTAAAAGACCATCGACTCATTTCACACTGGCAACCTAAACAGTCAGCATGCAGTAATAACTTTGGTCACTGCTAACCCAGACCTCATCAAACCAGTGACCTTGAAACAAAAAGGTCTGTGTCCCACTCCCCTTCCTCCCATTTCTCAAGTGGAATGGCAATGCCAAGAGTTCTTAGGATTGGAAGGAATCCAAGTGTAATGGATATGTCATTGAACCCCGAGCCTTAAACTGGAAGCCAATGAGATCTACTCTTTATCATTCTTTTAAGGGAAGATTAAAGAAAACCCCAAACAAACTCCCCTAAGACCCAAAGATCCCATTTCCAGCGATGGGCTATGTACTGTGCAGTACCTACAACACTCATAATCGCTGACCTCTGGACACATCTTGCAACCAGCTGATACCTCCAGCATTCTATTGCCACCACTTCTGCCATAGTCTGATTTAGATGTAGAACACTGCACAGTTTTGGACTCAGTCCACTGTAACTGACCACTTAAATTACTAGGTCCTTATTTGAGTTATTAGTTGAGATTAATTGAAGAGGTTTGTTACTGAGCCAATGCTGCTCTGTCACCCCTGTGCAGCTTGAGCCAAGCAGTAAAGGTTGTTTGAATAACAGAGATTAAATTTTGGTTCACTAGCCTTTATTTCTACTTCAAAGTTATAAAGACTGCATTAACTGGGTTATAATACACACGGCGATCTCTATTTTGCACTCTTTCTAGCTATTTTTCCTGCTGTACAGCAGCTGCTGTCTTTTCACTTTCAGAAAAGCAAGACCCAGAATTTCAAGTGAGATCTGTGTCTAACTATATATACATATATACATATATGTGCTAGAGAAATTACAGCACAAATATCTACATATCCTGTCAGTTTTAACCACATTACTCTAAAGCTCTGAAAATACTCAATATGTGAGCATTCTACTTTTAGTCCATGATATTTAAGATTACTAAGGTTGGTTTTGCATCACATGAGGCCTTTTTTTTTTTTTCCCCATGTCAGAAACATAACTGTAAATCTGTTTTCTCCTGCTCAAGTAGTCCTTTATGAGACATGTGAGGAAGGGCAGTGTGGATTGTCATGAACGGAGCAATCATCATCACATTAGAAACAAAAGAATCCGACAGAACAAAGCTTTTTTTAAAGATTCTAAATCACACACAAAACATTTGTTCTGCTCCAGCTCTTTGGGAACTAATTGGCTCTCCTGGAGGGACAGGTAATTGTACTTGACTACACAAGCTGTCCTGAAGCTCCCTTGGAAAGCTCCAGTAAGCTTCCAGTGTTAGCAGCCATCAAGGATTTCACAGGTCAGGCATTGGATCAATACAGCTAAAAGCAGCAGGGACTGTAATGTCGACAGCAGGTTTCAGAAAGCGCTGCAAGTGCCAGTTTGTTCCCCTTCATGCAGAAGCTCAAGACAGCTTAATTAACCCTTGGAAAATACAATTTATCCAGAGGCTCTGCAGGTCTGTACGAGGCCTTATTGGTGAACTGATAGCAGGGACACTGTAGCTGGCAGCTCTGAATTCCCATTTCCCCCTTTAATGCCGTTTGGGTTAAGATGCAAACAACGCATGATTTTAGGTGGATGTGTTCACCTTGTCCTGAGATCATGCTACAGGAGGCCACAGAGGTAGCTGGTTTGTTAGAACTCACTGTGATTCCAGCAAGAGCCTGGCCCAGCAGGGGCATTGATCACTCATTTTTTTTTTGAGGGGGGGTGGGGTGGGGGGGTGGGTGTGTGCATGTGTAACAGAGAAAAAGATTGGGGGAAACAGCCATCTGCCACAGGTCTAAATGCTTCTTTGCCCTCTTGTAAAGATGTTCGCTTGCTAGTTGTCTATTTTTACTGTGTTTTAATACCACACGGCTATGAAAAGTACAGACAAGGTAACTTTCCACATCCCAAAACACCTACATTTTAGGAGACAAAGAACTTGCCAGAGGTGACAGACCAGGAAGAAGTTAGCTTGTCGGATGTGATATTCAAATATGTGTTTCCAATGTCAGGCCAAAAGGCCAAAGGGTTTTTCCTTCCACAGCTCTTTTCAAGCTAAGGAAATCTTCTAAGATGACATGCATAGAACAACTAAGAAAGAAACAAATGGCTCAAGTTACTGAGGCTTAGCAGTTTAACATAGAAATCTGAATTCAGTTCAATTATTTAAAATATGAACTACTAACATTGACACCAGTTACATTTCTAATTTGTGTATTTTCAATTAAATCATGTAAATGTCTTTTGTGCAGTTTATATTTACTTCCTTTAGTGAATGAAAACATGCTGCTTTCCTTCCAGAACAGTGAACTCTGGCTGGAGTAAGCAAGGTGGATACATAGCACTTTCTTTGCGCTGGTTTGTTACTGTTTCTGATGGTAAAAGATTCTGTGAAGAAGTAGAATGAAGCAGATAAAATCAAGTCACAAAGAATTGTTATACATGTGCAGGCATATCATCATATAAACTCACACATAGATGTGCAGACTTGAGGCATTCACTATGTAACTTTGAATCTACCTTTAATAATCATTAAAGGCATAAGAGTTTGTGATGAAAGACAAAAAGTGCTGAAAAATAAGAAACCAGGATCCTAAAAGAAGGCAAAAGCAGCCAGACGATACCTGTGATGCCTCTATTAACACACTCAGAAAACCAGCACACAAAGAGCACTTGATAGAATTATTTAATACATCTGTGTCACAGTCCCCCTTAGCCAAGCAAGTAGATATTAATTTTTCAGGATAGCTTGTAGGAAACAGTCTGCCAGGGGTACTGAAAGCTGCTGCTTGAAGGTCTGCAAGCAAAGGGTAATGATAGATACTTGACACATTTCAACCTGGTATATTGCTACCTGCTGGGGAGCCAGAAGGTTCTGGGGTAGATCCACACTCCTTTGACAGTTGTATTAATGACAGGCAAGAAAATAAAACAGGGCTTGAATGACAAATGGGGAAGTGAGAAAGGGCTGGACTGTGCCCAACATTGGTGTGCAAATACAGAAGATGTATTGTGGATGAAGAACTTGGACTTACTCCTGTAAAATCTAGTTTCACATGAACAAAACCATCTTAAACACAAGTACACAGCACTCTCCATGAGGAGAGGCTTTTGCAGATGAATTGGCAACAAAGAAAAGACATAAGTAGCTGACAGAAAAGAAGTTTTATGGCCGCTTACACCAACTGTAAGTCTGTCTGGATTTGAGAAAACATCCTACTGTTTTAAGTCTTTACTTACAGTTTGGACTACAACCAGAACATGATTCAAAAGACCACAGAATCCAGCTGGTTATCTAAGATTTGTGAGATCAAGAGGGATAAAAGCAGCATTGCTAAACATGTTGTGCCAGTTCTTAGGAAAGCTCAAAGCTGGACTGAAGAAAACACAAGATATTAGACAGTACTAAGGCAAAGATTTATAATTATAGCTGGAATATCAATTAAATAAGTCAACTTTGACTTCAGAGTACAAATGCATGTCCATGGAAAGATGATATGAAATAAAGAGCTGAATTCTCTTTCTACCTCTGCTACTGATCCCCTTGCTATCTCTGTGTTTCCTGTCGCTATATCCACATATTTAGTTTTGGTTCTACTGTTTTGGTTTGGTTTTTATTCTTTGTTTGTGGTTTTTTTTTTTTCATATTTACCCTGTAAGGACTTGATCTCTACTGGAACCACTTGATGCTAACAGAGCACACAGCAACATCTGACTCACGGGGGGGGGGGGGGTGTGTGTGAGAACAACCACAAAATTTGTAGTTAATGCCAAAATATGCTGTTGTGCTTAACAAATGAAGTATTTGTAACACGCCACCTTCTTGAGAGGCATGCTTATTGTAGCCGTAGGACAAGGGGTGCTGGGTTCAAACTGAAACAGGGGAAGCTCAGGTTAGATGTAAGGAAGAAATTCTTTACTTTATGGGTGGTGAGGCACTGGCACAGGGTGTCCAAAGAAGTGGTAAATGCCTCAACCCTGGCAGTGTTCAAGGCCAGGCTGCACAGAGCCTTGGGCAACACGGTCTACTGTGATGTGTCCCTGCCCATGGCAGGAGATTGGAACTGGATGATCCTCAGGTCCTTTTCAATCCTAATTATTCTATGACTCTGTGCTAGTGTCCATGCTGGTGACACTGCTTGCAATCAACTTTGAAAAACAAAACCAAACCAAAGCCACCACTTGGTACAAATATTTCCTTCAGGAAAGACAAACAGTTTCTGAAGGCACACACCAGAACTCATTTTAGCATTTTATCCCTGAATACAGCAGGTAAAGATCCTTAAGGAGAGCTCTGCTCTGACATATTTAAAGCAGTTTTATTCACTAGAATCAAAGAGCACAATCTAAATCTGTTGGAGCTCAAAAATTCCATTTTAGTATTGTCAACAAAGAGCTTTTACATTCCCACAATATAGTTTAGAAGCAAAATCCTCCTGTTTAATTACGATGGAGTGCAGGCTCTCCAAGGCTGAATACTTATTTCTGTTTAAAGGTCAACAGTAAGTGTTCTAAAATCCACATACCTGCTCAAATTGCCTTGAAATTTGGTGTGCCTCATGGCACACCAAGGCAAGGTTACAGCCATCAGCGTAGGGTCACATCTGCCTGAACAAACCCTAGCTTTTCCTAAGTCATAAAATTATGGTAAACTGCTCTTGTTATTCTCCTGCATATCCATAGTGGATCAAACCGGAGCTTTACACAATGTTCCAAGTGTCAGCATTCAACATTTGGCACCCTGAACAGGTAAGCATCTAAATGCCTGATCCTAAGAGATTATAGAACGTATTAGGATTCTGAAATCAAGAATGGCTTCTACCTTACTGACCAACCTTAAAATGAGGTGGGTGGTACAAGGGGATGTATAGTATTAACTCACTCTATACCTAGAGGCAGCTGGCTTTTAATCCCCAGAAGGAATTGTGAAAGCCAACTGAGCAGATATTAGGAATGCAAAAACCATTGAAAAAGACATATTTTGTTATTGGGGTCGATACAGTTCAAATATTTCTGAAGAAGACAGCAAGTTACATTTATGGAGTCTTGCTTTGGAGGACAGGGGAACTAATGAACAGTGAGGAGACCAAGGAAGAGCATTTGAAGGTAAGTGAGGAGCCAGGAAGTAAGGTCACCAGACTCTGCAAAGAACTTATGGACAGCAGGGAGGAAGGGGGTGAGCAACTCATGCTCTTTTTCACCCATCTTATGTGTTTTTCAGGAGGTTCAGAGGCTCCTTCACAATTACATCGGGTCCTGGGAAACCCTGCTCCTCTGGGAAGAAAGAATGGGTGTCCAGAAGTGTGTCCTGCCCAGATGCAATGAACAGAAAACCAGGATGCTAAAAATAAGCTACCTGCCGCCTCTCTGTAGGGATGGGATTATGGCATGGACCAGCCCTCACTGGTCACTTGGACAAAGGCCCAGGTAACAAGGCCACAGAGATGGCAGAATAAGAAGTCATTAGCATACAAAGAAAAAGAATCTTATGACCTTATTTCTGGCTTAATGAGACAGAAGAAAGAGCCTGGAAATGGTGACTGGTGAGGCTCCATGTTTTTAGGAAAATTATAGAAGACAGACTCAGTCATTAGTTTAATGCTACATATTTAAAATTCCTGTAGCCATCCCATAATTAAAAAAAAAAAAGCCCAAATGTTGGGCAATGTGTCATATTTGTGATTTCTCTGTTAGTAAGCAGGAATTTCTGATTACATAAAGCATCTGCTTGCTGATGGTGTTGTGAGGAAAATATGGCAGGAGCTGATGACCATACGCTTAGTGATTTCCTGCAATGATCTGTTGAGGGGCTGCCTCAGCTCAGGGCATGTGGTGTCAGCCTTATAAGGAGAAACTGAAGTTGAGCTTTAATGCTGCTTAAGCTCAAAAAGTGAAACGCATGCATGTCCCTACATATATAAAGCTACATGCTTCAATCACACTCCAAACCGATCTGTTTTATTTTGACTGAAAGCTTTGATAGTGACAGTTTGAAAGAGTCCTGTATAGTCCAGTACCACTGGCTCCTCCTTTTCCACTTCGACATGCCTATACATTTTTCGCATGTTAAATTTGGGGGTTAATGTTGCCACAAAAAAAACAAATGCAGAATTTGTATAATCTTTAATGTGTGGAATGGGACATCTGTGTGTGTGCTAAGGTTGTGTATTAATCAATATTAATTGTGTTCTGAATAAAATTCTCCAAAAAAAACATGGTTTAAAACATCCCCAAACTGCTATTGCAGCTAGGCTGAACTGGCTTAGAAGATCCAGGTGAAAAAGAGTAGTTGAAGAGAAAATACCGCAATAAGAAACCTCCAAAAGGAAACTTGGGTAGCACCAGAAATGGATCATTTGAGGTTGCGCTGGTATAAAATTTAGTCTACAACTCTTGACAGTGGTATCACTTCTTGCAAGTATGACTTTTTCTGTCACTGCTTCAGAGAACAGACAGATTTTGAAAACCAGTATATAACCTCTTGGATTGAATCTAATTAGAATCCCAGACTGGTTTGTGTTGGAAGGGACCTTAAAGCTCATCCAGTTCCAGCCCCTTGCCATAGGCAGGGACACCTTCCACTAAAGCAGCTTGCTCCAAGCCCAGTCCAACCTGGCCTTGAACACTGCAGGGATGTGGCAGCCGCGGCTCCTCTGGGCACCCTGTGCCAGCGCCTCAGCACCCTCACAGGGAAGAACTTCTGCCTAAGAGCTCATCTCAGTCTCCCCTCTGGCAGGTTAAAGCCATTCTGCTTATCCTTGATTTTTAATATTTCATCATATATTTCCCCAATGCATCACACAAAAATAAAGCAAAATACAAGCTTATAAAGCCATAACTTAATTTTTCCTCAGTTTTGTCTTTCTTCAGTTCACTTCTAAACTTTCATCCACATAAGGCCAAATGATTCTGGAAAGCCAAAAGGCACCAGGTAAAGCTTGTAAAAACTGCTCTATGAAGCAAAGATAGAACAGCATCAACAAGAGGTAGGAGGAGCCTTTTGTAAGGCTGCAGAACAAGAAACTTTTTGTTAGATCTCCTGTAAGAATGCCACAGCAGAGCTGCTGGCCCATCTGCTGCTGAAACACATACGCCTCCTGGCACCATATCTAACAGTGTCAGACTCACAAAATTGCTGGATTAGGGTTTCCTGGAGGTGTTCAGCCAGGACATGAAACCTTTTCATCAGCCAAGATCTGAGCCTTGAGAAGTAAAAGAGGAAATGCAGTTACAGCATATCAAAGTTGCCTAAAAAAACCAACCCCAAGCTATTGCCTTCTTTCAAAACGTGCCCAGTGTACTCTGAAACAAGTATTGTCCCCTTCTGATCGCATTACAAGGAAGCTGGTTGCTGTTTTTGTCCTTCTTGTAGTTTCACATACATATGCCTGCTACAGCATTCAGGCAATTGAGTCTGCAGGTACGTGACATTCATTATACACAAGAAAAATGTTTATAGAAGCCAGGGAGACAGCACTGCAGAAGCCTGTCTTGTGAACACAAGCACAAATCATGCCCCTGTAGCAGCAGCCAGCTCAAACCACAGATGTCCACAGCATATTGCTGAGAGCATGCTGGAGGTCAGAGCTGCTGCTCCAGGTTGGTGTATAGGGAGTGAGAAGGGGAAGCAGGTGGCATAAAGACACTCAATACTAACCTAAGTGGCTGGCAGAAGTGTACCTGACACTCCTGGGTAAGCAGCATGCTGCCCATCATGAGGAAAAGTCAGCTTCTCATCATTATAAACACTTAATACAGAGTTGAATTTACTATGCCAACCAATAGCTGTATTTTCTCCATTCCCAAGCAGATCATGATAGAATTAGATTGAGCAAGATGGCCCAACAACTGGGGAAAAACATTAGGTGTCATCAGAAAAGATCAGCAAAGCAGCAGTTTCAGACACCATGCCTAAACACTCCAGGAGAACTAATTTGCTTTTCAAATGTAGCCAAGATCTGTCCAGCCACATTCCTGAGCAGTGTAAGGGTTAATGATTTTCCTGATAGCAAGGGATTTTCCTATAAGTAGTAATGTAATAGCAGAGGGATGGATTCAGGGACTTGAGAAATACACACCATTCAAACGCACAGGGTCAATATGGTGAAACAGATCTTTGCCATTATCCTAACAACACTGTTCATAAAGCAAGGTCTAAATGGTGGGAACACAGAAGAGGTGCACTTCTGTGTAGCCACACAGGTGATAGTCCATGCATTTATATCAGCACTGATGCAATACATAAATATTAGTTAAATATTAAAAAAACTCAAGACTATTACATCTCTTATTGTACATAAAGTTCTCACCAGGCACCACTTCAGTTCAACTGGGTGGCACATGGCAGTCCCTTTCAGAAGGGTGAACGAAGGAAGAATAATAATGGGATAATCAATGGTCAGCCCCTAACATGATGGTTAAAGTCCCAGATACTGATACATTACTGTACAGACACAACAGCTCACAAAGCAAGAAGTCTTCACTAACCATAGAAATCTGTTGCTCTGGGTAACTACCTAAAGGTGAAGTTACTCCCAGTTTTCTCTTTAGAGGTGTTGTGGCTCCATTCTCTGATATTTTTAAGGGCCACCCCCCTGAAAGCAATCGTGGGAAACAAGCATATAGAAGAGGGTTTTTTGCCTCACTAGAAAGAACATAAGGACCATATGGTTAGAAAGGGACAGGCTTCAGTTTCTTTGTCAGCATGAGGACTGTGCACACTACAGCACAGAGTAAAGCTTCTGAAAACTGTGAGAGAAAATGGTTAGTGTAAGCCATTAACTCTGTAATTTTCTACATGTGCTGGGCAAGTATCCTATGAAATAGCAGGATTCTCTCTGCGGTTACAGGGACTATAAAGCAACCCTCAACAACTGTTTAGATAGGAACCTGTTTTAAATCCTGAAAGCCTGGAACCACTTTATTTAGTCAGCAGTGGGGCAAAAAGATGATTTAGAAATAGCTTCCTGGTGTGTCTGGAAATACATCTGTATTTCATCATATAATGGAACAAACATGGCATAGTTCAAATACAGGAATTGGTTATATAGATGATGTGTTCATTACAGGTACAAATTAGGAAGCTCCTTTGGGAAGATCAGCCTATTCTGAAGGTCACTGTCAGGTCAGATTTATTCCAAAGCAGCTTCTTTCTACAGAGCCTGAAACTAACACACCCTTACATGCTCAGCCTTTGTTCAGCTGAGGTTTTATTTGTGTTTTCTTTTTAACTTCAGAGAAGCCCCAGACACGGGCATACTCGTTGCTGTCTTTACAGCATTTCAAACCTTCATGCTGCATTGTCATACCACTTGCCACTGCTGTCACTCTGCTTCTGCTGCTGATGGAAGGCTCCACAGCCTGGCTGCACACACTGAGCCCTGTTTCCCCTGCAGCTCTACTCCAGCAGCAGATGACGCTTTGCATTTCTGAGCAGAGGAGCAGCATAGCTGTCCCCTACACTTCTCACCCCAGTTGGATCTCACATCGCAGTAAAGCAGCATTATAGCTGGACAGAAGTGCTGAAAAGATTTCTTGCCAAGAAGTGAAAGAGAAAGGAGCGTGCAGTGGTCTAGAAAGGAAGAACTGAGGGGTAAGGTGGGTCTTTTTCAAGAACAGGGGAGTGCAATGGGAAGGCAAAAGCAAGGGAAAAGGAAAGGGATCAATAGGAGGAACAGGGTGAAAACACTAGCAGAAAGACATTCAAGGAAGGAATGGTCTCACAACTATAAGTGTCCAAAAAGCGTGTCGATGAGGCCCCCAGTGATATGCTTTTGTGGTGGTCTTGGCAGTCCTGGGGTAATGGTTGGACTCAATCTTAAAAGTCTTTTCCAACCCTGCTGATTCTATGTTTCTATACATTTATGTGTATATATACACATCTATTTTGATCTTTGATACTGATTTCCTGTGGGACCTTAGAAAAGGTGTGACTTTTTCATGTGCATATGCAAAGTGAAGATACAGACACTGCCACCCCACAAGAAAGTGGCAGTAGTTCCAGCTACTTGGAAGGAAATACTGCTGCTTATATATGCTATAGCAGAACAGCTACTAATGGGTTTGTGTTAAAAGCAGGTAGTGAAAATAATCAGTGCAAAATCTTCAGTAGTTTATTGTGGTAAACCAGGCTGAGGAACAACACACAAAATTCTATCTTTTCTTTTCCAAGCCAAAACTCAAGAGTCTTATGAGTTTATTCCAGTTAGAAGGCAGAACTGGCAATGGAGCTGTGTATCCCCTTCCAAGCAATTCTGTTCATCTGTAAAGAGCATACGAAGCTCTATTTCCCTGAAGGTGCCAGAACTTAACAAGAAGCACTTTTTCTGCTCAAATTCCAAGACCACTTCTCAGCCAGTTCCTGAGTCTGTACTCATCCTCCCTAGGATCTTTCTGTGACCCAAACACTTGGCCTTGTTTTTCTTCTCTCTCCTATACTCAGGAATGCAGGTACATGCACTTAGTTAATTCCACTTAGAATCATAGAATAATTAGGGTTGGAAAGGACCTTAAGATCACCTAGTTCCAAACCCCCTTGCCATGGCAGATGTATCAGTTGCTGGAAATACATCTTAGTGCTGTTGGTCCTCACTTTTGTCTTCTTTTGACAGACTAAAATATAGAGTGCCAGATTTGGATCAAAACTAAAACCAGTTTTGCCCCTTCTGAAGCTTAGATCTTAGAATCATAGAAAGGTTTGGGTTGGAAAGGACTCTAAGATCATTCAGTTCCAATACCCCTGCCACGGGCAAGGACACCTCACACTAGACCATTTCACCTAAGGCCACATCCAACCAGGCCTTGAACACTGCCAGTGATGGAGCATCTACCACTTCTCTAGGCAACCTGTTCCAGCACCTCACTACCCTCACAGTAAAGAACTTTCCCATTATATTTAACCTGAATTTCCCCTGTTTCAGTCTGAACCCATCACCACTTCTCCTATCGCTACAGTCCCTGACGAAGAGTCCCTCTCCAGCATCCCTGTAGGACCCTTCAGACACTGGAAGCTGCTCTGAGGTCTTCACACAGCTTTTCTCCAGGATGAACAGCCCCAACTTCCTCAGCCTTTTTCATACAGGAGGTGCTCCAGCCCCTGATCATCCCTGTGGCCTCCTCTGGACTTGCTCCAACAACAGACTGCTTTGTATGTACCAGATGGTAGGGCAATGCACCACCTGCAGCTGTTCGTGCATAGTCTTAGGCTCAAAAATGAGCAAATTATGTCGTATCAGTTCTGTCACATCAAGGACCTTTTCTGTTCTTTCATTGTTGCCCTCTGACACTTGAAGCATCTCAAAGGCCTGAGTTTCTTGGGGTATTGTGAATCAATAAAAATTCCAGCTCATTCTAAAAGACTGTGAACTTTGTCATTAACAAAAAAAGTTGGAAAACACAGAATCCTAGAAACGCAGAAGATAAACTAAAAAACTTGACAGATTTGTACCCAATCAATTCTAGTCAATGCTGAAATTTTGCAGAGGTGGGTGTACAATTTTGAACACTTGAGACTGACAATTCTGCAGCTTTATAAACTGAATTTTCAAGTTACATAGGATTCACATGACAGATGAGACACAGCTACTTCCCAGCAAAAGCAGATCCATGTATGCAGGAGCTGCGTCCATGACTGTCAGAAAGCTTCAGTGATTTTTATCTCTACCTGCTTGAAATGGAAAATTCACCACGTTACCATGAGCCCATAGGATAGGTAAAAAGTCTTACAACAGGGTCCTTATAGACAATATTATTCAGACTAGAAAATATACATAATACATAAATATACCTTCAGCCTACACTTTGGTCAGGATTAGAATGACTGCCTGTCATGTGAAATATTAATAAGTGATAAAGGGTAAGTTGCTTTCAGAAATTAACATTTTTTTAAAGCAAAAGTCTCAACCAAACCACCACCACCACAACCCCCTAAAAAATTATAGAATCATAAAATGGTTTGGGCTGAAACGGACCTTAAAGCTCATCCAGTTCCAACCCCCTGCCACAGGTAGGGACACCTTCCACTAAAGCAGCTTGCTCCAAGCCCGTGTCCAACCTGGCCTTGAACACTGCCAGGGATGGGGCAGCCACAGCTTCTCTGGGCACCCTGTGCCAGCGCCTCGCCACCCTTACAGGGAAGAACTTCTGCCTTATATCTAACCTGAACTTCCCCTGTTTCAGTTTGAACCCATCACCGTTTGTCCTATCACTACAGTCTCCAATGAAGAGTCCCCTCTCCATCACCCTTGGAGCCTTCCAATATCTGAAGGGGGCCTACAAGGTGGAATACCCACAAACATAACATTTAAAATAAAAGAGGATGTTCTGAGTACTTGCAGGAATTTGGAAATCCGGTAGATTTCTGACTAGGAAGATGTTTGTATTTTTATCAGATCACAAATATCTTGTGAATGTTTTAGGTCAAAATTTAAATGGTTAAAAAAGGCTCATATCACTAAGTGAAGGTTTCTGCCAGTTACTTTCAGTGAAATCAGTGAAATCAATGGCCCACTTTACAGATGCACAACTCTCTGCCTGTTCAGGGTTTACAATACTGAGTAGGGATGGACAGCAGAAAACTGGCTGCAGTTACTTGTTAAAGCCAGCAGAAAAACACAGGAATTTGGATGCAATCTCTAGCTGCCATTAGACATAAGAGAATGAAACCACTGTAATCTTGTAGAGCCCCAAAGAAAATCAGACTGAGAATATCCCCATCCTTCTGTTGAAAGAATTGTGTCTGGGGCTCAGATGAGGTTCCTGCTGAATTCATCTGAAGAGCCAAATACTGTAAGGAGAAGAGATATGTAGACCATATTTTGTGATGTTTATGTATCATGACAAAGGTCTTCTTGACAGAATTGCTTAGAAGGATCTCCTGAAAGACTGGGACGAATACCAAATCAGCAAAAAGGAATCTTTGGGGCCACATTTATAGGAGACAATCGTAGAAGAGAACAGATACTGATAAGAACAAAGCAGTCCGTTGAGTCTGGCAATGCAGTCTATTAGGAAAACATGACTGAGCATACGGAGCAAATGTTCCCCATAATGTGCTATAACATTACATCCTGCCAAACATACTTTAAGCAACAGGGCTTCCAAGAAGACTTCTGAAGTTCTAGTTGTTATGCATTTTGCATAAAATCTTACAAAAACTTCTCAAACATAATGGGTTTAAACTTAAACCGGGAAAGTTCAGGTTAGCTATAAGGAAGAAGTTCTTCACTGCGAGGGTGGTGAGGCGCTGGCACAGGGTGCCCAAAGAAGTGATAATGTTCCATCCCTGGCAGTGTTCAAGGCCAGGTTGGACAGAGCCTTGGGTGACATGGTCTAGGGTGAGGTGTCCCTGCCCATGACAGAGGGGTTGGAACTGGATGATCTTAGGGTCCTTTCTAACCCAAACCATTCTATGATTCACCTTTATATCTGAAGAACTCTAAACATTTCCAGTAAGACAAAAAAAGATGAAACACAATGACTGGCTTTTTATCACCTTAAATAGGTTCACAAAGTTTTCTGTCCAAATATCACCATGCTAGAAATGGTAAATTAGGGAAAGGCATCCTATTCAGTCTACGGATGAGTGGCCACATAAATAGCTTAATCTTTTCTACCTGTGCTGACCTAATTAAAAATATCATCTTTGAATTCAATTTCCATTTTCACATGAGAATTGCATGACAAATAGGAAAAAAGAGAGGAAGCAGAAACATAATAAGTAAGAACCAAGTCATGGTCTAGTGTGAGGTGTCCCTGCCCATGGCAGGGGATTGGAACTGGATCTTGAGGTCCTTTCCAGCACTAACTATTGTATGATTCTATCCTGAGCCTCTTGTGTTTCCACAGAACACAAGGAGTTTGCCATTGACTTCACTGAACTGGGATTTTGCTTAAGTGGAGAGAAGAAAATAGAGCAGTATTTAGGCTTCCAATATGCATTGTGAGTACACAACATGAAAACATTAAAAGGAACTGAAGTAATTTAGCCATCAGATAGTTAATAAGACTTTTGAGATTCTTGAAAGCCTTCAGCAAGTAGAAATTGTGCAGAAGGGAGTTACCTTTCCTTTATTTAATAAGCTTTCATGCCACAGACCAAAGAGGACTTTCTGATGTTGCATAGGCCTTGATTCAATTCAAATTATTCTAGATATTCTGTTTTATGTTACAATTGACTCAGCGGATTTGTTCAGAATAACAGAAAAATGAACAAACCATTAATAATTACATTCCTTAAACAATTTTAACAAGGGGTAAAAAAATTGAGGAGAAAGCAAAATAGTTGAAAAGACTTTCCACTTGATTGAAAAAATAATTGAAATTACTCTGTATACATCTGTGAAAAGCTGTTTTTGTAGTGGGGTGGAATATTATAAGGAAGAAGATTTTTACTGTGAGGGTGGTGAGGCACTGGAATGGGTTGCCCAAGGAAGTTGTGAATGCCCCATCACTGGCGGTGTTCAAGGCTGGGTTGGACAGAGCATTGGGTGATATGATTTAGTGCAAGATGTCCCTGCCATGGCAGGGAGTTGGAACTGGATGATCTTAAGGTCCTTTCCAACTATATTTTATGATTCCATGATTGTGGAAGCAAGGACAGGCGGCCTGGGAAGAATACAGGGATGTTGTCTGGGAAGCTAGGGACCAGGTTAGGAAAGCTAAGGCCCACTAAGAATTAAATTTGGCTAGGGATGTTAAGAATAACAGGAAGGGATTCTACAGGTACACTGCAAATAAAAGACAGGTTAGGGAGAATGTAGGCCCCCTCTGGAAGCTATCGGGAGAACTGGCTGCCCTGGATTTGGAGAAGGCTGAGGTTCTTAATGACTTCTTTGCCTCAGTCTTCACCAGCAAAAGCTCTGAACACACCACCCAAGTCTTGGAAGGCAGACGCGGGGACAGTGAGAATGAAGACCCTGGGCCCACTGTAGGAGAGGATCTGGTTCGATACCATCTTAGGAACCTGAACGTGCTCAAGCCCATGGGACCTGATGAAATCCATCCATGGGTCCTGAAGGAGCTGCAAATGAAGTTGCTAAGCCACTGTCCATCATATTTGAAAAATCATGGCAGTCAGGTGAAGTTCCCGATGACTGGAAAAAGGGAAATATAACCCCCATTTTTAAGAAGGGGAAAATGGATGAGCCGAGGAAATACACACCAGTCAGTCTCACCTCTGTGCCTGGCAAAATCTTGGAGTGGATTCTCCTGGAAGGCATGCTGAGGCACATGAAAACCAACAAGGTGCTTGGTGACAGCCAGCACGGCTTCACTAAGGGGAAATCCTGCCTGACCAATTTAGTGGCCTTCTATGATGGGGCTACGGAACTGATGGACAGGGGCAGAACAGTTGATGTCATCTACCTGGACTTGTGCAAAGCGCTTGACACTGTCCCATAGGACATCCTTGTCTCTAAGTTGGAGAGACATCAATTTGATAGGTAGACCACTCAGTGGACAAAGAAGTGGCTGGATGGCTGCAAGCAAAGAGTTGTGCTCAATGGCTCAATGTCCAGCTGGAGACCAGGAACGAGTGGTGTCCCCCAGGGATTGGTGTTGGGACCGGTCTTGTTCAACATCTTTGTCGGTGACATGAACAGTGGGATTGAGTGCGCCCTCAGCAAGTTTGCCGATGACACCAAGCTGTGTGGTTCAATTGATACACTGGAGGGAAGGAATGCCATCCAGAGGGACCTTGACATGCTTGTGAGGTGGGCTGATGCCAACCTAATGAAGTTTAACCATGCTAAGTGCAAAGTCCTACACCTGGGTCAGAGCAATCCCAGGTACAGATCCAGGTTGGGCAGGGAAGAGATTCAGAGCAGCCCTGCGGAGAAGGACTTGGGGGTGTTGGTTGAAGAAAAACTTAATATGAGACAGCTTCAGTGTGCTCTTGCAGCCCAGAAACCAACCGTATCCTGGGCTGCATCAAAAGGAGCGTGACCAGCAGGTCGAGGGAGGTGATCCTGCCCCTCTACTCTGCTCTTCTGAGACCTCACTTGGAGTATTGTGTGCAGTTCTGGTGTCCTCAACATAAAAAGGACATGGAACTGTTGGAACAAGTGCAGAGGAGGCCACGAGGATGATCAGGGGACTGGAGCACCTCCCATATGGAGATAGGCTGAGAAAGTTGGGGCTGTTCAGCCTGCAGAAGAGAAGGCTGCGTGGAGACCTCAGAGCAGCCTTCCAATGTCTGAAGGGGGGCTATAGGGACACTGGGGAGGGACTCTTCATTAGGGACTGTAGTGAGAGGACAAGGGGTAATGGGTTCAAACTTAAACAGGGGAAGTTTAGATTGGATATGAGGAAGAAATTCTTTACTGTAAGGGTGGTGAGGCCCTGGAATGGGTTGCCCGGGGAAGTTGTGGATGCTTCATCCCTGGCGGCGTTCAAGGTGGGGTGGGACTTAGTCTTGGATGGCATGGTTTAGTGTGAGGTGTCCCTCCCCATGGCAGGGGGTTGGAACTCTATGATCTTAAGGTCCTTTCCAACCCTAACTATTCTATGATTCTATGATTCTATATATCTGTCACACAAGATACATTTTAATTCCATGAATTAAAATATAAAAATATAGCATTCAAATATGTTTTAAATACATTCTTTGTATTCTGGAAATCCACTATTATGTTACTGCCTTCATGGGCTACCAACAGCACTGTAGTGAAGTTCACTAACACTACACAAATGCACTTTCAAGGCTTGCTAATGTACTGTTTTCCTTGGAAGTCAGACACAAACAAATCAACAAAACCCTCACATAGATACAGATGTTTTGTGAAAAAAACCCTCCAAGTTCTTCTGAATGAGTTATAGACCCTGCACGGGCACCTGCCAAAGAGATGCAAGTTCCAGGAAAACCTTAATACTGATAGGGGTGAGTCTGGTTCCCTTTGGTGCCTCAGGCTTCTGCCAAATAGCCATTAATTACATCATCAGACTAATTGCCCATTGTACCTCACCAAAGCAGAGACCTGAGATTTGTTTGGATGCCATTTAAACTTCAGAGCAACTTCAATGCTGTGATCACCCCAGTAAAAGCACATGCTTTGACTCTATTTTCAATGCTTTGCTTTTCAAAGCAGCACAAGTTCTTTAACAGGTTTTTTTCCCCTCCCTTTTATGATAGTCAGTAGTCTCGAGCTTGGTACAGACAAGAGGCTCACACTTGTAAGTCAGTAGTTTGATGCATAAACTACAAAGCTTGTGCTTTCTTTGCAAAACTGCAAAATCCTCAAATGACCTCGTATGTAAGCATCATAAATCACTAGGGACAGTCCATCATGTACAAGCTCACAGCATATCATAAGATTGAAAAACAAAACTGAACTTGAAAGCATGTCGCATGCCTTAACACTAACAGAAGAATAATGCACTGAACTCTTAGAGTTTTCCAACTTGCGTACATTTCTGTTTCTTCTGCTTGTGTTCCTTGACTCATTCAAATGTCAACATGAAAATCGCACTTATGAACACAGCCCTCTAAGCATTTACCGTGCATTTGGAACAAGCTTTCTGATATTGTCATTTTACAAGCAATTAATGAAAAACTACTCTGAGCTATAAAGAGGAAATTATGTCAGGTTCTGGCAGATGTTTTGCATGCAGATGTGCTGCAGTTATTACAATGGTTTCACTGTAAAGCTAGAAAGAGGAGCTGTAAATAATACGTTAATTCATTGCACCTTAAAAATGCATTTTGGGGAACTCTCAGGAAAATCAATGAAAAAACTCATTCCAGACATTGAGAACAAAGTTCCTTGAAGTTACAGAAGTTCCCAACATTCCTGCCCTATAGAATGAAAATATAAGTTCTTTCCTCTCTTTCACTTCTCTTTTTACAATCTCTTTAACCCTGGAACGTAAAACATCTATTACCTTTTTCCACTTGCTACACGTGGATGTCCTTTGCCTTCTGCTCTCTGGATTTCAGTGCAGAATCAGGCACTGGAAGAGTACCACCAGAACCTTTCAGCAGAGGCTGAGCCTGAGTCTTTGTATCAGAGTGATTATTGATTGCAATAGTCTCATTAAACTGTTCTGTCCCCAACTACAGAGCTCAACAGGGAGATGGTTTTTATGCCTTCTCTGTTTAGAAATTACCTCTGTCAAATCCACAAACGTCCTTCTTTCTTTAAATACTGTTTTTAAAAAGCTATGTTATACCAGCAATTCTTATTTTGCCATAAAAAATAAAAAACATAACAAATAATCTCTCCCTTCTATATCAACAAAAATTTAAGACTCATGTTACCTTTGAACTTTACCAAATGGCCTCATACAAAACATCCCAGAGTATCTGATAAGAACACACATCTTTTAACACTTACACTTGCTTAAGTTCTACCTTTTCTAACTGAAAATTCTAATGGCTTTTTCATCAGCCTGCCTCACGCAATTGTATTACAGCAATGTTCAGCAGCAGCAGCAGAGTGTCATCCAGGGCAGCATGGGGCTGTGCAAGATAAACCTGAACTGAAGAAGCAAATTCCTCTGAGGGCTCCGGTGAGTCCCTCATGAAGCTCATCAGGAATCACAAGCAGAGCTGCATTAAGGCTCTCTGCACTAAGTAGCAGGTTGCTCATGACAGTAACTGCCCACTAAAGGAGATGAGCTAAAACATGGGAGCAGGAAGGTTTACACAGGGCAAAGTAACTTCTTTGCCATGGACTGACACCAAGATTCTGCTCAGTGTTAGGAAGACCCTCTGGAGAGGCCATTCTCCAAGCAGATCAAAGGTGATCTGGGCAGTTACCAAGCATACACTCATTTAATCAGGAAGCCTGGAGAAGAATACTGATGTGATTAAGGCCTCTTATTAGACAAATACAAAAGCATCACAGTATTGAGGAGTCAAGAAACAGAGTAATGCCCAAAATGTCTGGAATTATCTTACTCTTCCTTTCACCAAAAAATAAGCCCCTAATAGTACAGAAGAACTAGGGACAAGAAATATCCTCCATGAACTAGAAATGAACCTCACTCCCTTGTGTGTTTAGCTGTTAGAAAAGAGTTTTAAAAGTCACAGTGAACCTCCACTATAGAGTCAAGGAACAAAGCACTTGAGAGCTAGAGAATTACAAGATCTCCGACAGCTTGAGGGAAGCTTTGAGAACTTGGAAACAAACTATTCTGAAAATGAAGCAATTCCAATTCCGCTAATTGTAGGGAACAAGTGCCTTCTGCAAGGCAGTAAACCAGTCTGATTTCTATTGGGATTACAAAATTATGTTAAACTACTGCACACAATGGCTATGAAACCAGAAACAATGCTTATATCTGATTAACAACATGCTAAAACATCCCTGGATGATGGCATCTATTTTCAAGTTAGCAGCAACTATACAGAGGTGGGAACAGAGTTTCCTTTTAATAACAGGAGTGGCAACCAGGGTTACAGCTATGCAGTGAGCACACCTTTGCCTGTGAGTGCATACAGCTGAAAGGTCTAGAGATTTCAGATGTGAAGGCTGTGACAGCCACTGTGATCATCTATTCAAATGATAACAAGCTATAAATCTTCACCCCCTAATTTCTCCACCCAGCCTAGGTAATGGGGCTAAACCTGTGGTTTGTCATAACTTGGTAGGATAGAAGAGCTGATAGAGATTTACTCTGAAAGGTTACTGTTATAGCATGTAAGAAAGAAATCTCACAAGACACCTGCCAATACTTCCTCTCTTCCATACTTTATAATTTACAGTCAGTACACAAGGCAAACCAAAAAGGTTTCTAGACATTTTAGAGTAAATCCAGTTTTGGGAAGCTGAGGTATGGATTTAGTTCCTCTGCCAACTCTGTGACTTGATCATTAACTTAATCTTACAACAGTTGGCTGGGAGATTTTGGCTTCATGCCATCAAGTCTCTTTCAAAATAATCTGGCCATTTTCCATGGAGAAAAGGAATCTATTTGTCAATATGCATTGTGCGTAGCTATACATCTGAAAACATCTCTACTTGGTAACTGGCTACCTTCTCCTTCTGCAAAAGGAAGGTGGGCCTGTAGCCAGACACATATCATATGGATGATGCAATGGGAAGCCATACAGTATGCTTTAAAATCTGAGATTCCAGGAATGATAAAGGCGGCTCACACAAAGCAGAGGTTTTGAGGCCTGGATTGGGGCTGGATTAAAGCTGATGGCAAGGATTCCATGGAGGCCATCATCTTTTCGTTGAGGTGCTCCTCATACATGTGTTCTGACCATACTGCGTGGCACATATACCCATCCTATAACATTAGTACACAGTGGGCTCATCTCCTGTATGGGTGACATTTACCTTGGCTGCACTATTCCTTTTTTCACATGCCTTGTGAATAAATCTACAAAGGCCTTCTTTAAAGATATTCTGCCACTTATTAAAATAGGGAATATAACTCCCTTTCTTTCTGTGTATTGTCTCTCATTAGGATTCAGGTGCCTTTCACTCCATAAGAGTAGGGTCAGGTCTTTAATAGCGAAAAAGTGCAAGACTTTCTCAATCCAAACAGGATGTTCTCTACATGGCGATACTGCTGCTGGTTTGCACGTGGCTCTTGTAGTATTTATAATGGTTATATAAGAATGCAAATACAGTTCAAAATAACTTTATAAAGCTGTGTTTCTTACAACTGTTGTATAGCTAAAACTATACTTCCTCCTTATAATGCTCAATTTCAACCTCTTCCAGAAATTTAGCCACATGCCTACCAAGACCTCTCACCAAAATTCCTGGGATACCAGTTTCTAGTACTGTTTCCACAATCACTTAACTCCATTAGGTGCTGAACTGAGCCACACTGATGGAACAGATACAACAGATAAGATTTACTGACTTACTGAGTGTGTACACAGGCAGTGGTGTAGCAGAGGAGAATGGAAGGTGTGAGCTTTTTCCCCCAGTTCCAGCCCCAAGAGACAGGAAGAGAGCCATGTGTACATCTTTTCCCACATAAAAGGTGATAGTACAAGAGGAAACAGCCTCAAGATGTGCTTGGGAGGCTTAGATAGGATATTAGGAAAAATTCCTTCACTGAAAGGGTAGTCAAGCACTGGAACAGGCTGCCCAGGGAAGGGGATGAATCACCAGCCCAGGAGTTATTTAAAAGACATGTAGATGTGGCACTTATGGAGATGGCTTAGTGGCAGACTTGGCAGTGCTCAGTTTATGGCTGGACTTGATCTTAAGTGTCTTTTCCAATCTAAATGATTCTCTCATTCTATTCTACATGAACAAGGAGACAGACTGGGTTAAATTAGTAGATCTTTATGACCCCTTAATTTGTTGATGACATTTACTCAGAGGAGGCAGCAGAACAGAGAAGAGAGCTATAAGCAAAGTCAAGGAGATTGCCTAGGGTTTGGGGTGTGTGTGTATGCAAAGTCAGTGTATGCTTTCAATGGTTATGCTAAACAGTTGCTCCATTATTTATGTAAAAAGCAGTAACATATTAACACTTGGATTCTTGGAAGGAAATGTTTTGGGTTTTTTTTCCATTTGTTTCTTTTCCTAAAGCCATACCTCTGGATTCCTGCAAGTGATGCTTATATCCTTAAGGTATTTCATCAAAGGCCTTCCCATAGCAATCTACTTTCCATAAAGCCTCAATCTGATGAACCACTTAACTACAGCAGGTCACTGCAGTGATGTAACGACAATGTCAGGGACAGACACTTATACAAGGCAGTAAGGCAGGTTCACCTTATAGAAGTAAAAAATTGTAGTCATCTCAGCTGAATTTCTGGTTATTTCAGTTGCAGTACTTTAGAGTTGCTTTTATCCTCTTGGTGCAATTTTCCAAGTGGGGCTTAACACAGTTTGCAAAGAAAGTGTAACTAAAGCATTCTAAGATGGTCCAAATGACTACTTCCCAGACCTGTCTGCCCCAGATTTCAGGAGCAATCTTCTTCCTACCCAAGCCACTCCAGAACACCGGCTGCAAGGGGGATGGCACAAAGCCTTGACCGTCTGCTGACTCCCTCACGCTCCTGCTAAAGGGAGAGTCTTGTAATCAACATACTAGTGATGAGTCTCTTCTGATTAATGCCTAATGCCATAAAAACCACAATGACCCCTCCTTGCCTCCCTTCCTGTCAACTTTTTCCCAAATATTAGAAGATTAGACAAGAATGGAGAACGTTCCTGCCACTTGGACTCTAACAGAGCAAAATCCTCTCCAAGTACTCAATTGCCCAACTCCCCTTGGACCCCTGTAGCTTCACCACCTCTTTATTTCTACCATGTTTGCTATGAGAAAGATCCTAACAAAGGCCTGTGGATACTGCTGTAATATACAGCTGTTATTAGTGCAGATGAAAGTAATCAGATAAAAAACGTAAATTGTAATAAAACTGCCAGACATGCAGTAACAAACTAGAACAGCTTTCAAATGACAGGGAAGCTCTGGCCCTGAGCAATTTAACTTCAAAGACTGATATAACTTCAGAATTGGTCCTGCTTTTTGTATTAGCATGGGACCAGGTGACCTCAAGAGGTCCTTTTTGGTCTAAATTATGATTTTTGTGAAGTTATAGTTACCAAAGTGAAATATAGTCTCAAACTTTTGCACAATATTAATTTATACCTTCAAACTGTAACTTGCATGCATGGTACAATTAATTCCATGAGCAACCTAAAAGCCTTCATTAGATGTGATGCATCATGAGAATTTATGTATCACCTAAGGAATCAAATCCTCAATAAAGAAATTAATATGGTACATAACACCATAATGCACAAAGAGAAATCAGATATTTTGTGTGGAAGCTATTACCACAGTCCTTTTACCATCCAGTTTAACTTGCAGACTCTCCTGTCTAAATGCAGTGGTTTAACAGTAATGCTCGAGACCTGGATCTGTACTTGCTTCACCTTTTCTTCTAAACTACGGATGCACCTACATCTGTTCTCATAGAATCAGCTAGGTTGGGAAAGACTTAAGATCATCAAGTCCAACCATTATCCCAGGACAGCCAAGACCATCACTAAAGCATAAAGTTCTAGTTCAGATCCTGGTTGTCTCCCCTTGTCATGCATTGGTTTTGTGTTACAGGACAGTTGTGCAGAATAAGACTTGACCCCTTTTAGAGTGAATGAAGCTGTGTAAATTTTGGAGTGAATGTGACTATAGCTAGAAAGGTATTTCCTGGTGAGTTCTAGGATACTGATTCTGTAGAGCTGAGTTGCCATTTTCCACTGTGCACATCAAGCATTACTAAAAACTAATCCTGCAATACACCTTAAAGGTAAGTAAATATAATTCATATATCACCAGTAATGGTAATGGCCTACCCAGCTAACACCACAGCATTGGCAGATTGACTATTAGAAGGCCATCAGCACCCTGAATTCCTGCTCTCCTCCATTCTTAGGCACTAAGATGGAAAGGGAATGTCAGTAAATGAGAACTATTGCAAGCTACTGCTCAGTGGGCCAAAAGTCCTTTTAATGCCCCAGCACAGAAGGAACAGTTTACGGCTCTCATACAACCTTTGACACACTATTTGCAACTTTGAGGGATGACTGCTGTGACTTGTCCTAATGCCCAATCTCTGGCTTGCTCACAAATTCATAGTTTCACTGCTGTGTCTATATAATACCTTAAATATTGGTGATATGGTCTCCATTCAGCAGTTAAAGCAAGTATGGTGTGTGCTGTAGTAAAACAAACAGCTGTACCCTACACAGAACAGTTCAAACCTCCAAATGAAATACTGAAATGAATCTCGACAGTACATCTAGCTTTATTGCACAGAGAGATGAGTCCATGAAGACTGTATACACAGCAGCATTATTTTTTGATGGAAGTATAGTACTTCGGTTTTAGAAAAGCAGCTATGACTGGTTTTCCTGTGCTCCACTTGTAAGCACCATGTACCCAGCTGTCCCTTTTACACAGCTTTGTGTATCATTCTATGTATTATTTATACTTGGAAAAGGCAGAGCCTCACAGGAGTCAGAACTTGGTTATGTATCAGTTATGTAGCAAGCCATTGATGCAGTTGTGTCAAAGGTTTTTTGTTTATTAGTCTTAGGATCCACAGACAAATAAAGAAATTAAAAACCCCACAAAAATGAAGTTTCAATTAAGAAACAGTTGTGACAGTTCCTACCAAATATATTATAGTTCTGTATTGATTTAATGGCCTGTTACTTATGAAGTGACTGCTTTTCAAATAGTTGCACATAGTTGCTTTTATCATTACAGAAGCATTGTCAAGTGTAGAAGTACAGAATTAGTATACTTGCATTAAGGAAAATTAAGGTAGAATGCCCATCTTCTTCACTCTATGTTCCTTTAATAGAAACTCATTCTTCATCTTTTTCCTTTCAAATGTAAGAAAGCTTGAAAGACTTAAACCAGGTTTAGTTTAATAAGAGAAAATAAGGAGCCTGCCACACAGAAAATACTAGATTATGCTCAGTTTAGGGGTTCTACTTTTCTCTTGCCTCAGGCTTTTGGGACATTAAGGCCATGTTATAAATCCTGGTCAGTGTTTTTTTTCTAAAGAGCAGAAATGAGAGTTTATTAGCATCACAGTGGTTGCCTCAATAATGACAAAACAGTTGCTCATTACTGCTCATTAGATTCATATTAGATTCATTTGCAATAGCAATGCATCTTCTATTCATACTCAATTGCAAAACAACAGATATGATTTGACACCTGCTGTAGTACAGAATTCATTAGAAAGTAATAATACAAATAGGAATTCAATGGATGGACTTAGTCTTCTGTCTCTGAACAGTCTAAAATCTGTCGTTTAATGTTGAATTTATATAGGATAAATACCACAGCAGGCAATCAGGGCCTTCAAATCGTACGTACTCCAATAAAATATCATACACAGAAGCAGATATGCAAAGAGCAGACATACAAGCAAGCAATTTAACAGTACCAGACGCAGTATTTTTTGCACAGTGGTAAAGTACCTGGATTGTTTCTGTTGATATCTCTCATATAAATGTAGTTACTAATTTTTAAAATTGTAGAAAAATGCAGAAAGTTACATATTTCATCAAAATATTAAGTCAACAAGGAAACAGGTCTGATTTTCCCTTGAAAACATCTGGTACAAACCAAGCCCAGGAGGTTACTTAACTGCCGTTGACTTAATTTACTCAAATAGTAAATCAGTATTGTATTGCTGTACTTCAGAAGCACCAAACTAGTAATGGTGTTTAAATTACCTAAAATCTCTTCTTTTTCCTCAAAAATTCCATGGGGAAAAAGCCCCAAAATTATATCAAAACTCAAAAGTTCTGGCCTTTTTTCCTGTACCAGGGATGAAAGTATACCCAATAGGCCTTCACATCATGAAGCAGAGAAAGAGAAGAATGGGCTGATTCCAAAATATAGCCTTGCATATCCTAATATAATTCACTTTATATCATCCTCAGCCTCACTATTACCTTTCATGATACTTCTGATGCTGTTCCTCAGGGTACAAAACAAATATCACCATGCTGTCTTCTGCCCAGCTCCTAATTATCCCTGGTGGTGTTCAAGGCCAGGTTGGACAAAGCCTTGGGTGACATGGTTTAGTGCGAGGTGTCCCTGCCCATGGCAGGGGGGTTGGAACTGGATGATCTTAAGGTCCTTTCCAGCCCTAACTATTCTATGACAACTATGATAATTCATCTATCCGGTTAAATAATTCCTCCCACTTACTGTTTATGTAAAGGGGTTTCTGTGTGTTCCTACTACCTCAGCACACATAATATGAAGAACTATATCGCTTTGCTTAATCTATCCCTGGAAAGAAATTTCTTCACAACTTCTTTTCAAATCCATTTCTTACGAGAGCCACTTTCCAGCAGAAGAGGTCCTCTTCCAATTCAACCCACAGTCATAATTTAGCTCTGCTTTCCACTGCAAAACTGAAAATAGTAATTGCTCTCAGCATGCACTAGATAACATCCATGCTTTCACACTCGAGGAACATATAGGACAGTAGAGATGAATTCTCAATGAAACACTACCAAATAGGTCTTCTGAATCTCATAATAAAAGTACTGATACAACCTAGAATCAGGCCTGACTTTTGTACTTAAGTCACATCATCAGCTCATGGCAATACTGTGATTTTCTTTCAAACCAGCACTCTAAAAGAAGCATAGCCTCAAATGTAGCATCATGAAATACTGTTGTTTCATCTGCACTGATACTTCAATGCCTCACAACTTCATACTCAGATGCAAATTGTCTTAAGGACGCTTCTGTTTTGGTTTTGTTGTTCATGAAATCAGTAATACTCAATGTCATGGTTTAAGCCATTAAATAGGTGCTGAAGTCGATCCTTAGGAAACCAGTAACCTCTGTCATCCACTGTTTCCCTATTCAGTTTATTACTTGCCCATTTCACAAGTTTCACACTTTCTACACTTACACATTCTCCATTTAATTAATCATTTCCTATATGATTCTTCATTAAATGCCTGGAAGCCCAAATGAATTGGTTCTATCATATTTCTCCTGTCCAGCAAATCATTGTCTTAAACATAGATACAAGTTAGTTTGGCATGACACAAAGCAATACTGCATTTTATTTCAGTTTCCATTTACCATCATGGACTCTTCTTCCAAAATCAAAGTTCTAGAGGTGCAAACTGTTGAAGTCAGGCCACCAGATATTTAGTTGCTCAAATCACTTTCCTCACTTAATTGCAATCATTTTTTGCATGGCAAGATGTCATACTAGACACATTTCTTTTCCTTGCTGTCTGTAAACTATGGAAGCTGCTGTCTTCCCTCTTGACTTAAGTCACCTGACACAAAGCACTCAAAACATGCACTAAAAAGAAAGACCACTTGTAAAAGGCATACAAGTATTCCTCCTCTAAATGGATACAGTTTTCTCAGGACCACTATACAGTATTATCTAAAGGTTATTTCAATGTGAGCTGTCTTCTCCCTGTGCTTTACAGAGCAGACTTGATAGAAAATTCATACACCATTATGCTATGAGGAATATTTAAACCCACCAGATCTGCCTTGGTTCAGCCACCAGTACAACAGCAATTCTAAGCCTGGATTTTCAAGTTACCATAAACGTAAAAAAACAGGGAGAAAAACCCCATCAAATTATCCCATCAGTCTTCTTTCACAAGTGTGATTCTGCCTGTGGAATTGACTACATGACTATCAGGTAAGGACAGCACCTTGCTTTCTTGGGCGTGCTGGAAAAGCAACACATAGCTGTCTTATTAGATGTACACAACCTATTTGCCACTTCACTACTGTTTTTAATTTTAAAAACAAAACCAAACAAAGTGCAACATCACATTTAAAGGAGTCTGAACAGTCATTAAAATCAACAGCTTCCTGATTTCTCCTGGAAAAGAAGGCACTGGCACCCTGCCTCTTTCCTTCTGGATGGGATCTGAGAAATAACAATGCAAATATATTAATATTGAATGGTCAGGGGTACTTTCTATTAATATGCCATTAATAAAATGACCTTTGCACTACATTTAAAGATCATAAAAATCAATATTTCTTCTGAAGTCAGGGAAAAAAGAAATCAATCTTGCAGTGAAATGTGTCATATTTTACATATCCTATCAACGTAATTAACTTTATACATAAAAAGTAGCACTGATAGGTGAAAAATGAACATTATAACAGATGAGTTTCCCTTCTCAAATAATTTTATGTGGATAATCTCAATGGAAAGATCTTCTCCTCAAGTACTTTGCCAAATTCATTCCTCTCCGTTTCTCTAAACCTTTTCACATCACTGCTCTATAGGGCAAAAAAAGTCACTGTTTCCTGTAAACCAAGACCACCAGTGAGAGCCTGCTAATATTCCTGTAATTTCTTCATTTCCATCTCTAGGTATCCTTTGAAAAGGCCTGGTGTCTAAGCATTAACCACCATAGAAGCTTAGCAACCTTCCCCCTGCTTTTATGCCTAGGATAAAATGTACAATACCACCAGTGGAGGCAAATTACTTATTTTCTTCGCAAAGCAAACTTCATACAAATCTTGCGTTCTGTGTTCGGTTTTGGAGGAGAAAAGCTTAAATTAGAAAAGAAAGTTAGAAACAACAACAGAAACAATGACAAACACAAACATACATTTGAGGTGACTGTATGGGAAACCATTTCTAATGCATCACCTGTCCCACAAGAAGGTAGGGCTAATGTTCACCATCAGGTACTAGCCATGGTAATAGAACATACACAATAGCTCTCACCTGAGAATACTAGCACCTTAAAACAAGTCACCCAGACTGCTTCAGATAGATTAAATGAAACAAATAGGAAATAATTTGTATATGGTCAGTCTGTAGCAAAGCCAGGATTATGATTCTAGGAATTACTCCCATAAAGAATATAACTCCTGATCCCTTTCTCTGCTCTAACCACTAGACATTCTGCTCTCCCTGTAAATTCAATCCATTCCCACAGCAACAATAAACTTACATTATGCCTTTGTGCTTTTCTGAAAGTAAATAAACATGGGTAAGGAAACACTTTCTCTTCAGTGCTCATAAATAACTGCTTTCTTAAAGGTATGAGCAATAAAACCTCTGACACAAAAGAGATAAGGAAGACACCCTTCAGCTACAGCGGTAGGAACTGGGAGTAACATCTCATCCCAATAGCCATCAAAATGATGCAAAAGCAGGAACGCATTAGGAAAGAGGAAACCCAACTGGACAGATGGTCTCTGCACCTCATTCAAAAACCAAACATAATTTCTTCCCCGTTCCAGGGTTTCTGGTGTTTTCCTCACTGAAAGGTTTGACCTCATGGTATTAATGCCCTGTTTTGGCCAGCTCCGTATGCAGAACTGATTACAAATTTCCACAGTATTGGTAGCATTGTGAGTGTTAAAGAGACTGGACAGAAAAGTTACAGGGACTAAACCAGCCCCTGTAAGTGTGGAGTCATTCATTCATTCAGGCTACTTGGCATTAAAGCAAATGTCACCTGTTGCCATTGTCATTGCCTATACTTTGATAGAGCTCTTCAAATAATTTGTTTGCAGTGTTATATATAAGATGAAAGCTCCAAGATCTCCATTTTTTTGTATTTCCTTTGGAGAGATAACTAATTTCTTGCCTTTTAAAAAAGTCTCAGCTGCTTTCTTCTGCTCTGTTTAACATGCTTAAAAACACGTTTAACATGCTTAAAAGCCTTTAATACTTTAAACTTATTGTGAAATGCAAAATACAAGAACTTTCTATATGGAAAACCTTAATCAGTCAGGAAGTTGGTAAATTATGTCTTCATGCCTTCCATATTGAGTGTCCATTACTCCTGGACATAGCACATTAACTGACTCATTAGCTATTTCAAACCATATGGACTTAGGTTTGGGTGGGTTGCTCTGATAATATCCTGAGGTGAGCTTCCTAATTATTGTAATTAGGTGATCTCAATCATGGGGCCAGTCACACAAAATAGAGTCAAGGGTCTTTAAAATGGGTGTCAATGCACCCAGACAATGACTGAGTTGAGCAACATGCCCTCTGGATGTTGGAAATCCCTTGGTACTGCAAGAAGTAATTACTTCAAAAGTTCTATGAAAGCAAGAGTGAGCACAGTGAATTAGCACAGCAAGTGCATGGGTCTCCACACAGATGCACCAACACAAACAGATTTCTCAGCAGAAGCTGGGGAGCAGCTCTGAAACTTGATGCCTTGTTGTCTATGGTCTTAATACAGAGATGTTACATCTCTTGGCTAAATTTAGCCATGATATTTTAAGCAACAAGGAGTTATGGAGGGGTGGGAGGAATTAAATGTGGAAGTGCTAAAATGACAGTGTTAAATACCACAAAAGCATCACAATGCAACAGTGAACAAAGCAACAAGTTGCTCACTTACCATAGCAAATTTAAGGGTCTTTGTTACGTGATGATGCAAGACTTCATATAATTGAGTAAAAATTTGTATCCTCAAGCTTAGGTTTTAGTAAGAAGAAGAAAAAAGGATTGAAATAAATAGAAAATAGACCAAGTATTTAATGTACAGTGTTTTAAAACAAAGCCAAAAACAAATACAGCCTCAGACATGAAATAAAAATAGTTTCCTATGTTTTTAAACACTTAAAGAAAGCACTCACCCCCTGAGAGATCCTATCACACATTTTAATGCATTCCATGGTAATACAGCATAAATTTTTGTCACTCTCTAGACCTTATCATGGAAAGACAGAAGTAGGATGCTACTTCTTAATCACAGATGTGGGTAAAGCTTCCAAAGTTCATACCTTACAGGCTCAATTCCAACTTTCAAAGTGCCTTTGGGGCACCTACAAATCCACAAAGTCACATGTTAATTAGCACCAGGTACCTCCATACATAACAAGATAGCAGAACCTTGTATTGAAATGGGGTATATACCTTTGAACCACTGTATGAAGTAAAGTTATTGACACTCAGATCTTTGCTCCAAAACTAGATCCCTGTATTTACCTTGCAGAAAACACAGTTCAGGGCATTAACAGATCACAGAATAGCCTAAAAAGTATCACACCACCATTATCTTTTTCAGTAACAGAACAGCAACCATACCTGTACTAACTCTGTAGAGAAGCTCGCTCAGATTCCTTCACTCATTGTGCATCAATATAATATCAGCATAATAATAAACACATACAAAACAAATGAATAAACTCCTGAGGATGTCAGGAACACTAAAATAACCAGGGGTTTTTCTGCCACTTCTAATATATAGCTCTAATGAGAAAATGCCCACCTGAGCTGCATGAGAGATAGAGGCTTCATGAGAAGAGCCTGTGGCTCTCAGCTATACGAAGCAATGCGCTCTAAGGAAGTGCAATAACAGTAAGTTGGTAGCATTTCCAGTTGGATGCAGGCAGGATTTGTATATTTTTACTCTTGTTACATACACACCTCTCTCCCATGAGGATTCTTGAATTTGGCAGTTAATGGTGGCTATACCACCTTAAAGGGAAATTGCTTCCCCCATAATTAGGCTTTTCTGAAAACAAACCAAAACAAAAAAAAACCCAAATACCAAATAAGAGCACACATCTGTACCTATCATTATTTTGGCCATTCACTCCCCCTTTCATCACAACAGCTAACTGCTAATTTGAAGCAACTGTGAAGAGGCAATAGAGGCTTTAACCTGACTAAATGAAGCTGGTGTTTGTTAGGAGAGTTGCTAACTGGCTGACAGTAAGCAGGAGAAAAAGAAACCAACCCTATCCTCAGTTCAGCACAGCAGGACAAGAGATTTCTTTAGTCCCACCCACAAAGCACAGGGATGTATTATACATAGGGCCAAAGGACCTAGTACCAAGCTCTAATCTGATTAGAGCTTTTCTCAGGTGAAGTTTTTGGTCTTTATTCATTTTTAAGCAGGTCCATGTGTTAATTTATTGTTTAGCATTGTCTCGAACAGAGTTGTGTGAAATACATTCTAGACATTTGTGTATACTTCTGTCAGCCTTATACTTACTAATAAAGATCTGATTTTAAGTGACAAATGAACTTATCCTTCGGAAGGAGTCTGATATATGCAAGAAGCTTCTGTTTTTAATGAATCTTTTTTTTTAGTCTGAGTAGTATTGTTAGTTCTTATCACACTTCTGTATGCTTGTCTGAGGGATTTTTAACTCTTGCAACAAACAATAAAAGTTTTTAAGCCTCTAATTTTATGTAAATTCTCTTTCAAATAAAAATAAACCCAAACCCAAACAAATGTCAACAAGCTGATAGCTATTTTCTGTGACTTGCAGGATATATATTTTAAGCCTTTTTATGCTACATGACATTGTTAAGTTGTACAAGCTGCAAAAGAGCTGCATGATATTAAAGAGGGCTAAGACTTCAGATACCCTTGCTTTTGAGTAGAGTTGAAGCTGTAGAGTTGTTTCTTCTAGGAAAGGAAAGCTTTAGTTGAAAATTGAAGACCTTAAACCTTAGCTACCTATGGAAGTGTCAGTGTTGCACGAGTAAAAAGGATGTTATGTAGCCTGACTTCAAACAGTAACAGATTGCATTATGCTTCTATATTCATTAACAGTTAAATAGAGCCTGGTGTATTGGTTTCTACTTTTAGTTCTGCTATTTGCTTGTAATGAGTATTTTGAAATAGCCTTTTCTGATGACTTCATTATGCATCAGTACTTGTTTTCTTTTTGTGATCTTATCCTTGCTCAGGAATAAAAAGCACGAAGTAAGCGTAAAACAACTTACAGTTCTGAATTGTGAAGTTTGGTACTGAACACCAACCTTTTATTAAATCAATATATTCAACTAAGTTCCCAATGTTAAAAGTATTCTCAGCAGTTTGGGGGGAACAAAATGTAAATGAACTGCAGGCCTTGTGTACTTGGAAATAAAAACAGGAATATCTAATCAATTTTGTTTCTTCAGGAACATGTACCTTTTTGTTCATTCATACTTCGTGTGTAGAAAAAAAAACAGCCACAATTTCTACACATTTTGAGTCTCTTAATTTATGGGGGTTTTCTCCTGGTTCCCCCCCTAAAAAAGCCTTAAACTATGTAACAATGTAGGTCTCTGCCAGCCACCTGATGCTATCACTGGTATCTGGTAACTGTCTAGAAGACAGATTCAAATCTCACCTGACTCGTTTCACTTTCTTACCCTGATGTACTTCCACAGGCAGGGTAAGATAGCTCAGAAGCAGTAAGCTCTTCAATGCATCCTTTTCAGTTTAATCATGTGAATTCTTTTTTTTGCAACAGTTGAGCAAAAAAGCTTTCTCCTTCAACACAAGCAAGTTCTCTAATTCCCAGGCAACTATTTGAAGACAGTTTTCTCCAAGAAGATTCTTTGCCTGTGGCAGAAGAGTGGCTCTCATCCCAAGGGAGACACCCTGACAGCATTGCCCAAATGCTCTCTGTGAATAAAGGTGCTAGCTCTCTCTAGAGAATGGTAATGGTTTCTTTGATGCAGCACTAGGCATCTAGGGTTGTTTGGGTGGTTTTTGCCAAGGGGAAACACAACAAAAACCCCTGACACACAAGCAAAATCCTCCCAACACTACCCTCCTACAGCCTGTTTTGACAGCTGTTCCAAAGAGGAGAAAGAAACCCCACAGAAAGTTTTATGGCATAAAGCAAATGAATCTTGACTTTTATATGGATGAGTTTTCTACTGGCAATTCTTTAGGTGGTCCTTTCAGCAATGCTAAAACCACATAGCCTGCAAGACTGATGAAGCAAAAAAGGTTGTTATGTTAAGGCCACTCTACTGATGGCATTATATACTTTCAGTCACAATCTGTGTTAACATTAACTGCAGTGATAAGACAAGGAGTAATTGTTTTAAGCTTAAGCAGGGAAAGTTTGGGTTAGATATAAGAAGGAAGTTCTTTACTGTGAGGGTGGTGAGGAACTGAAGCAGGGTGCCCAGAGAAGCTATGGCACCCCCATCCCTGGCAGTGTTCAAGGCCAGGTTGGACGGGGCTTGGAGCAACCTGCTCCAGAGGAAGGTGTCCCTGACAGTGGCAGGGGGTTGGAACTAGATCTTAAGATCCTTTCCAAACTGAACCATTCTGTGATTCTATGATTTTAAGTTCACTGGCAAATTGTGGTTGCTGAATGTGTTCTGGACTTCCATTGTTTTTGAATTTTATTTATTGTAAAAGGACTTGCAGTCACTGCTGGGAAGATGTGGTGATCCCCAGTGAGCCCTAATGAGGTGCAGTGTGCTGGCTGGGTGAGTGGACCCTGTTAATAAATCAAAGACCACACAAGATGGAGGCACGTGATCACAGGTGTGCTCTATGAGCTTGGGGAGTTAAAGGGCACTGAGGGTTTGTTCTTTCTAATTACCAGCTCACAAGCTAATGGCAGTGGTATGACTGATCCACCACATCTGTTTCAGCTCCATCTCTCCTCTACTTCTATGCAGCAATGGCTGACCATTGCACTTCCCACTGCACTTCCCACTGCACTCCAGAGCTGCAGATGTCTCCAGGCAGTACCAGGCTCTGCCATGTCACCCAGTGTGAATGCAAGAGGTGCTGCATCATGGCTTTGGGGTAAGTTTAGGAATCAAAGAACCAACTAGGTTGGAAAAGACCTTCAAAATCATAAAGTCCAATCTTTGCCCCAGCACTGCCAAGGCCACCACTAACCCATGGCACTGAGGGCCTCATATACATGGTGTGTGAACACTTGCAGGGACGGTGGCTCCAGCACCACCCTGGGAAACTGTATGTGCAGAACTGATCCTTGATCTAGGCCAGGAAGATCCTGGTCAAAGTGAGGTGGCCTGACTGAGGGGTGGCACCATAGAATCATAGAATCATAGAATAGTAAGGGTTGGAAAGGACCTCAAGATCATCGAGTTCCAACCCCCCTGCCATGGGCAGGGACACCTCCCACTAAACCATGCCATCCAAGGCTATGTCCAACCCCACCTTGAACGCCGCCAGGGATGAAGCATTCACAACCTCCCTGGGCAACCCATTCCAGGGCCCCACCACCCTCACAGTAAAGAATTTCTTCCTCAGATCCAATCTAAACGTCCCCTGTTTAAGTTTAAACCCATTACCCCTTGTCCTACCACTCCAGTCCCTTATGAAGAGTCCCTCCCCAGCATCCCTATAGGCCACCTTCAGATACTGGAAGGCTGCTATGAGGTCTCCACGCAGCCTTCTCTTCTCCAGGCTGAACAGCCCCAATTTTCTCAGCCTATCTTCATACGAGAGGTGCTCCAGTCCCCTGATCATCCTCGTGGCCCTCCTCTGGACTTGTTCTAACACTTCCATGACAGCTCTGACTTTATTACAGCTCCTGAAGCCCTTGCTGAGCTGTGAAACCACCGGGTTCAAACTTAAAATGGGAGGTTTAGGTTAGAGCTTAGGCAGAAGCTCTGCCCTGTGAGGGTGCTGAGGCGCTGGCACAGGGTGCCCAGAGAAGCTGCGGCTGCCCCATCCCTGGCAGTGTCCAAGGCCAGGTTGGATGTGGCTTGGAGCAACCTGCTCTAGGGGAAGGCGTCCCTGCCCATGGCATGAGTTGGAGCTGGATGAGCTTTAAGGTCCTTTCCCAAACTACAACATGATTTTCCTATCTTATTTTAACCCCAGGCACTAAACACCCCGATCAACCACATCCATATACACCAAAACAGTTTAAGAAGGAAAAAAAAACAAACAAACAAATAAAGAAGTTCCTCGCTCGCCAAGCACACCTTTAAAAGCGGGACAGCCGAAGGGATGGGGAACGCCCGTGGTGGCATCGACCTCTCCCGTGCCCCGCCGCCGCCGCCTCAGCGGGCAGCGCCACACGACCGGGAGGCGGGAAACGGCGCGCGCCTCCCACAGGGCGGGCTCGGCGCTGCTGAGGGGAGCCGGGTGGCGGAAGGAGGCCCACCCCGTGCCCCGTGCCCTGCGCCCCGCCCCGGGGGTTCCCGCTGGAGGACGGCCGCTCACCGCCTCCTCTGCCTCCTGGGCCCGCCCTGCGGGAAGTTCCCGGCCGGGAAGTTTGCGGCCGGCGGCGGTGGGAGCTTGAGGGGCTCCTCTGGAGGTGCGTGGGTGGGGGGGAGAGGGTGGGGGGGAGAGGGTGGCGGGGCCCAGTGTTCACTGTCCTGTCCCGGTGGAGCGGAGGCCGCAGCGGGAGAGCAGCCGCGGCTTCCGCTCCGCTGAAAGGCCCGTTTGGCCGTGGGACTGTGAAAAGCGGCCCTGAGGGGGACCGAGCTGGGCCCGTTGGGCGAAGGACCTGGAGGGATGTTGTTTGTTCTCACCAAAGCCAACTTTTGATTTCGTTTTTCCTTCTCTCAAGGTGCGATGCCGCCAAAGGATCGCGGCAAAGGCAAGCTGCCGCTTCCTCTCCCCAGAGACATGATCCTGAAAGACACCGAAGGGAAAGTGTGGCGGCTGGGCAGTCAAATCGGCCAGGGAGGATTTGGCTTGATCTACTTAGGTAAAATAGTGGTGGTAGTTAAGAGGGTAACTTGTAAAAGTCTTTGCAGCTTCTTAACAAAAATCAGAGTGGTCTTTAAAAGTTACTGTTGTTTACATGCCTGTGGTCGGCTGTGTTGAAGTGTGGTTTTCTGGCGTTTGCAGCACCCTGTTGGATGTCTTGTCTTGTTCTAATGTTGCTGATGGTGCAGCGTGTTCTCCATGGGCTGTCCAGCCCCGTTTGCTGACTCCTTGGGTGCTTTGCTGTGGAGCTCAGGTGAGGTAGGCAAGGTGCTGCTGCTGTCCAAGACCACAGAAGAGCGTTGCCACGTGAGACTCCAGTTAATGGTGATGCTTTCCTTAGCTGCTGCTTTGGACTTATGCCAGTCCTGTGCTCTGGAGCGCTCTTTGGGTTTCTACTTACTGGAAATGTTCTCTTCTGGCCAAGACTACATTAGTTTCCATCCAGGACGTGTAACAGCTGGGTGTTGCCTCTGAGGTGGAAAAGCTGTTCTCTATTTCCTCTACCCTATCTAGCTTTCTGTGTTTCCTTCAGAAGAAGCTGTTGCATTTCACTGGGTCGGTGTTTTGTGAGGAATGAGTGGTTCTGAAAGGCAGTTTGTAAAGCATTCTGGACCACTAGAGAGCATGTAATGTATGTTACTATTGCTGGTGTCTATGAAACAGCAAATCCTGTGTGCAATGCAGTATCAAGTTTGGTTTTTTTTGTGAGGAGGGTATGTTTTGTTTGTTTTTCCCCACGGCAAACACATACAGGCAAAATGGTCCACAGTGGCTGTTAGGAACAAAACTGAGCTTGTCTAAGACAGCAGTAAAGGGTTATCTAGAAGCAGTTTAGTACATCGCCTCTGGAGCCAAACATGATCTATTTAAGTTAGAGATATGTTGTCTCTATTTAGAGTATTAATGTTTAAAACTTCATGAGCAAATCACTCCTATACATAAATCAACTTCCCTTTATGCATAAGCCAGCTAAGCCTTCTTTTTTTCAAGGTTTTCCTTTTTCTGTGTTTTTGCCATGGAACATAGTTTTGATTGTTTTCTACTCCTGGGAAACTCCTTTTGATGGTTTTCTACTCCTGGGTTTGTTTTTTTTGTTCCGTTGATTTCTTAATGATTCCTTCATAATGAGTGATTTGTTGGCAAATAATCTGTTCCTACACTGTTATGCAGTATGAGCTTTCCACTTAGTGTGATTTCCAGATCTTTATAATGAGATGAGTTTTCATTAGAACAGACATCATGTGCCTTGTCAATTGTCTTTAGTAGCTCCTTTCAAATATGCTGAGCTTTGCTGGATTTAATGTGGTTTCATGGAGGTGAAGGAGTTGTCCATCAGTGTCAAACTGTAGCATCAGGCACCTACAGTAAAGAGAAAAAGTGTGCTTTTTCTGTAGAAAGGTTAGCATGTTTGCTCTTTTGGTATTTGCAGACATAAATGTAGCACTTGGGTGCCACTGGTCTCTTGGTGACAGATTGACTGTGATCTTTGTTACATCTGCCTGGCTATCTCATGGTGCTTGTCTGCTTTCAGCTGTTCAGGAGCATTTTATATTGCACTGAAGTGTTCTTCCTTTCCCTTCTTTTTTTTTTTTTTTTTTTTTTTTTTGCCCTCATGTCCATTATGGTTAATCACAAAGAACTGAATGGCAACTGAAGACTCATATTTCATGATGCCATAGTCCCATATGTGTTCAGATGTTGCTTCTCTGAAGTGGTTGCCCAGTTGTGCTGTTCTTCCAGTTATTTGTGTGTGACTATAAACTACAGGAGGGTGGATAATTTTACTTGTGCGTCTGGACCAAGTTCATCTAGACTTTAGGTTTGAGTGGAGAAACTTTCTGGGAGGGGAAAAAGGCCTAAACTTGCACTTCATTCTACTAAATGCAGGTGTAGATGAAGCAAACAGATTTCAGTAACAACCTAAATGCCACTGCTGCTGCTTTTCTGCAAAGTAAATGCAGTCACTGAAAAACCTGGAGAAAACTAAGGTTGTGTATAAGTTTGCAAATAGTTTGGTGTAACAGAAATGAATGAGTAAATGGCAAGAGTTGGTGGGTATGACACTGCACCTACACTGAAAGTGAAGGGTTTGTTTTGCTTTGGACTGGATTTGTGTGGTCTGCTCTGGGCTAGATTTGGTGTGGTTTCCTCAAATAGTGCATGTTTGAGGCTGTCTGAAGAACCTGTTTTGAATCTTTATGTTGCTATTAGTAGTTGGAGTGCATCTGATGAGTTCCTGTAGTGGAGTTTCTGGTTTGGTTTCCTATGGAATTTATGTCATTGACATGTTCCCATCTGCTCAACAGACCGAATCAGGGGCTTCAACTAATAGTACTAGAGGAGCCAAAGGTTAAGGCAGTTTTAGAATTTTTAGGTTCTTTTGCTTCTGATATATCTGTTAGCTTATTATGACCTTTCCTGAACCATTTAGTTGATTCTATGATTCTATGATCAGTGGGTTGCGTTTGACAGATGCTATGCATAGACCATATATGAAATGTTACCATAAGAAAATAGAGCTTAGCATGAGCTAAGAAGTAATGTTAAGGTGTCTCTGGATATTGCCTTTCAAAGATAAAGGACAGGAAGATGGAAGCTTGCAGAAGGCTCCTACAGGGAGAAAGAACAGAGGGAATGCAGTGCAGAAAGCTAGGTTGTAGTGGATGTAGCTCTCCATGTGTAAGACAGAAAATGTTGTGCTCCTGAATCGCTTGGAATATAGCTCTGTCATTTTTTGTTGCAGTCCAACCACACTGGACCTTGTGGGTGTACAGGACATGGGATCTGGACAGTCTCGTGCAGATTTGATAAGTTTTCTGTCTGATCACACAGGCTGCTGAGGTGATTTCACATTGTTGTGTTTGTTGGAGTTTGGCTCCCCCTGAACTGAGGTGCAAAGCAGCCAGTGGATTAGTCGAGAATGAGAATACGAACTGGGGCCCTCCGTGTTACTATCCTGTGGGGTTTTTTTTGCAAGTGGCAGCATGGCTGAAGAAATGGTATTTGCATTCATTTAATCTCTTCTTTCAGAAGGGGCAGTGAATGATACATGTCACATTGAACTGAAGGCTCAGTTCCCTGCATAGCTCATCCTACAATTAAAAGGGGACATGGGCTAGATTTATCCCCAGATATTGACACTGGAGCTTTCTCGCTTTGTCCACCTCTTTATCTCTGATATATTATGTAAATATTATGTAAATAATATATATTATGTAAATACCATTCAGTAGCTTTTTCTTTTTTTACACTTGGTCATATGAAAGAGTTCAGCTATCTTTGAGAGTCAAGGGGAGTGAAGTAGATGTCAAACCTTTGAGAGTAAGGTATGGATGCTTGGTGCACCTTCTTCCTCTATGCTGTTCAGACTAGTTTTTAGTGCATATACAGCAAGATGTGAGAGGACCGCTAAACTCTTCAGTGAGATGCTAACCCAGAAAGAGCAGTAGAGAGGTGGGGAAGACAAGGTGGTGGACATAGGTTCGACTGCCTGCCAGATATGAACAGTACAGCCCATTTATAGAAGCAAAGGTTAACTTTGCTGGCTATATCTTTTAATAAGTCTTTTTACAGTAGCGGTGTAAAGATTTTGATGTGCATTGTTATAGCTTAATTTCCCATTAAGGCTACTCCATACTCCATTAATCTATATTATAATAATATAATCATGTTCTTGAGAAATTTTACAGTATCTCTGCAAAATCTATTTACAAGGGATGTATTCCGTGGAAGGTCCTATTCACTAAATCAAAGCTGGTGAAAGGCATTTACTGGCCCTGAGTCCCAGGATGCAAATAGTCTCTTTGGGAACAGGGCTTCCAAATTTCTAATTACATACATGAAAGTCACCACTATCTGCAAGTTCAGTCCTGCCTAACTTAACATCTTCCTTGGTTTTCTGATTTATTCTTTCTCTTTTCCATCTGTGCCATCTTGTCTATTTCTTTATTGACTCATTTCTTCCCTTGGATTCCTTTTTTGGATTTTTATCTTGACCAGAGCAAATCCAGCAGCAGAAGGCTTACAAATACTGATTCTTCCCAATGCTCCTGAAGAGAACAGTTTCCTCTGCTGCCAGAAGCAATAGAAGCTGCCTAATGATGTTCTCTCAAACACTGTTTTTGCCATAACAAGGGCAAGATGGATCATAAGCAGAAATTAACTATGACTTTGTTTGTTAGAAGGTTTATTTTATCTTTGTTACTGGTGCTCATTTGCTGTCAGGCACCTCAGACAGAACTGTGAGCCCTTTGATAGAGCAAATTGAAGAGCAACTGAGGAAGAACATGACATATTGATGGTCTCATGACTGGTTTGTAGTCCTGTGGAAAACAGTGGCAGTACACTGGAAAATGAAGTAAGAGTTGAGGAGGGTGCTACTGAGATCCTTGCATTTCCTCATTTATCTTCCTGATCCCGGTCAGTAATTAACACCACTCTTTATATAAATCATTCTCTAGTCCTGCTGCATGCACTCTATTAATGCACAATTTGGACTGAAAATTTAAATGCAGAAAGGTCACACAATATTTTGTTAGGATTCCAGTGTTACAGTGAAATGTGCTGCACACAACACTACCTGCCTACAGGCTTCTTTCTCATGGAAACTGATAGTTCTGCAAAATATTAATTTTTTACATTTATATACACGTTTTGTTAGATGGCGTCTTTTACAGTAGAACTTATTCCATGATAAAAGTGTTTCTATCGTATTACGTGTGTATTAGCACTAAGTGGTAGATGAACACTAACAGTTTTGAAACCATTGTTCGAGCTGCTTTGCAGCAGTTATTCAGGTGATGCTGTTTGTCTGCTATTTTTGCCCGTGTTGTTAGAATATGGGAAGCTCAGGAAAGTATGTGTTGACAAAGTCATAATCAAATTCAGCCCTGCTTGGAGATCCATCACCACTCCAGCCAGCACACTGGCATTTTCTTCCCCCTCCCCATTGTTTGGCAGAAGAGGCAAAGAATATCCACTTAAGTAGCAACCAGTGATTAAATGGGTGAATATTGCCTTTTGATACTAGCAGCACAGGGAGCTCTGCTGTGCTCGGGGAAAAGGTCTGGCTGTGGCTTGTTCTGCTGTTGAGTTTGGACCATTGTATACTATATTGATGTTCTGAGGCCTAGTGTTCTGGGAACCAGGCTGAAGTGTGAAAGAAACTTTGTTTTGTTACAGAAAGAGTAATTTCCATGGATAGTTTGTGTAGCTCTGAGCAGGGGGGTGCATCTGTCAGGGAAGAGAAGCCTTGATTTGATGGGAGTGCATTCTGTCATCGTCACACTGCTCATTCATAGTCATAGATTTGTTAGGGTTGGAAAGGACCTTAAGATCATCTAGTTCCAACCCCCTGGTTTACATTAGGAATTGCTTATGTAATTGGTTCTAGAGAAACTTCATCAGTTGGTTAAATTAACTTCACTGAAACTATTTACAACAGTGCAACAATTTACAAAAATGCAGTAAAAATTACACCAAAAGATATATGTTCAGCAGGATTTTTATAAACTCAATGGAGAGAAGAATATTAATAGCAAGCCCCTGTAATTAATTGCAGTAGCAGGTAACCGTCTGGTTAGGGATTTTTCTTAACCTTCAGATGTTAGAATGCGTTTCAGCAAAGGTCTCATTGTGCCTGCAGGTGTGAAGCTTAGTGTGAAAATAAATTCATTGGTAGACAAACACCACTTCAGGAAAGAGACTTTACGTCTTGTTACTAATATAAAACTGTATAAATATAGAGATGATCTAATTGTTCACCATATCTATATGTAACCAAATCATATATTTAGCCTGATTTTGTTACTCAGTGGTTGCTTAGAGCTGACCACATGGTGTAGGAACAGTCTGCACCATCTGTTAAAGAGGAAATACTCCTTACCTCAACTAGTTCTTGCTGATGGCTGCTTCCTCTTGAATCTTCCCTCTTTCTTCTTTTTTTGGTCCTCTGTAAGCTAGAAGTCTTAACTTGGAAAGCATAATTCATTTTAACACAGTAGTCTAAAGCCTGTTACAAAGTCTGCAGAGATCATTACTATTATATTTGTGTGTTCTGCCACATAATGTGTTGGTTTGTCTTGTTTGTTCCATATGTATGGACCTGTGATTTGGGAACCGTTGTCACACTCTTCATTAGTCCACTACACTAGTCCACTAGTCAGACTAGTGAATGGGCTGGAGCAGAATCTTGCCAGATTGCAGCTTGTACATCAAGTTTTCAATATTAGAGGTCTGGAAGGCCAGGTTGGATGGTGCTTGGAGCATCCTGGTCTAGTGGAAGGTGTCCCTGCCCATAGCAGGGAGTTGGAACTGGGTGGGCTTTAAGGTCCCTTCCTATCCCAACCATTCTAGGATTCCTGGACTCCCATTTGAGAGTGCTGTAGGAGCAGATCATGGGTACCTTTTTTTGCCTGGGGTTAAAGGATGTGTCACACCTATTCCAGCTTAAAGTTAGTAGTTCTGAAAGTCAAACAGTGGCTTCCATTGTAGTGGAATACAAAACTTTGGCTCCAGTGAATCATGATTAAGGGTTCATTGGAAGATGAGGAAGAAATGTAGTGAAATTTCCTACCAGTACTGAATGTTCTTAACTCGGGAGACATTTGCAGTTACCTGCAAAACAGTTCAGCAGTTGAGCGCAATTTTCTACCAAAATCAGTTTAGTTAGGGCTGGTGGGAGGTGGTTTCACAAGCATGGTACAGAGGTACATGTAATTTCTGTAAATAAACCCCTATATTCATAAAGCTACCTAGAAGAAGAATCTATACAAAAACCATGTCATATAAACACTGCTCCAAAAAGAGTCTGTCCAGGAAATGATGATGCATGATAAAGTAACAATATAACCAGAGAAGTGGGTGTTCCTTGGGCTACATTAAAAATGGACTGCAAACACCCTTCAAGCCCTGAATATTTCAGTTCTTGGGAAATGCTGGATATTGTGAAGGCAGAGGGTCCTTTGTTCTCCTTAGTACCAGTGTTTCCCAGTATTGGTATTTCCCTCCATAGGCAGGAAATATTCAGTCATGTGTTAAATAGTAGATATGACATTTTATTTACATGTGTACATTTTGATTTTAATAACTATATTCCTGCAACTTGGATTGTTTTTAATTGTTAGATGCTTTGAGCAGCACACACACACACCACACCACCCCCACCCCCCAGTTTGTTAGCCACTGAATAGAACAGCTCTTGCCTTGACTTAAACGGGGTCAGAATTTTTCCAGCTTTTTAACAGGTAGCCTGTAACTTCCAAGTGTGGTATTTTTGAGGTTAGTTTTTATTTCTGCCATAAACTAAAGTGCCCATATAACTTTTTGGGATTAGTTAACCAATGAAACAAAGCAAAAACCCAGCTAGCAACCCAAGAACTTCTGAAACCAATTTTGCTCATGTTTCCTAAACAAATATATCTTCAAAATAGCCAGCAGTGGCAAAGACACCAGCTGCGGACAGGAGCAGCGATGTTTTTCCAAACTGCCAAATCAATGCTGTTTTCTTTTCCACTGTGTAAACTTTGTCAACAAAACTGGTTCTGGGAGAGCCATTGAAAATATTTCACCATATTCCAAATGTGACTGCCACAAATGAACTGCTAAAACTGCAACAAGCACGTTTGAACTGGCAAATAGAATTGGCACTGTTCTTTGTCAAACTGCATGCAATTGTGCTGTGTGGTTGTAGGAAACCAGCTCATCCAGAAACACCCTTTTGTTACCATGTCTTATTAACATTTAGAAAGCTCCATTAATTAAAGTTGTGGCACTCGGCAACAAAACGGATGGAATTCACCATGAAAGTGGATGATCAGACTGTAACTGCTGTGCCTGGGTGAAACTAGGGAATTCTGGACATTGGTTAATTTGAGGTGAGTTATTTGCTGCGTTGTGGAGGCACAACAGTTGGAAATGATGGCAAAGAATGTGAATCTTACTGCACAGCTTCATTTCAGAGTGCATGTTAAATTTGTATGCTTTTCAGTGGCGTGGTAGCTGTGACTGTGGCATGAAGGGGAGGAAGGGAAAATAGAGCTGTGTCCTTTGCCCTTTGCAAGTATTTTGTGAGACTCATCTTGGCATGAGATAGAAACAGCCACAGCCCCCTACACAGGTTCATCTTGCGCCAGCGTTCCCAGTTAACAATTATGCAGACAATGGTTTTGATTGCATGCATACACCAACAGCATCACCCACAACCCCCCACTCCCAGATATAAGGAGATCGTGCATCTCTAGTTGATAAAAACAACGTAAACTGTAAACTCTTACACTTGTTATGCTATTTCAAGATATCCTTTGCAAATATAATGTTGCCATATAGTGCTCCTGATACTCTCTATATATACTTATATGCCACCAGAGACCTCCTGCCTATCAGCATTGCTCTCCTGCAGGGTCTCTGCTTACTGTCCTGCAGTCTAGCATTTAACTGCTTGTAATATTATAAATAGCCATGTGTTACCACACAGAACGAGGCTAGCACATGGCTAATTACGAGTATACAGTAATTAACTATGAGCTAAACTCGCAGGAGAGTATGTGGTGGTGGTCTATGAGGTATGTAATCAGACTGTTTGTTAAACCTTGGGAGCCTTTCCAGTCTGTTAAGTAACTATACATAGTAATGAGACAATTTTTTAAAAACCATTTATGTTTATTTATGGACACAAAAAAATTACTGTCTTATTTCTGAGCTGCACTGAAGTGTTGCTGCCTGATATCTGAATGGTTAATTAAAATGATGTAACACAAGGTACACCTGCAGCTCCTACTTAGCTGTGTGTATGAGATTAATTGTCACAGCCTTATCTGTGTGAAGTTTAGAGTGTTATTCATTGTGAATGTTACACCTTGTTTCATGGGTGTGCAGTAAACCCGATAATAATTTCTCCTTTTGTAGATTTGAATGTCATGTTACTCGTTTTGAGGAGCATCTGTTCCTGAATCTTGTTGAGCTTTGCCTGACTTTTCTCCCTTTTCACATTGCAACAACTGCCAGTTAGTTTTGGTTGTATTTTTCTTCAGGATGTTTTTCAGCATGACTCCAAAACCCATCCACACTGGCACAGTGGAAGAACCATGGGGGTCAGGCCCTTTTGCTGGGCTACCTCCTGTTAATTGCTCTTCTTCATTACCCTGACAGCTGTTTCTGTCTGTTCCAGATTACCATGAATGAGGCCTCTCTTTAGAAAATGTCAGAATGTCTACAGGGAAGTTAGATCAGACTCTTGCAAATACATTTAAATTTGATTCTTCTCTATACCTATCAAACCTCTGTTAAGTAATTTAGTATTAAAATACATTTGCTTATACACAGGTTCTGTTCTGATCTGCGTCAGGGAGCACATCTAATTGTTTGGGTAATGTGATGTTGTTGAATACCATGAAAACACATGGGATGTGTTCCTTTAAACTGATGTCTTCAGCTATTAACGCATAGTCTGCATGTGTCAGAGAGACTCAAGCAGTTGTGTCTTAATTCCCAGTTCAGTACAGTAATCACAGAATCATAGAATGGGGTTGGAAAGGACCTTAAGTTCATCTAGTTCCAATATGGTAAGAATGAAGTTTACCAAAACTTCCTTCCTGCTTGTATGATAGTTTTAATTTGTCTTTTGAATGTGACTGCTTCTTGTTCCAGTCCACGGGTGATTCACACCTTCCAGAGCTGCTGTTTTAGGATATGTTCATTGTATCTTGATGTATTACTAATACAGAAGCATTCACGCAGGGGAGTGTCACGCAGAAGGCAGTGGGGACCCTAGGGGTGTTTGGGGTGTATATGCTGCCAGATTCAACCCAGTGCAGAATAGAATTAAAGGAAGATGGCAGATGAAGGAGTCTGTTCAAAATATTTTTATGCCCTGACCACCAAAAAATATAAGCTTCAATGGTTTGGTGAGATCCAAGTTTACTTGATTTTTATTATGCGGATAAAAGGAGTCTATTTTTGTGTGTGCTGATAGTTGAAGTGTTTCACACCTGGGCTGTTGTTGGTATTTGATCATTACAAGAAGTTTGAAAGGGACATTTATTTCCTAGGAACTGTATTCTTTTTTAGTTTTCTTTTCAGTGATGATTCTAAAAGATGATTTAGTCTCATTAAATTTTAATCCCAGTGTAGCTCCATGTAGCTTCAGTAGTATCAGAGAGAACTGATAGTTCTCTCAGGGTCAGAAGAAAATAGGATTGCATTGTCTGTTCAGAGAGGTTCTGTCTCCTGGGCTGTAATTGGCACATGTGGTCAATTATTGTTTTGAAATCTGTACTTGCAGTTAGAGGCACAATCTCTTGTCTCCCCTTTAGGCAGGTGGTGGCTGTGCTATCCCTAACTTAGGCCAGTGTCTAAATAATGTCAGAATATAGAAATCATGGTTCTAGGGCCAAATTAATTTGTAATAGAGGAAAGCAGACAATCCTCTCTAGAGGCATAATGTAGGTCACAACTTTTACGTGGTGTCTTTGTCACGACGGTGAATTGAGAGCAACCAAATGCAGAGGTTATCCAATTGACTGGAATGACTTCAACATAGCGTGTTATAATGGAATACCTCATTGTGGTGCAAGCGTGTAGTGGGCATATCCTGCTTACTCCTTGATTAGCATGTAGGGAGAGAGTTCTGAAAATGTGGGTTAAAATTGCCTCAGTACTTGTTGATTAAAACTTCCACGTGTGTGTGTGGGATTCGTTTCGGTTCTCTTTGAACTTCGCAAACCTCTGACCTCTAAAAGCAGGAATTAAGACAAAATGTTGGGTATCTTTGTCATGTATTTTGTTGGTCACTTTATGCAGTGTTAGCTTGGTTTTTATTTGTAATCATATTTTGTTGCATGCAACTTGATCCCTTCTCTTTCTTATTTTGCAGCTTCCCCTCAAACTCATGTTCCTGTAGAAGATGATGCAGTGCATGTAATTAAAGTGGTAATGTGTAGATCTCATTACTAAATTATTAACTTGTGCGCACAGTTCTTTCTCTTTATTGTCTATCCTTATTGTTGGCATTGGATCTGTACTGCATGCCTGTGCTTTTTGGTTTTTATATCTTGATGTACTTTCCCTGTTTGGTAATATTTTTGTCATTTCTATGACACACAATGTTTCCTTGAGCTGATTCTTTCCTTTCCTGGATTACTGCCCTCGACAGTTTAGTAAGGAAAATCAGGATATGAACTTAAACACACCTCATTTACAGCATTTCTGAAAATAGTGTCTTAAATAACTCCTGAATCTGAGTGGTTTAGGAAAATGTGTGGCCAAACAACTTACTAAAATGACACCTTGGGTGCCATGAGGTATGGGAAGTTGGGGGGGGGAAGAAGGTTTCATTCTCTTGAATGTCTCATACACTATTCTTGAGAAACTGTTGCCTTTCTGATGTGTTTTATGATACTGAGTTTGCTTATTTCTCAATAGGAATATCTTGAAAATGGCCCCTTATTTTCTGAACTGAAATTTTACCAGAGAGCTGCAAAACAAGAGCAGAGTGAGTAATATATCAGTTCTGATTCTGGTAGATTTAAGAGCAAGTTTGGGTTTAACTACTTCTAGTAAGAACCGTTCTTGATAGTGAACTCATTTCATATCCACTGACCTAATACTGTTGGTGCTGTAATAATTTTAGATTGCTGTTAGGTTTCTTTGCTTGGATGTTATCCTTCTCCTTTCTGATCAGAAGGGAGACTAGAAGCATGCCAAATGTATTCTGTGCTCACTTCAGAGTGCACGATGAATGGACTCGAGAGAGGCGAGCCTTAGAACAGAGGTACTACATGGACTAATTGCTGAGTGTATTTCTGCTAGTAACTGTTTCCATGTGCGGAACTAAAGGTGTGTGTAACCATCACAGGCTTTAGTAGTAATCAAGGCATTTGATTCTGAAGACACTTAAGCATGGATGTCATTGATTCACAGGAAATGTCCTAAAGACTTCAGATAACTTAGCTTGCTGGTAGACAGGAGCACTTCTGATACCTTGAATCATTCTGTATTGAATGGAGCAGAGTTTGAAGGAATTATTTCTCCAGCTATTGATAATTGTTTATCTGCCTTCTAAGGGAACAAAGTACCATGCTGATAGAACAGAAACTGCTTCTTGTTTTGCAGAATACAGAGAACTTTAAAGTCATGGGCTGACTTGTTTGCTACACAAACTGCCAGATCATTGCTTGTTTCATTGTTTCATTTAATGTCTTGGCTTGATAGCTGTAACAAAATCAGCAAGAAAACCTCACTCCAAACCTGGAATTCCCCAACTTTCTTTAACCCAATGTTTTCTCTTTATTATTATTACAGTAAGAAAATGGATGAATCTCAAAAAAATAAGATGTTTAGGAATTCCAGTGTTTTGGGGATCAGGCTTGGCTGAGCACAAGGGAAAAAGGTAATAAAAGATGAATCGTAATTAAGCCTCAGATTGATTGAAGATTCGTTTTCAAGAAAATGGAGATAAGTCATAGAATCATAGAATAGTTAAGTTTGGAAAGGACCTTAAGGTCATACAGTTCCAGCCCTCCCTGCCATGAGCAGGGACACCTCACGCTAAACCATGTCACCCAAGGCTCTGTCCAGCCTGGCCTTGAACAGCGCCAGGGATGGAGCATTCACAACTTCCCTGGGCAGCCCATTCCTGACCACTCTTGCAGTAAAGAACTTCTTCCTTATATCCAATCTAAACTTCTCCTGTTTAAGTTTGAGCCTATTACCCCTTGTCCTACCACTCCAGTCCCTTATGAAGAGTCCCTCCCCGGCATCCCTATAGGCCCCCTTCAGATACTGGAAGGCTGCTATGAGGTCTCCATGCAGCCTTCTCTTCTCCAGGCTGAACAGCCCCAAGTTTCTCAGCCTATCTTCATATGGGAGGTGCTCCAGTCCCCTGACCATCCTCCTTTCAGTTTGACACAAACTTGCAGTACTGTCTTAAAGGATTCCTACCTCTTGTATATTTCCTGGTAGCTATAGATTCATGGTCATGGAGAGACTGGGCCAGGACCTTCAGCGAATCTTTGAAGGTTGTGGAAGCAGATTTAAGAAGGAGACTGTTCTGCAACTCGGGGCACGAATGGTATGTACAGAGAGAAGGGAAATTGCTATGTCTTGAACTTGCTGAGTTCAACTGGAAAATTATCTTTCTGATATTGTTCCTTTAGGTGGCTCTTGAGTTTAGAACAAAACGTGTAAATGCTATGTATGTTCTTGTTTTTAATCTGATTATAAGGAAAAGCTTTTACAGAATGAGTGTTTTAGCAGTGGAACATGCTTCCCAGAGGCTGTGGAATGTCCCTCCTTCAGGACTTTAAAACCTGTTTTACAGCCTGATCTAACTTACATTAGTCCTGCTTGAAGCAGGGGTTTTAAGCTGAACACCTCCAAAGTTTCCTTTTAACCTGAATAATAATTATTAAAAAAAAGCAAAAGGCTTTTGTAACCACTTAGTTGACAAACTTGTAACACTCTTTGTACCTTCCAAACACCAGGATTAGAATGTTCTTTGCATGAGTTTCCAAGTGCCAACATGTTTTTGAATAACAAGTAGAGCTCTTTTGTACCTCAGTAAAGAGCTGAAAGAGGAGGAGGATGATGCGGGGGAAGGGGGGGGAAGGGGGTGGTGACATGAAATGCAGGTCACATTAAAACTGGCAAGATCAAATATATTATAAACCTTAAGGTTTGATTGAATATGTTCTTTTTGAGTGCTTTGTGTTCCCAAAGTTTCTTCCAGTGTTTATAAAGTACTGTATTTATTCTTGCTTTGTTACCTTAAGCTGGTACTTGTAGTTACACAGGGATACCTCATGGCAAAGCAGAGCTTGTTTTTGATTTGCCATACACCTATGTGTCTGGTGGGAACAGACCCTGTGGACAGAGTGGGTAGTCCTTGTGCTCTAACACAAAACCAGTTTGCCAGCTCAGTCTGTGTAGCCTTCATTTCACTGTGTAAGTGAGAAATATTTGGTGGTGAGGTTAGGGACAGAGTGGAGAAGATAATGATGATGATGTTTTCTTTTTTGTTCTAAATCCTCTCCTAGCTGGATACTTTGGAATATATACATGAAAATGAGTATGTTCATGGTGACATTAAAGCAGCAAATCTACTTTTGGGCTACACCAATCCACATGAGGTAAATATGTTTACTTGTCTACACTGTTCCTTTAATGTGTTTATAAGAGTTTGATAGTTTTAAGTCATGTATATTCACCATTACCAGTTCAGATATTAAAAAGAAATTTATGCATGAACACTCACAACCTCTCACAACAAATCTGAGAGGGGATTTGTGGAGCTTTAAGTTCTGAGAAAGAAGCAGGACAAACCTCTGCTTTGTGCTCTGCTGACTGGGGTGCTGCTGTGAATGGTTCAACTAAACAAGAGGGTAAGTCAAAGATCTAATTGCTGTTCTAGGTTATGCCAGTTTGAGTATATTAGTAAAGTTTAAGGATGTGGCTCTTTGTATTGTCAGTCTTGGGAAGGACTACCTGATATTGTCATGTTTCCATGCTTGCTAACTCTCATGTCCTGCTTGTTGTAATGGATATGACAGGTAAGTAGGATTAAGATTGCTGCTCTCTAACACTCTAAAGCCTAAAGCCATCCTTGAAATTGAAGTATTTTGGTGAAATGTTTTGAAACAAATCTTTTGATCCTTTCATATTCCACATACTCCTACCATGTTTTTTTTTTTTTGTTTTTTTTTATTCTTGTATTAATAAAATCTAATTATGCTTTCTTCTTGGAAAATTTATCATTTGGGAAGAAAAGACATCTCTAACTTCACTTAAGTATAATGAGCCGTAAGCAATACTTCTCCTGTTCTTTCAATTTTTCTGTTTTCTGCTGCAGTGATGAAGAAACAGATCTTGCAAAACAGCTCCTGCCATTGGGGGTTGAACGATTGAACTGTAGCTGCTTTTTACAAGTTTCAAGTTAGATGTTGAAGTCAAAATTAACTTTTCAGCTTTCTAAACCGCATAGTTTGAAAACTATGGTGGCTGTTTAAAACAACCATGGTTTTAGGAAGTAGTAGCAGCCAGTACATAATCTCAGTTTATGGTGTTTACCAGCCTACTGAATCCAAAGGAGGCGGCTGTTTAGAGGCAAAACGATCTGCTACCCAAACCCATTAACATACTCAAATGACTGTTTTTGTCTTAGCTATTGTATATTTTTATGACACCAAGATATGCTGCTGTTTTTCATGTTGAAGTCATTTTGGAAGTGTCCATTTACAGTAATCATAAAATTTTAAGACGTAGCTGACTTTGATCTGCTGCTTTTGTATTAGCCACAATGTGGGCTGATATTCTGATTTGCTTCTTATCTTTTCTGCATGAAGATCGTGCTATACTAGTATTTTGTTTTCATAATTTATTGACAGATTAAAAATAAGGTACTTGTGAGTTGCTGGACAGATATTTTAGGTGGAAACTTGTTGTATTAAATAAACCAATACATATTCCAGTTTAAGTACTGCCTACCTCAACACCTACAAAGTGTATGTTACTGCTGAGAGGTTTTGTGTAGAATTTTTGTTTCACTACAATTTCTTTTCCATTGAAATTATTCTATGAAACATTTTAAGAAGTTCACATTCTAATTCAGAAGAACTCACAGGAGAGAATTTCTAATATTTGCTTGCATTTGTAAGGTATGAACTGAAGTTTCATTTCTGTGTGCTTAAGAAAACTCAGAGCTGTTCAGCTGTTACTCAGATAAAGCTCCCAGCCATGGGCCTCAGAAATTCTGCAAGTGGCCAAAGGTCTGCTGGTTTCACTGAAGCTATGATAACTGTACCATGCCAGTCTACAGCTATGTAGAGAGTGATGGTTCTAAATGTACTTTAAGGTAATGTGCGCTATATTTAGCTTACACAGCAGGGCAGATGGCTTAATGGGGCTGTTTCTGGTCAAATTCTTTCATGGACACAGCTTTGACAGTACCTTGAAACATGTATACTCTGCAGCTTGTGGGGCATGAAAAGAAGGACTAACCTCACCAACACCAGAGCAAAGACTTTCAAACTGGCAGATCTACATATGCAACTAATTGAATATCCCTCCTCTGGAATGGCTGACTTTCATGTACTGTCTGCCCCATACTTCAGTGAATGTTCTTTATCAGGATTAGAGTCAGTACTAGACAATATTCTCACATGGATTCAGGTATTCAGAACAGTACATGTCTACTTGCAGAGATGATTTTTTCACTTGTCATGTCCTGGCTATTTGCATGTGCCATTAATTTGCATGTAATTTTGCCATGGAAGTTGCTGCTTCCTATTCCAAACCTGTCCAGTTCCTATGTAAGTCTTCATGATGTTGTGACAGCCTTTCCTACAAATCAAGATGTCTTTATAACTTGCTGGTGAGCTGAATGTGTTATCTGTTTACCAGAATAGTATCAGTGGAGCATTACTACCGATTAAATATGACAACAATATGGAATACAATGTCTCATATCTTTCAAACTGTTGTCAGAGATGCTGTATTTTAAGTTGGCAATCTTGTACTACCCTTAGACACTTCAGATAAAACCTCAGACACTGTTACTGCTACCAAATGCCTGTAAAGTGCTGTCCAACCTTCTTTCTGTGCTAAAATTGTGCATGGCTAGATTGCCTTGGTCTTGTTTTATTACAACAATGGAACTGGGAGGTAACATGATCAACCTAATCTCCTAAATAAGGAGTGGGAGCATCCAGCCAGTGGCAAACTCAAACTCAGGAATATAAGCTGAGAGACCTGTAGCTCCAGCAGCATTTGGCATAATAAAGCTGTCTGCCCTAACCATTTATGTGGTGAGCTCTTTTAAGGAATTTTATGTTAGTGGGTTGTCTTCAGGTTCTAGGATTTTAAGAGAAAATAAATTGGAAGTGTTCTTTAATTCCAGAAATTTGCTTTTAAAAGAAACCCATAACTAATCTATTTAAGATACATATATTCAAAATGTATTTCTGTATTCTGTTTTGGTGAAAAGAGAGACATCTGTTCCAAAGAGTGTACCTTTACATCCTTTGTGTCATTTAGGGACTGTTCATGTGTACTGTGATGTGTGAATTTGTCTCTGACTTCCTGCAGTTCCCAAAAAGATCATTTTTCCATGTTAGACTTCGTGCTGCTACTTTCTCTCTTTCTTTAAATTAACCTGATAAATTTACACCACAGCCAATAACTAGCATAGCTCCCTTTTTAAAAGAATGTGTGAAATCCATACTGCTTTCCCCTACCTTCTGTGGCAAAGCAAAGAAACAAATAAAGTAAAGGTCCTGTCACTCGCTGACCTCCAAATGATGTTTAGAAATGGTTATAAGATCAGAATCAACTGACCTCAAAGAGTAGCTTGCTGCAGATCTATTCAGCAGAAGGGAGCGAGGCCATTCAGTGAGTTACAGGTCAAAAGATCAATTCTGTAGTCAATATGTTTCTGAACATGGGCCCAGCACAATGACTGACGGAGCAGGAGTGATGTACTGAGGGAAGTGCACAGCCCATGAATCTCGGAGAGGCCTGAAAGAAAACTTGAAGCCATCAGACCTCTAAATTACAGAACAAGCGAAGCACTGTCTCACTATTACAGTGAGTTAAAGATAACTTGATGCACAGCATTAGCTTTTTATACGATCAAGCAGAATAAGCAACATTGATACAGGCTCTAAAAGAGAAATTCAAATCCATTACACTCATTTAAATTGTGGTACTATTAGAAGGGACAAACTGTCACCAGAGAAGCTCTTAAAATCAGAATTTTTAATACATGAAATTAGGCTTAGAAAAATGTCCCTTCAAAACAATTGCCTTACTGTATTTCCCTTTTCTTCCCCTGTGGAATATATGGGCAGGCATACTGCAGACTCCAGTCTGTACCAGACGTTGCTTATTTGGATTTTTAAGCTGTAAATTTAAATTGCATTTGCACCTCAGATCTACTTTTGATTTTTAGCATTTCTTAGACAAGACAGTTACAAAATAAAGCTCCCAGACTTGATTATCATAGATAGCCCTAACTGAAAGAAAAAAGAATACAAAAATGTTAACTTTCTAGAGCAGCTTTCAGTGGACTAGCATAGGAGATACAGGGCTCACACACTGATCATAGGGGAAAAACATGCATGAAAATAATTCCAACTTTAAGCTGTTTTTCATTGTGAGATGAATCATTGTGATTCCTGCTCTTTAGTCCAGTATGACAGATATGGCATCTTTGCTAAAGGGAAGATGAATTGACAAAAATGAAAATCTTCTTTCTCCTTCACATGTTTTTAGGAAGGATACAGTGTGCAGAGACACCAGAGAAACAGTTGAGGTGTAACTCATGGCTACACCCCTGATCCGAGATGGAGCTTCACAATCAGATGGCCTTAATGTTCTTTCATCAATCCAACCACTACATTTGGATAGAACAGTACAGTCATCTAACTTCTTTTGGTAGTAATGCCCCAAATAACTTGGAGTTCAGTTGATTCTAGCATCAGGACTTGCCACTGATGCATCACAGATTTCTTTGCCACTTCCCGTTGTTTAATCTGCTCCCCTCCTTGACTTCTGTTTTGTGGAAGATGCTATTTCTGTCCCAAAAACTATACTTCATACTTCCTGTCCCAGGATAGACTTCAGTCTGCCTTTACCCTTTTTGTAGTGCAGTGTCCAACTGAAGCTGACAGCACTACGGCCATTAGCAGCCAATCTGCCTCTTGTTAGTAGGTATCTACTTAATTATTTAAAGCACATTACATAAGCTGAATAATGGAACCACTGGGAAGCAAATGTACAAAAAAATCACTGTATTGTTGTCCTTTCAGCAATAAATCTCCTGCTATGTGTACTTCAAGAATGCTGTGAGAATCTAAAGTGCCAGGCTTACGGCTTCTGAGATCAGTGGAGTTTATAGATATATCAAAACATATGCAATTTGTAAGAGTTTTATAAATTTAGCAGATATTTAGCACTTCAGATGTAAAGCACCATGAGGGAGTCCTGCCCAAGAAGGACAAGAGGATGCTGAATCTATGGCTGGGTGCTCGTGCACATCAATTAGTGTGTAAACTTGTGGCTGTGGCTGTTTGGATGGAATTAAGTGTGAAGACTTTAGAAATCTGGCTCCTGATCTGTAATAAAATCTATTAATAACAGACTGTGCTAAGCACAGCTGAGTCTAGTGCAGGCTGGGACGTGTAAAAACAGAGAAACTTGAACAAAAACAGGAGCTAAAATAAGTCAGTGTGTGGGAAGGAGTGTACAGGGTAACACAGCTAAACCCAGCTGTTCCAGGCTTATGTCACTGTTGCACCTTTGTCATCCATGTTACCACTTCTCGTTTCGAGTGTCTTGTTTATCTGACTCTGCATATGTTTTGTCCCAGTTTTGTTTTGTTCTTGTTTTGTTGTTCCTAAAAAAAGGCACGCGATGAAAAATATTTGTTACTGAAACACATACTAACACTGACTTAATTTTTCTCTATATTCTTTATTATTTACCTTCTTTTCCCCCTCCGCATACCCTTAAAAAACCTGCAACAACCTACATCATCATTACTACCTCTACCTACCATGTTCTGAGCAAATTTGGAAGGACATGCTATGTTACATTATCAAAAAGTGACAACTAGCTATAAAGAACTATATATCTTTTTAATGATGAAAGGGTTATAATGAGAATTGATGAAATGAAATTAATGGTAATTTAAAAGAATGTAGTTGTTCTGATAATGGTTGTGGCAAGGTTGTAACGATGTGTTGCTGGTTTTGGACAAGCAGAGGGGGATTGATTTTTGTTGGTGGCCAAGAAGCTTTGCCTTGAGAGGTTTGTGGCACAGATCTGATGTGAAAGTTATGGAAGTGATAAATGGCTCAACTAGAAGGTAGCTGGGCAGTGACACTCATGACCAACTTCTGGAGCAAACTGTGGTGCTGTCATAGATGGTGTTGCAATTGCATATGAGTGGCTTTAAGAGGAAATTGCTTCTTGGTTTTCAGGTCTTGTCACCACCAGCCAAGGCAGGATAACCTAAAGGAGCTTCACACTTTTAGAGGGGTTTTTCAGTATAAACTTAAAACTGCTCTGCTGATGCTACCCCTGAAAGTATTTAAAGCAAATCTGTTGCTTAAAAATAGGTTAAGAGTACACAGTAACTGTGATTTATCTGTAGGATAACTGGTAGCTCTTTTACATAGTTCAAGTTTGACTCACAAATGTTTGGGGCTACTTTCTAGATGCCCTGCTATTTAGTTTGAAAGACCCCAAGGCTGGGCTGCCATATGGGAGTCTCTGTCACATAAACTAGCATTCCCAGGCAGGCACAGAGAGCTGGCGGAGATGCTTTGGTTGTGTTGTTTTTTCTAACAGGCTTAGCCTGAATTTGTCAAAGTTGAAATCCGCTCTATTTCATCTTATTGCATCTGGTCAACTGTACCTGTTGGAAATCTGAAGTCAAGCAAAAGCCAAATGTACCACTTAGCCTGGGAAGGCTGCACCGTCTAGCCTACTCTCTCCTTCCCAGCCCACAAAGAATGCTGAAGTCTCTCAAAACTTGATATTAGGGTAGTTTAAATTAATTCTCTCATGCTGACTGTGGGCTCAATTACAACGTGTACCACAGCATCAGGAATATACAGAACAAATGCAGGAGAAAACCAAATTGGTCAACCCGACAAAGTTTATGCCTTGTCCCAGATTTTCTAAACATGCCTACAGTCTTTAATCTTGTATCACAGTTTGTATAGTCTGTCAGGTGAAAAACATCATTTGTAATCTTAAAAGCCATCACCCTGCAGGAAGCTAGTTCTGCATCCCAACTTACACGCTCCAAATAAGCACAGATCCTGCAGCAGAAACAGTAAAACCAAGAGACCAGCCATCGCAGGATTTGAAGCTGCCTCGAGCACAAACAGGAATTGGTAGTTCAACAGAATGTGCTCCAAAATAATGTGTTCAGTTTTCTTGAAGGTTTTTTGTTCATTTGTTTGTTTTCTACCACAAGTGACATAATTCAATTACAAGTGAGTGCCATAAGAGTTTATTTGAGACTTGTAGGATAAATTGTTCTTTAGCTAAAGAGGAAACAAAACTAAGGTTCAAATAAGAAAAAGTTTTGCTTTCTAATATAATGTGATACAGTAGAAATGATCTCTATGTACTTTCACATGATGTAGCTTTTGCCCCAGAGATCACTTCCACTGGCAATATAATAGCAGTCGCAGCATTTACTTTTTTCCCAAGTGAAAGTACCATACTTGGATATTTATAAAAAAAGCAATTACCTAATGTGAGAAGTGGTCAATGTAGGGAGCAAAGGCCAGGGGGGAGTGTGAGAATGACAGAGGGAGAAAATAACCTCTGGGATATTGGGGGGTGGACAGACTGTGATTAAATTCCAGCTGCTTTCAACAAGTTACTGCTTGTCAGCGGCGCTGCAGTAATTGCCCATGTGCATGTATTAAGTCCACCCCTGCTGGAGGGTAGAACATCAACTTAATAGTTAATCTCAACTTCATAGACTGGAATGATCTAAATTATGTGAGTGCCATGGCTGCAGGACTGCCTGCACTATGTTTGCAGAGAAATAGAGGTATAGGGGCCAGATGGGGTGTTTGGGTTTGTCTTGACTGGCAGCAGCAGAACTGTCCTGGTTTTGGCTGGGATAAAGCGAATTTTCTTCCTCATAGTGGTCAAATGCTGCATTCTGGATTTAGGATGAGAGTAATGTTGATAACACACCGATGTTTTAGCTCTTGCTGAGCCGTGCTTGCCCTGAATCAAGGACTCTTTGTTTTATTGTGCTCTGCCAGTGAGAAGAGGCACAGGAAGCCGGGAGGGAGCAGAGCCAGGTCACCTGACCCACACTAACCAAAGGGATATTCCAGAGCTTGGAATGTCAGGCTCAGTATAGAAACTGCGGGGAGTTGGCCAGGAGCCCCTGCTTGCTGCTTGGGATTAGGCTGGTCATCCGTCAGTGGGTGGTGGGTAATTGTATTGTGCATTACTTGATTGTCCTGGGTTTTATTGCTCCTTTTTTTCCCCATTATTATTATTGATTATAGTGTTTTACTTTCCTTCCATTATTCACATCTTTCACAATTAATTCCCAAGAATATACAAGTGCATCTCCAAGATACTTTTTTCAGACCTGAGGGGTTTCCTCCTCCTGGTTATTTAGATAATGAAGCATCTTGAGGAACAAAATTTACCTGTGCCAGGATGGAAAGGTAAATCCTGGAATCACAGAATGATTTGTGTTGGAAGGGACCTTAAAGCTCATCCAGTTCCAACCCCTGCCATGGGCAGGGACACCTTCCACTAGGGCAGCTTGCTCCAAGCCCCTGTGTCCGACCTGGCCTTGAACACTGCCACGGATGGGGCAGCCACAGCTTCTCTGGGCACCATGTGCCAGCGCCTCAGAACCCTCACAGGGAAGATTTCTTCCCTGGTATCTAATCTAAATCTCCCCTCTTTCAGTTAAAGCCATGTGGCAGAATGCATGAACATGCTTCAATATACACAGTGGGAGCCCACATTTTTAACTCTTTACACTGATTTAGCTCCATAGATTTCCTTCAGAATAACTTTGAGTGAAGTCTGGCTCTGTGGCTTTTTTAAAACTTATTATAAATAATTTACTAAAACTGCTTTCCGAGGTGGAGGGTGTAGTTTGTTATGCTTTATCTTATGCTTCATGTTTAAAGAGTTGTTCCCAGTACAAAGTTACTGACAGTGACATGCAAAAAGAGGAGGCTGCAGTCAGGCTAAAGCTCAGTAGCCCTGTGGCCATGGTCCCTGTCAGTGCTGGGCCCTGTGTGCAGCACTGCTGGGGGAAGCTGCTGCCTCTCCCTTCCTCTGGCTTTCAAGTGTCACTGCTGTTCTGAAATTGCACAATCTCAGCTGATGAGAAATGTGAACAGGGGTGTGTATCTGCCTGTGTAAGTAAGGAGGGGAAGGGGTCCCATAAGCAATGTGGGGGTACATAAAAGGCATATTGCACTTTATGATGTCTAGATGCCCACCTGGAGAGGAGAGAGCTTATGAACAAAATAAAAAGACTGAAATTCAGCTCGACTCTGAAATAAGATAAGAGTATGGTAGTGGAAGGATTTAAATGGGGAGGGCAGCTGTTATAGCCCCCAGTTGTACGTATTTTATTCTGAGGCACCATTTGGTTTAATAAAATTTAGATCTAAGGCTGTCCTTAACCTATCAGTTTCTTAAGACTTAATTATAAAGGTTATACTTTCAAAGGACAAAAGCATTATTCATTTGTCTGTTCATGTCTTCCAGGTTTATCTTGCAGATTATGGACTTTCCTACAGATATTGTCCCAATGGGAACCACAAACAGTATCAGGAAAATCCTAGGAAGGGCCATAATGGGACAATAGAGTTTACCAGCGTAGATGCCCACAAGGGAGTAGGTAGGTTTCTTTTTTTTTATTCCAGAGGAGTGATTACAGAATGAGTAATCAGGCTGTGTGAGCTGATGTATACAGTACACGCAGTCCTGGGGATTGCTCAGGGTTGATCAGACCCTTGTGTGGTGACCTCTTCCTGTACCTGGGAATGCTTCTCCGGGGCTGCTGGGGGAAGGGGAGCAGCATGAGTACAATTGAAAGGCTGCAGCATGCATGGTAAGGGGAGGTGGAAAAAATGCCCCAAGAAGAGCTTGCCAGTAAACCTCGTTGGTTCATATTGGGAGTACTGGTTTGGGTTTGCCATGTGCTGTAAAGGCAGAGATATTTGCTAATGTTGCATCGTCAAGGAAAAATGTCTGAGCCTGCACTGTCCTTTAGGGAGAGCTGTGTCTGAGTGTCACCATCTGTGTTATGAGAGGATATTTCAAGATGACATTCCTTCTGCAAGGAGGAAAACCTGGTTTGAAGCCATAAAGTGTTAACTTCTTGAAATCTTTTTCCAGTAGCCTTTCATATATCTTACTTATTTAAACTCACTTTGATGGTATTGGAAACACATTTGCAGGTAAATTACATACATAGTCCTTTTATTGGATATTGATTGGACTGCCTTGCATTCCAAGGCAGACTTAATTCAACAATTCCCTAATTAGTTAAAGTCATAACCTATGTCTTGTATTCATTTACCATTAATTAAACCTTAGCTGTTTATTACACTGCAGTCCAAATCCAATAGCAGACCCATAGAGCCATGGAAAAGGGAATGGGAGGTCAATATCGAAAATATATATGGTGCAAAGTCCCACTGATGGCTGCATTGTTCACAATCAATATGGTCAATGCAACACAACTTTCTTAGTTGCTATGTCAGCAAGACAAAAAGTCGATTCTAATGTTATGCTAGTGAAAAAACTGGTGATTATTGAAAAACTTTGACTCTTGCTATGAAACGGTGTTTTTGTTAACTTTTCTTCTCCCTGTTCCCCGCCTCCTTACCCCGAAGATCTCCTGAAACAAAAGGAATGGGTTTGTGCTGCCAGCTTGGCCAGGATCATAATGTCACAAGTGATAACTGTAGAAATTTGTGCTTGTTAATAGCTGCTGAACTGTTACCTTAAACTAATACTTTCTAACGAGTTTTAGTTGGCACAAACAACTGTGTATTATTGCTTTTTCTATTAAAAGGACCATTGACCATGTAATGTAGAGGGTCTTGATAATTTGCCGGCGCTGTTAAAACCTGCAATCGTTTAACTCTGGTCATTAGGAAAAATGAAATAAGACTGTCAAGTATTTGTTGCTGAGACAATTGCACCATTTCACCTGCTACAAAATATTTGATGGTGGGGAGGGACCGTTTACAAGGGCATGTAGTGATAACACAGGGGGAATGGCTTATAACTGACAGAGGGGAGATGGAGATGAGAATTTAGGAAGAAGTTCTTCCCTGTGAGGGTGCTGAGGCGCTGGCACAGGGTACCCAGAGAAGCTGTGGCTGCCCCATCCCTGGCAGTGTTCAAGGCCAGGTTGGACACAGGGGCTTGGAGCAAGCTGTTCTAGTGGAAGGTGTCCCTGCCCGTGGCAGGGGTTGGAACTGAAGGGTCTCTTCCAACGCAAGCCGTTCTATGAAGAGGACATCTGTTTTGGACATTTAATGCCCTCCCAAGCATGCATTTCCTGGATTTCCTGGAGGTGTGACTCTGGCTTGTTTCCATGGTAGTGTGGGTGACATGGCTGTATTGTCAGTATTTGATGCGGATGCTGTTTGACCAATAGGTGGAAGCTGGAATATTTGGCAGTTGGATACCTATAGCTGCTAGAGGACAGGTGTCTGTTGATGGATATGTGATTACAGGGCAGATAGTTCCTTTAATTTCAAAGAGTAGGGAGATGGGTGTGTACACGCAAGTGTGAGTTGAGTTGTTGTCTTTTGTAATCTGTGGGTTAAAATACACCTTCAAGTAGCTAAAACCATAATGGAATTGATGAAAAGTGTAAGATTCCAGACAACAAGACATCCAGAAAGATGGCTTGAAGGAGCTAATCCCCATCTCACACATGAAATTTTTTTGCTTGTTAATAGCTGCAAATAGAAGATCTGCAGATTTGTGTGATGCTCCTGCTGGAAGAGCCTGCAAAACATTATGTGGTATCTGGCATGTCGCAGAGAATCCAAACTATTCACACTGAATACCTCAGCTTTGCCCTTGTAACAGCCTGAATCCATTAAGGTCAAATTACCTGTTCCCATTTACAGCCAGTCTCTCAGCATCCCAGGGCAGATTGCACAGGTCCAGATGGCAGAACACAGGGACTAGTTTCCCTCATCTCTTGTCGGGAGGTTTAGTTGCAGAGATGTTTCAGGATTCTAAACCACATCCAACAGCTGGGACAAGGGGTTCATGGCTCAACAACCTCCTGTACTCCTGTTTTGGGATTGGGTCTTAGCACAGTCTCAGCTACCAACTGAGGTGGGGTGCTCTTCTCAAAGGTGTTCAAAGCCTGGCATATTAAAGTGCATAGACAGCCTTCATCCTGGTGTTACCCAGTTTTTCAGAGTGGAATATTCTTTTATTTCAATGTACTTCTAATTTTTAAATGTAATTTTAGATAAATGAGATCCTTTCTAGAGGGCATTTCATGAACGTACGTAGTAGCATAAATATCTCAAGCCTCAAAACCCCTGAAGAGTGCCAGTTGCTGTATTGAGCTAGACAAATGAGAACATTTTGACTTGCTCATGAAGTAGCTACCTGAATGCAGCAGTTTGAGGTACATGCTGAAACCTAAAAGAAAATTATGAATTTGTTGCTTTCAAAAGTGCCTCTTGGCAATGCTTGAAGCTGATAACCTCTTTGCATAAAGCCAATCAAATGCAACCACTTCCCACTAATTTAAATCAGCACTGGTGTTTCCCTAGCTGAATTGAGAGTTTAACTCAGCTGCATGTCTATTTATTCCCCAAGCTCTCCAGGGAGTTCATCAGGCATAGAGGACATGCAGTCCTGTGAGATCCAGTTTCCTGCCAGCACCCACTGCATGGTAGCACTTTTGGGTGGCAGAAGTAGTCCATATTGTTCTAACAGTCTCTGGTAAGGACTGCATTGCATGTGCCATTCCTGTGGTGACTGATTGTAAACTGCTGCCTTCAAACAAGTCACTTTAGTGTGTGCTGGTGTGCACTGGTGGTGTTGGTGTCCTTGACTTTGTGCTGCAACTGAAGAGGAATCCTTCTGAGCTGGGAAAGGCTGGGAGCGGCTGCCCTGCCTCATGTCTCAGCTGTTCATGCTGGTTTTGGCTTTAGTTTCACAGGGCTCACCAGCACTCTGCGCAGTGAGCATGGGCTTCACAGGCTGGCTCCTCTGTACCACTGTCTGGGGGCTTCCAGACTTGTGGAAGTACAAGTATTCATTGCAACCTCAGTTACATCCCTATGTCTACAGCTCACTTTGAATCAAGTCAGGCCCAAGTTGGGCTCTGCCACAGGATTTGCTCCACACCACCAGCATTCCTGTATTTGGTGGCTAGATATCATTGCAACCAACATGTGAGGACTTCAAATTTAAAACCTTTTTATTTTGCTGCAAATTCCATATGGCCCAACTGCACTGTGAGTTTTAGTGCAGTATTTGAGTGTACTCATCGTATTCGTTTTAAATGACCATACTGTATAAACAATATTGCATTTTTGTTTGTTGATTGATACTTAAAGAGAATTAAATGTACACTGGGTACAGACAGACAAAATTGTTACATAGTTAGTGTTAAAAAGTAATATTTGGATCAATGCCTCCTATGGATTTTTGTACATTTTCTACTCAGTGAGGCATGCAGTCAATACCTAATTTCTCTGGAGATATACTGCGCTTAACATATTGAGGTTTTTTAAATACTCCAGTCCTGTGCATTGAGTGTGTAAGACCAGTTTTAATTTGCTATCATTGATGAACATAAGAGTATGAACTGTCTATGTTGAATTCCCTCCAGCATATATTTGTGTTTGCCATCGATTGCAAGATGGCTCTCCTCTTCCTTTTCACAACATCTCCCAGTAACTCTTAGCACTTGTGCCACCTCTCACATTGGGTAGATGGGTCTGCCCAAATCCTTGCAGAACTTATACCTATATAGGTTACTATATCTTATATAGTAAAAGCTGCTTAAGACAGTAGTGGTGATTTGATAAGCTGAAGGGTAATTGGAATGTCTGATCGTGTTTGCCTCTATTAGGACCACTGGTTGTCACTTCTTCAGAGCTGGTGAATATGTTTTGTGGGAGCTGATTTCATTGAGCAAAAGTGTATTTTCATCTCCTGTGTTGGGGAAGGCAGTTGCAGCTAAACTTGATGCCATAGTTTAGCCAGTTCTTCATGCTCCTTACACTGGGTTATTGCCGCACACACTCCTTGAGGTACATCTGAATGCTTGTACGCTGTGTTTGAACAGGGCAATGCAGGCATAAGGCTGATGGTAGGGAAAACTCTGCAGTGCTTGTTCTTGTTTTTCCCCACTGGTCTGACAGAACTATTGCTGTTTGATATGAAAAACATAGCTTGATGCTTGTCCATTTTTCCTTTTCTTTTACATGCAGGGGTTGACTAGAATATATTCAGAGTTCATTTTGTGAGGAAGGATGTGCAAGAATATAAACACCTATGCCTGGAAACATATTCTTTCTAAGCTTGCATGGCTTCCAGAGAACAGAGCTCTAAATGGCTCTGGATCAAGAGGTTTATTTGGCATCTGTCCATGTATAGTTTGGATTCAGAGGGAGCCTGCTGGATTTTTCTGTCGGTCAAATGAATTATTGATTTGCTGCAGTTTGGTGTGTGCTTTGCAAAGACTGTGCAGGGCAAACTGTAAATCCTAAAAATAAAAGGAAAACGTAATTGGTCTTGCGAAAAAAAATGGGTAGAACTTTGCAGCGTGAAATAAATACACAGATATTTTAGTTTCTGAGTGTGGGATCAGAAATGTGTGCCCAGCAAAAGAGGGAGCAGGAGATCATTGTAAGGGAAAGAAGAGCCAGGCTGTAGCAGGGGGACAATTGAATAGGCTCCTATACCCGCCTGTGTAAGCTTATTCTGTCCTGCCCAGGATGTCCAGAAGCAGCAAAAACAAGATGCTGACCATCACAGCTTCTAGCACAACTGAGGAGTGTGGCTGGGAGTTGGTTGTTTGAATTCGCCTCTCCCTCTCTACACCAGGAATTCAGGAAGCTTGGGAATCTCACGGCTGCTTGCCAGCACCTACCTGTCAGCCCTTTACCTTTGTGATTTCTGACACGCAGACATGAAAGAAGAGTAAAACTCCTGTCCCCACTCTCCTGCCACATGCTCTCCTTACCGCAAGCTTGGAACGTTTTACTTCCGACCACGTACCTGCATCTCTTGCCATCACCATTTTATCTCCCATCTATATGTCATGGTGATGTTTGCTTGCATCTCCCAACCTTCCCTCTACATAAACTTTTCACCAAATCGGGATCTCAGCCCTCTTACTTTCAGCATCCCATTCCACTAATCCTGATGGTTATTCACTCTCAGTCCATGTTCAGAGGAGAATCCTGCTGCTGGCTGCACTGTTCTGTTATGGCTGCAGCACAGCAAATGCAAGACCAGGGAGGCTCTGCAGTTAGATCTGCTGGACAATGGATGTGTGTAACTGCTTGGTTGGAGGTTGCTGGCCACGTGTCTGCACATTAGGCTGTTGTGATTGTCCAGGAAAGCTCTGCTATTCTGGGGAGGTTTGAGTCACAGTTTGGGAACTTGTGGCTTGCAAGAACTGCTGAGGTCTCCATGTGCTTATGAGCTTGGTCAAGGCAGGGCAGCAGCAGTAGTGCTGCAGCTTTTGTAGCTCTTGAAACGAGTTATCCAGCTCTTGTGCTGACACTGCATCCTGTGTCTGACAGGCCAGTGCTGATGTGCAGGCTGGTTTCCAGCTTTGATGCTGCCTGAGAGGCATGAGCCCTCCGGACTGTCAGGCTGATATTGTCAGCAGGGCACCTCTGTGACCACCAAGGCAAGGTCAGTGCTAGGGAGTCATGCTTGTATCCTCCACGTGAACCCCTGCAGGAGCTCCTACCCACCAGCTGTGTGACCAGTTGAGTGTACATCTGTGGGACTCAAGTTTAGGAGTGAGACCACAGCTGGCACATGAAAAGTGACTCATTGCCACATCCCAGACTGGGTTCTCTGGGAGAGATGTTGTCCACTTGTGGTGACACCATGTTGACACTGGATTTTCCAGCATTCCATGGTGTTGGTTATTGTCAGTGAGTACTTCAGCAGCGTGCCAAGCTAATGGTGCAGAACTGGGGAGGAGAGGTTGTTCCCATCCCCTGCTGGCAGCTGCCCTGCCTGAGAAGGGATAACTCTGCACAGAATGGCATCCAAGCACTAAAATTCATTGTAAATCTAACTATATTTATCTAACCTTTTCCCTGTTGCCAGTCACTCTATTCAATTAGCCGCTATCCTGCTGCAGTGAACTCCTCAGACTGACCAGTTCCTTGGGGAAACAGTACTTCATTAGCTTTGTTGGTCTTTTCCTTTCTCGTGCCCCTAATACAGACACTGATTTTTGACAGTCTTATATTTGTCTGTTTTTATAACAACCTCAACCTTGAGTAAAGAAATTATATCACTTTCAGTTCATTTGTTAAAACATTGTGGCGATGCATTTTTAACATAATGATATTTCTCCATGGTCATGTTAACACTCCTTTCTTTTATGGGCTTTTGGATTAATGGCTATGGCTATGAGTTATATTTGTTTGTGAATTAACATGAATTTGTATGCTGTAATGCCAGGGAGAATTGGAGGCTCCACTGCATGTAGATGCAATATGAGCAACTGAAATGATCCTTTTTATGAAAAGCTTCCAATCTAAAGAAACACTAATGGTGAAATTATAATGTAACAGTGCTAATTAAAAATAATAGAAGAACATTTCATCTGTCACTTGTTAGATCCTTACAAAAGGCTTGAGAATCATAGAAAGTTAGTTTAATAAGGGCTGGAGAGGAAAACTCCCATTTTCACGTGGGTTTCAGATGAGGTTTTGGGAGCAGGGTACTTTTGAGAGCATATTGTGGTTTGGGTGATATCATTCTTTGTCTCTAGTAATCTGAATCCAAATTAGGGCTCAGAGAGCTGCCAAATCCACTATATGGAGACACATAATGTATTTTCTTCTCAGGGTGAATTGCTTCAGTTACGTGGTTCTGAGTTATTGCTGATCCCCGTTCCTGCACGTGGAGTGTATGGTTGTGATATATACAAAACTAGTTATGGCCCAACTCTGATTTCATTGACGTGGTTGTTAATTCATTAACTTCAGTGGAGCTGTTCCTGATTTATCTTGGCAGGAGTGAGGGCAGAATCAGGCCTTAAATCTTCAAATTAAAAAATTAAAGTATAAAAATATTGTGGAATAAAATATCACCAACGTCCTCCCATTAAATAGGATTTCATATGAGACTAAAATAATAATAAAGAAATTCCTGGTGAATAGAAAAGCAGAAATCAAAAATCTATTAAAAAAGAAAGAAAAAAACCCAACAAGGTTTTAACCCACAGCAAAGTAAGAGAATTTGATTTAAATAAGTTCTATTGAGTGTTTATTCTTCGAGTGGTGACAAGTTATAAAGCAGAATCGTTTCATTTTTGTGTGGCTATCGCATGTAAAATGAAACCAGACTGACTTCTCTCACTTAATGTTCATCAGGAATTCCGTACTCTCCAATGGTATTAGCAGATCTCTTACTGCTAGTAAGCTTACAGTTGAAACCTATGTGTTAGTGCTTTATTTGGGGTGAAAATTGAATGAGTCTATTGTTCATAGATAATATTAATTCCTTAAATATTAGTTAGTTGAATACTCCTGTAATAAGGATCTAAATGATTTCAAAAGTCGAGGAAATAGCATCTCTAACAGCAAGCTGACAAAGAAGCAGAGAGAAAGACTAAGCTAGTACAGTCAAATAATGAAACACTGACATTTTCATGTGGTTCTATCTATGAAAACCACATGTGAACGTCTGTGTGTAGTAACACTTGCAGTGACCTGGTAGATAAAGTGACACGGGATTTCTCCGTCTCTCTGTAAAACATTTCCCCTTTTGTTTTTTAGTGATGGATGGCTTAGTTACATGTCCCTTTTATTTCTTTTCCACCAGCTGACTACTGTGGCTTTAGGAAGGTATTGGTAAAGTCTTAGTTGTGCACATCTCCCTGTTTGCAGTGGATTTGCCCTGGTGTTAGTCAGGAAATGGCTGGAAGAACTGCATGGGAGCGAGGAGGTAAATTAGTCACATCCAAACTATTGACTGTGAAGGAAACTTTGCTCTCGGGGGACTGCTTAGTCAGAAAATGAGGTATCTTGGGTGAGCTTCTGAAAAATAATGGACTTGGCATCAGTTACAGATTCCTATCAGCTAGTACCTCAGTGGGGAAAAAGGTGGTCCCCGTCTTGGACTTCAGAAGGCCACTTTCTGTAGCCTGTCCTGCACAAACAGGTACCAGAAAAGCCTTGTATGAAAATTGGTGGATCTGCAATAAAAATGCTGTCTGATAGGCTTATAATCTGGAATTGCCATGATGGAAAAGGGAGTTGTGAACACATGTGTATGAATGGAATTGTTCCACAGTTAACAGGAGATTTATGGCTGAAGAAATCACTACAGAACAGCAAGTGGTAGAGATTGTGTTTTTATTTTAATACGAGAGCCAAGTCTTGCATTAGGATACTGCTGAATCTAGTGCAGAAAACAGATGACACCCAAGGGACAGTGCAGCATTCTGTTAGATTGAAGGGCCTTTAATAATCCCATCGTCTAATAGCAGTTAAGATAGAGAATGTAGAAGAACTAATCTGCTTTTACAATAATGTGTGTACGGTAACAAGAATCAGTTATGATGTGTTGGCCCCATAGCTTTTAGCAGATGACTTCTTAAATTAAAAGATAAGTTTGCTGAGTGACTTTCTGGAATGTATTTAATGAAGGCCCATAAAATATGATATCTGTTTACAGCTGGATTAACAGCACTGTGCTCAACTACTAGTCTTTACACTAGACAAAAAGTACCGAACGAATCTGAAATCTTCTTTCCTTCCTGGAAAGTGCAAATCCAGTTTGGAAAAGCATAAATTGAACTTCTGCCTCTGTCTGTTTTTAATCAGGATGAACGGCCTCTGGTTTGGCAGATTCCATGTGGTCTCGACTTGCACACTACAGGCTGCAAGTCAGATGTGTACAAAGAAATAGAGCAGCAATCCTGCTTGCTCAGGTCTTTCAAGCTGGTTTCCTGTGAATAGCAGCAAGGAATAGCAATTCTTTCAGTGTCACACTTTTTTCTCCTCTTCCTCTTGGAAAAGTTAATCTGTAGATTAACTCAGTTACCTGGTTTTCTGCACAGATGATGTTTGTGGATGGGGTTAATTTCGGATTGAATTATATCTATTGTGTATCTGTTCTGTAGTAGTGTTATCTGTTTGGGGTGTGCAAAGTGAGAGTAGGTTGTTCCTGAAATAAGTTCCTTTTTGGAAGCAGTAGTAGTAAGTTTACTCAGGACTTGCTAAACAGCAAGTGTACTTTAGCTTGTGCTCTGACTCTCTAACAAACAGTTCGTGGTGCTTGTAAGCAGACTACTCTAGTGTGTAAATGTACACTAGATGGCAGTTTTGTCATATCTTCCAAGTTCAAATAGCTCTGTAGGAGAACAGGAAAGGCCATCAGTGTTTAGTCTGCACTCACAGGGTCCCTGCATGACCAATGTAGACCCCATGGACTTCCTGGAACATGTGTTAGCAATTTAGCAGCAGACATTTATTTCTTTGTTTTACTGCTTGGCTCTTTGAGAAAGTGTTGGTACTCAGTTATGGGCTGTCTGGATCATGTCAGAGGCCACGGGGATCAAGTCCATGTGACAGGCCAGACCGAGGAAGGATGAAGTTGGAGGAGGTGAGGAAACTGACCCTTACTTCAACAGCAACAAGTCACTGCCTGTCTGTGGCCTGTGGCCAAATGCCGGGGCGGTTTAGGTTTAATACAGCTGAATAAACAAAACACTTTGCCCATTTGGCTTTTCATATTTCATCAACACAAGTTCAATCAAAGTCTTTTCTATTTCCTAAGAAGAGGTTCTTATTCTTCATCTCTTATGGTCTTTTTTCTGTTTTTTTTTTTTTTTTCCCTTCCTCCCTCTCCCTCCCTTCCCACATTTTAGCCCCATCCAGACGAGGTGACCTTGAAATCCTTGGCTACTGCATGCTGCAATGGTTGTGTGGGAAGCTGCCCTGGGAACAGAACCTGAAGGACCCTGTGGCTGTCCAGACTGCCAAAACAAGGTAAAACTTAACAGCACACACATGTACACGTATGTGCATACACACACACATCACCCTAGAACCCTTCAGCATCCTCATCACTTAACAGGACAGGTCAGGAAAAGATACCTTTACATGCTGAACAATATATGAAAGCTAAAACAATGTTCTTTAGTTCGGAGAGATGTTAGAAGCAGTTAAAAATGTGACCTCTGTGTGCATTATACCCTCTTCCACATGTTCCTGTGTGCACTGCTATGGAGAGAAGATAAATTCAAATGCACAGCACACACTCATTTTGTCTGCTGTGTATTTCATAATGCTCTTTTTTTTAAAGCAAACATTTGTGAATCAGTGCAGGCCTTACTGCACATCCAGAGGGTGGTTGTATGTTCCCATTGAACTTCATGGGTGCTTTATAGAGACTGTAGTACAGGCGTCGCTTGGAAGTTTTTCCACGTGTGCATCCAATTTATTTAACCTTCTGTATAATACCATTTTTCGGATGGTTTTATGTAGGTTTTTTGTGTTACATAAGCCTACTGCCATTACAAACAATTAAATACCAAAATACTAAAGAACGTGATTAAAATCTTTCCCTTGTCCCAGCATGGCTTATATAGAGCTTACTAAAGCAATGAAGTGTAGTAGTTTTTCTTTTCTCTGCTTTCACAGCTGGGACTCTAGAGAGTTAATTGCATGTGGTACAGTGCAGCCTGTAGAAGGCAACACAGAAGAGTAGTTACTGTAAATGTAACATCACAACTGGAGAAGGCAGCAAACTTTTAAGTAGGGCAAGTCACAACAGAGGTACACAATAGGGATAGCTGATCCACAGAAATCAATCTGCAAATTCAGTGTGGCACTGGCTCTCAGCAGAGAGAAAGGTTAGCCTACAGACTCTGGATAATACAGATTGCATCTGTAAATGTTGACATTGGATGTTATGTTTAATATTTCTCCTTTAGAAGTCCTGATCATTACACAACCCCCTGCAAGGTAACACTTACACAATTCAATGTTAAATCAATTTAATCAATCGAGCTGCTTCACTAATTCTTCCCTTGTGTTCCTATTGTCTTCAGGATGCTGGGCAAAGGAATGATTCCAGGAGATGTACAGAAAATGACAAAGATTCTATTTTTCAGAAATACCCTCTTAATCTAATGAATTGGTATTAGGTCATTTGCCCAGGCCATCCCCTTTTATTTATCATAATTTTTAATGCCAAAGCAGTTTTTAAAGGCCAGAAGTAGATATCTGAATATATATGTGTGTGTATCCAGTTGCTCCTAAGTTAGTAAGTACATCAAGCAGCACAGCTGAGTTGCTTCTGAGCATGCCAGTCCTTTGCTGTGGAGTCTGTGAGACGGTGAGGAAGAGAAGCTGGGCCTGGAAGGTGGGATGCAGTGAAAGGCAAGAGCCAGGGCAGAGCTTCCCACTACTGTTCACCAGTTGTCTCATCTCCTCATCCCTTCACTGCAAGTTCTTAGTCTCCTCCATGTGCTGCTGGGGCAATGAGGCAATGGTGCCAAAACTTTGGGCATTGCTCAGGGGATATTTAAGGTCTGCTGGGATATTTGAATGTAGAAATGTTTGTGCTATGCAATAATTAGAGGAGAGGCTCTATTTGAATGGAAATTCAGGCTAGGTTACAGGAAAACATTTAAATGGTTCATTTCCCCAGAATAGAACCCGCTATCGCTGATACTAAACAACAGATCACTGAAGGGAAGGTTATTACCCAGTGTATCCCTACTTCATGCATTAGAGAACACACACTGTTACTTATTGGTGGAGCTTTATGGCTCCTTTAAACAAACAGAGGGATCCTTTAACAGGATTAGCAGCCAGACTGAGGTGACAGTTTCACTTCCTCAGGGCAAGGGGGCTTGTGCAGGTGCCAACAGGTCTGGAGATGCTCCTGGTTCTTGCCTGCACAAAGATGAGAGCTGCTGTTACTACCTCTGCTTTTAGGGTGCGATTGATTTTTAGCACCATCCTTCTTTGCTGTTGCTGTTCCTGGGCACCAGTGGCCATGCCCTTTGGTTTATGAAGTTCATGGAGCTTGAGCTCAGTTAACATCACTCTCCCCTTTCAGCCCTGTCAGACCTGCTTGTAATTTTGACAGCCATCACCCATGAGCTGCGTGGCAGAAAGGACCTGACGCCAAATGACTTGTAGGCAGACCAATACTGCCCCTTAAATTCCAAAGTACAGACATTAATCACTGAGCTGAAATCAGAACAAGCCGTTTCAGCTCAAAGGATGCTGCTTTATCTGTCCAGAAAGCTTAAAACAGCCGCAAAGAAAAACTTCATGTTAAAGTGCAGACTGTAAGTCCACCTTGGTGAAATCAGCAGTCTCCAAAGAGTTAAAACTGTAGCTGGTGAAAGGAGATTTTTGTTTTAGAAGCAGCACTGTGAATCATTAGCTATCCCGGAGGTCCACTCCGTTTGGAATTGAGACTTGCTGTCTTCCTAAATCCCAAATGAAGAATCACCTGCTCCAAAACCACATTAAATTGTTGCACTCTCCTGTTGTTTCAGACTTATGGATGAGCTCCCAGATTCAGTGATGAAATGGGATTCTTCTGGAGGCAGCTGTCGTAAGTGTACTTGCACTATGTACCATATAGCTCTTTAGCCTGTTACAGAATGTACTTCAGTGTCTTACTCTGTTTGGGGGATGAAGAAGATTAAAGTGGAGTAAAAGTAACACAAAGTTAACAAAGTCTTCACTTATATCAATTGTTAAGTTTTGCACCTTAAAGCCTGAGTTGGTGCAGTCTTAGAGCAAACTGCTGTGTGCAAGCAGAAGTCATCCTTGAACCAACCTCTTCCAGTCAAGCCTGTGGTACCAGTCTTACCCATACCTAGCCAAGAGAAGGATTCAGCCTGCACTATCTGTATTTAGCTTACTGATAGGAGATGCTTGGGATGCTTCACAGGAACCCTTTTTCTGCTGCTTTCCTGCATTATCCCATAAACAGGCACTAAGGAGATGAAATAGGCATTGAGGGCTGTTTTCAACCCTAGTGTGAGGTAGTATGAAAAGCTTCATCGGTCTCATCTGTGGTGTGTGCCATAGAGTGACATAAGGGATCTCAGCCACGTGTAATTCAAGGTGTGAGGGAGCAGTGCCTATCTTAGAAACAGAAGTAGCTGTTAGTATATGTTAGGAAATAGTAAGCAACTGTCTACAAAAGGTTTATTGCTCAGTATTCAGAGTTTGAAAAAACAAGTAAATGGGTGGTTTGCCTTGTTCTTCCTTCACAGAAATAGAAAAATATCTCAGGGAAAAACCCAAACTCCCTTCAAAGGTCAATGTCTCGTTGTGATTTATTCACTTATTTTCTCAGCACTTCTGTATTGGAATTATTGGAACACATCATCTATTACAGAAAATATATCCATGATGTGCATACATATTTAATAAATCTTTACTTCTGGGATTTGCCAGATGCTAACATCTGATGTAGTTCTCCAGTCTTAGGATATATGCGGGTCTTCAACTGAAAGAAAAGGTTGATTCTTCCCTGTATGTTTCCCCTACCAGCATTATTTCTGCCCATTCATAGAATCATGGAATCCCAGACTGATTTGGGTTGGAAAGGACCCTAAGATCATCCAGTTCCAACCCCCTGCTATGGGCAGGGTCACCTCACTGTAGACCATGTCACCCAAGGCTCTGTCCGACCTGGCCTTGAGCACTGGCAGGGATGAGGCATTCACCACTTCTCTGGGCGCCCTGTTCCAGTGCCTCACCACCCTCACAGTAAAGAACTTCTTCCTTATATCTAACCTGAATAGCCTCCCTTTCTAGAACCATTTGGTAATGACAGCAAAGTAATGCTGCTGCTTTAGGATGCAGTCTCAAAACCAGTATTTTTCCAAGTATTAGAAATAAAAACCAAAACCTGTTTTTTTCCAAAGCATTTGAAGTACAATTTCTATGCAGATTGAAAGTGCTGTTGACAGTAGTTAATATTTAAAGGGGTATTACGATCTATCAAATATAAAATGCTTCTATTTTACACACAACTATCAATATTGATAAAGTATTTTGATTTATTTTTATCCTTGGATAACTTTTGGTGCTACATGAATTAATACCTGACAAGACACGGCCATTAAGGGTTTCCTTGTTTATCCATAAGGATTACCTTATTTATCCAACTCTATCTTTTCCTTTCTCATCCAAACCAGATCAGATGTTGTCAGGTCTGTGTTCTGAGTGGTGTCCTGTCATTTCCAGTGTAGGATTTGCATCCATTTTGGCATGAAATTCTTTCTGTAGTTCTAAGTCCGCACCAAGTGAACTGTACATTAAAATATGCTCCACAGGTGAACTCTCCAAGTTTTTGGCATGTGTTTATGGCTTAGCTTATGATGAGAAGCCAAAGTATCAAGTGCTGAAGAAAATCCTGCTGGATGGACTGGAGTCAAGTGGAATTCGCTACGATGGCCCTCTGGAATTTTCCGCTGCAGCGTGCACACAGAATCACACTGCTCCTAAAGTGTCCAAAGTAAGTCAGGCAGTTCTGGGATTATTTCTGACATCTCCTGTTTGATTGTTGTAGGAGAGGAAATAGTGTAGATCTCAAAATGAGACTGACACAGCATTTCTTTTGCCTTAAATACACCATGTTTGTTAATTCCTGTTTCCCCTGGCTTTGCTAAAATGTGGGATGTCAACCCTTAAGGAGGAAGAACTGTCATGAGTCCTTTTGACCTACAGCCTCTCGCTTCAAAGCGGTAGGTCTGTGGAGAATGATTTACTTTCAGGATAATGGGGAAGTCAAGGACTTTGTTCGCTAACATCTTGAAGACAAGCCCGAATGCCAGGTTTTTCCTTCGCTCCAGATTAAAAGCAAAGTTACCTTTATTAGTGAAAGCATTTAATTCATTTTCTCCCTTTCAAACCGTTCTTTGTCATTTGCCTTCACCCTCCTGCAGCCACTTATGGGGAGGAGGCATTATCCTAGGGTTTAACTGCGCTATTGGTATGCAGTGCGATGTGATGCGCTGACACTGAATCGGAAAGTGGCAGCTATCGTGTTCTATTTTCCTCTTGTGCTTTTAAATCTGAAACTATGTGGTTAATAAAGCTGTGCTTTGATAAAGGGAGATGGAGGTAATTAACAGTCTTACTGGACTTGCTGTGAAATGTCAGTCCCGTCATACCTCTGCCTGGAAACCCCCCGTATGCAAGAGCCTTTCTACGTGGGCAGTAAGGCAGGGTCAGGGTCCTGTTCATTCCTGATATTTCTGGTGAACTTTGGACCATCACAAGTGTACGTGAGCCAAGAATGCAGGATGCAAACTAATGTGACTGATCGGCTGCAAGATGAATGGTGATTCAAGTATCAGTGCACAGATGGTTCTGATTTGCTGAGTTTTGTAGCTGCTGCAACTGAAGACATAAAATATCCTTCTAGTCATAAATTAGCTCTTTGGAAGCAAAACCTTGGCACCAGAGCTTTACAACCTTCAATTAGTAGGGAAAGAAGTATTTGAATGACTGTGGTATTGACATCTGTAGGCCTGCATAGTAATCATTCCTAATAGAAGAGAATATCTGTTTGAGGGGGTTTTGCATGGCTAATTAACCACCAGTGAGAATATGTAATTTTTTCATGATCTCCTGATTGTCACCTTTCTCTCATGATACAATTACATTTTATTGTAGCAAGTGCCTCACAAACCAATTGTCAGCACTATTTACGTATTATGGGAGGCAGAACAAAAGTTCATGTTTAATAAAAAGCCACTGGGTTTTGATCTTGGTAATTACACATACTTATTTTAGCAATTTTATTGACTTTTCTGGGTTTATCACTTGTAGGTTTACTTTTAACAAGCCCAAAAGCTGTTTCAGGGACATTATTTCTCTCTTTATGATGGTGACCACTTTGTCCTCACTGATTTGAGAAGCTTTTAGTGAAGTTTGCACTGTTTTCTGAGCAGAACTGAGGTATCAGCAGTGAACCCATCCCCAGCTGACCCGCCCGGATCTCCGCATCACAGGAGGCTTTGATTTCTCAGTCAGATACTGAATAGTCAATCTATTTTCTTCTTATTGCCTGCCCCAGGACGTGACTGTGCTGGCAGAAAAGATGATCCTGCCCTTCCAGCCTGTAAAAGCTGCTGTGGCTCTTGCTATTTGCAAGTGCACAACCCCACTGCAAAACCCGTGCAGGAGGAGCGTCAGTGATCAGCGCTCTTGCGCTGTAGGACTAAGCGGAATTGGTTTTGATGGCCAAGAACAAGATCAGCAACAGCGTGTGTCTGCATATTACTAAATCCTGGCACCTGTCATCACTGCTTCAGAGGAATGTTTAATGCTGAGTGTCTTGCTCCTCAGCACAGTAGCGCTGCTCCAGCCATCACCTATTTTTCTCTTGAGTGTGTTTCTTCAGCCAGTTCTGCCACTTATGTGCACACGTTTCCTGTAACATCCACTGCAAAACAGCTGCAGAGAGATTTCTAGTGTTGTTCCAAGGACTTCAGGAGTACTTAAATACAAGCAGGGAGAGCAGAGAACTGGACTTTGTCTAAATTTACTGCTATGTGCAGAAAATCCTGTTTTTCAGGCTGTCGAGGATAGCCAAGGCCTGGTGCACTCTGGCGCTACAGCCCTGACAAAGTGCTCGATGACAGGCAGGCACTTCCCACTGCATCTGTTCTCAGCACTGTCTGTAGTTATCCTAGGTCTGACTCTTTTCATCTCTGCGTTCCCTTTCCACCTCTCCTTTTATTCACCAAACACTTCTCCCATTAAAGAGGCAACCTCAGAATAGCGGGAGCCACTACAAACAATCCCGTCTCCTCACTTCTTGCTTATGAGCAGAATCTGCCTCCAAATGACCTGTCGGATCCACCTGTACCAGTGTGGTACACAGGGAAGAGGTGATTTGGGGTTAATCCCCTTCTGAACACCAGTAAACACCCGTAAATACCAATAAGGGGATCTTGCAGCACAAGGAGATGTGAATAGGAATTGCTATAGAACATGAGTTTTCAGATGCAGCTGCCTGTATATAGCACATGAATCCAATCTTGAGGTGACATAAAAAGGGTAGCAGCGCCTACATCCTGGCTCTTTGTTCCAATCACACACCAAACATAGGTGATAAAATATTAATTGCATTAATTATCAAACTTGTTTTCCCTACTTTTTGGCACAGGATAAATATTTTAAGCATTTTCACCTACAGTGGAAGTGTTGGCATTAGGGCCAGCTGAAGTGCGGTGAGGCCAGCTGAGTGCTTGCTGCAGTCTGTAGATCTGATAGTAAAAACTAATGGCTTGTCATTTATATTAGTATGGAATATGGCAATTTTTAGGGATAAAATATATATCATTTCACTAGTGCCATAAGCCCTGCTTTGAAAGTGATGCTGTCACTTGGGGTATGTACGTACATTGTGAAGACACCAGAGCTGTCAGCAAGATGAGCTGTTCCGGCTCGGTGCAGTGACACAAGCAGCTTGGGTCCCTGCATTCAGGTAAGGGTCAGTGTGGCACTGAGGCTCCCCTGGGCATCTCCATTTCTGAGGGCCAGCTGCAGTGTTACGTCTTGAGGTAGCCCAAAACTAGCTTGAGATGTTCAGATACACCTTCGCATTACTGAACATGAGTGATTTTTGCAGAGCAGAACTATGGTTTATGTTCTTAAAAGGTGTTTTGAATCAAGCAATACAAGAAGTGCCCACTGGCACTTCTACTGGTGCTGTGTTCGTGCAGGTTCTATCTATCCTCTCTTGCATGTATTTAATTTGCAGTACAGAAAAGCAGCTCATTATTTCAAGTGCTGTATTCGGATCCAGCTGCTGCAGAGGCCCATATGCAAACGTTGCAGTTAGAGGACTGTTGGCGTGCCAGAAGTACCAAAGGCATGTGGCATACAGCCTGTGTTTTGGCTGTGTTTGTCTTCCAAGGCACAAAAGCCAAAACCAGGCATCATTTGATACTTACTGCTTTGAGCAGCACTGGAAAAAGCTTGTGTTAACTTCAGCACTGTGTGCTCCCCACTTACATCTTTAGGAATATAACCCTTCACTCTGAAATTAGATTACCAGAGTCAGAACACTTAGTGGTTATCTTGCTTTTGGGGCTTTGGCCGCTCAGTCCAGTGACATGAAATGCCTCCAGCTCTACTTGTCAATGAACCAGTGACCTCCTGGCATCATCCCCAGTGAAGGTTGTTAGTGAATGTCTGAAATCCATACCTGAAGTTTATTTTAGAGCATCCTTTCCAAATTCCAGCTTTGTGCTGTTCGAAGCCATTTATTGATAATTAAAATGCTGAAAACAATTCTTTTGAGAGGTGAAAGCATTCTCTTGTTCTGTGTTCTCGGTACTGAAGGTGGAATGCTTTTCCTTGTGAAACACTGACTTTCTCACTGTACAAACCTGTTTACTGTCCATCAGCAGGTTCGCTTACCAAAGCCTAAGCCAAAACCAGTTCAGCAGAAGCAAAAGAAGATGGAAGGTGAGGAATATGAGGAATATGTCTGCCAAAACAAACTCTGTGCTGGGGCAACAGACAAACACCTCCACGATGAAGAAAAGCCAAGTAAATTAAACAGGATGCTTCACCAAACAGAGCCTCCGCAGGTGAGGATTTGGGCACTGCGGTGACGTGTGGCATCTCCTGGAGCTTGGATGCTCCTTTAGCTCCATGTCCACCTTTTGGGGTGGGCAAGGAAGAGGAGTGCTTGAAAAGAGCAAAGTGCTCTGTCACAGGCTCCAGAAGGTGGCAAGAGGTTCCTGGCTCCTGTTAGTCCAAACATAAAACTCTGAGTTTCTTGTAAGCACAAGGAGTAAGTGCAGTCAGAGCGCTGCTCACACCTGACAGGTCCACGTACCAGGATGGTACTTGCAGTAGTTGAACATTACTGAACCCAGCATACAGAATTACTGTGTGTGCCTCAACAGGGTCTCTTACTGAAGCCTTCCCTGGAACCAGTGCCACAGAAGCAAAACAAGGTAAAAGAGGAGGAACCCAACGGGCTGAGCAGGCCCCGTGCTCGGGTGACCCGCCAGCATTTGCAGCCGGAGGAGAGGCCACTCACAATTCGGGAGCCCAACCGGGCACAGAAGGTGAGGGTTTGGTTGTCCCGGACAACAGGCACAGCACCCCCAAAATGAGGAGTTTCAAACAAAACCAACCTCACACCACCCAAACTGAGCCTAAACACAACGTGTACAAAGTAGAGGTTGGCCGTAAACACTAAAAGTTCAGGTACAGTCGCTTGGTCCTGCTATTAGGAAACTAACATTCCAGTTTCTCTATAGTTTGGTTGTAAAGTGCTGCGCTGTGAGTAGTGTGTGGATAGAAGTGTTGGGAAATGAGAGTCTCCCTTTGTTTTCTTGGTAGACTCACTGCAGTAGTTTCCTTTGCTTCACAGTGGCAAACTTCATAGCCCTCTTCAAGTAAGTTCTTAAATTGTCACTTTTTAATCTGAGATTTTAGCAGCTAACTAACCTCATATATTGTCAGTAATTTACCACATAAAAGGGTTGAATGGACGTGTTCAGTCTTACGCTGCAGCTGTACATGAAAAAGTTGATGGAAAAAGTTAATCAAGGTTTAGTAAAACTAATGCAGAGCAAAGCACATGTTGGTAATCACCCCGTGCTGTTTCTGTGGGCAAAATGTGTGTTGTAACAAAGGGATTCTACTCTGGGGTTCTTTCAGATAGAAAAATAGCTTGTGAAATGCAGCCGATTTCTGATAAGCACAAAAATGCACCTTTAAAGATAGCTTTGTGATTAATGCACAATTCTTTGCTTCAAGCAGTTTGCTGGTCACTGCCTGGAGACTCCAATACAAGCTGGGAGAGGGAAGCAGGAAAAGCACAGCTGTACCCGAGAGCGTCAGGCAGTCAAGTGGTGAGCAGAGTGGGGTCTGGAGATGTGGCTGACAGCAAGGTAGCCAGAGACCTGACACAGAAGTGACTCAAAGTAACACATACAGCTTTGCAATAGATATTCCAGTGCTAATTCCCAGTCCTTAAGTGGACTACAGTCCTAAGAAAGAAGTAGATATGAAAAAGGAGCCAGATCTAGGTTTCCAGCATGACATAGGGAGAAGAAAGAGCTGGTGTAACTTCCCCTGTTCAGTGCAATAGCAAGCATATAGTAAGTATGGGTTGTAGATCTTGACTCCAGTGAGTAACCTGGGGCTTTGGGTTTCCCCCAGAGGGTTTGGTATTTATATTGTATTTGTGGTTTTATTTAGTCTTTATAAAGGAAAAGCTGCTGTTCCAATCTGATTTATAAAGCTGCATCTGTGTAGAGTCATTCTTTGGTACTCACTGAATATTATGAATAAGATGGGAGAGTTAAAGTGGATGTCAGGTAACAGTGAAGATATTCAAATGGCGAAGGAAAAAAGGCAGGACTGCATTAGTTACATTTTGCAGACTCCTCTCCCTTCCTTTCATAATTTAGGAGATTGGTAAAGCAGAGCTATATATATATAGGACATTGTAGAGACCTGAGGATGGGAAAACTCAGGATTGTTCAGGTACAAAGCAGGGAAAAACCCACCCGTTCATGCAGGAGCTGGAGGGGCCAGAAGCTGAGAAGTGTCCTGCAGAGAGCAACACAGCACGTCTCTGCCAGGCAGCTGTGGAGCAGGTAGCTGCAGCCACCATGCCCTGGCTCGGACACCAAGATGGGATGGGTGGCCCTGGTGCAACTAAGGGTGTGAATAGAGAACGTGGAGGGGAAGTTCTCTTCCTCCCTGCTTTATCTCTGAGGGAAGAACAGTCAAACTCCACATAGCTGGGGCTGCTGGAAAGCAGTCATAGTCAGGGTATAAATTAAACCAACAAACATTGCTGTGCTGAAAGGGGAACACCTGACTGAGAGAAGGAGGACAAGAAAGGCAGGACACTTGTGAGAGATGAACTGGGAAAGACAGAATGAGGAAGACAAGTAATATCTATGATAATGATATATCATTATAATAAACATCTATTATATTAATTAAAACTATAGGGAAACAACAAAAAGCAGAGAAGAAAAAAACCTATGAGCTGCCTTTACGGTGGATGTAATAGTGGCTTTCTATCAGATGGGGCCCATATTTAATTAAAAGAAAAAGAGCAGATATGTCTGTCAGTAATTTGAAAGAGGAATAAAACAGGAAGACAGGAAATTTTATATTAGAAAGATGCAATTTAGGTTATGCATTGAAGAAAATCCTATTGCTGAGGTTGAAATCAAGGGCGGTATTGCTAAAAAATAACCTATTGTGAATGGGAAAGGAAACCAAAGCTGAGAGTTTTGCTGAGGGACAGTGGAAAAAATGGTTAAGTCTGGGATGTGTGAGAGACAGATTCCTTTCTGATGGATTTCCTTTTCTCCCAGAAAGGAGATCTAGAAGATAAGCTAAGGATGGCATTGCTTCTGAAGACCTAAAATCCCCCAGCCACCCCCAACAAACTAGAACTGACCCCACATAAATACTGGGCTGTCTGTATAAATCAGAAGTTTGGCTTCCCCATGAAAGGCAAAACCTACACGAATTATACAGCAAATCAGACCTCTAACACAGGTTGAGGGTTTCCAGGCTAAGGCTTTATTAGCAGGAACACTAATAAAATGTGTAGTTTTACACATTATGTATTTAAATACTGTAAAGACTTTAATATTAACAGTTTTGGGAGCAAGTTAAAGATAGAGAAGAATTTCAGCTGTTGACTTCACTAAAATATAGGCTCTGGAGACTTTAGTACAGAGATGGCTCTGGAGAAGATGTTTAATCATACCTAATGTTATACACTTGATATGCAATATACTTCTACCTAGAAATGCCAGAGCTGAGACTTTGTAAGACTGCTGTTGCTTCCTTTAGGATGACTGGATGTCCTCTTTGGCATCCTTGTTTTTCCGATTCACATCTCAATATTTAATTTAATTATTACTATTTTTCCCTGCAGAAAGACCCTGCAAGAGAACTGTCCCCATTCACACCCCAAGCACAATTCTCAGAGTCCAGAAAGGAACACAATCAACTTTTAACTGTGGATCACCCACTGCCATGGCAAGAAACTGGTTCTGACTTCACTCGTCCTTCTCTTTCTACTATATTTAGGCTTGCATTTACTGACAGAACGTACCATTACACTACAGCAATACTTGTACTCCTGCCGCTGATAGTCCTTTCCTTGTATTTTCTTTGACAGTACCATCTCGGGGGCTTCAGCACATGTGTGTTGGTGCTCCCATCACACAGTTTCTTCTCAGAGTTTCTTCATTGAAGATTTCAATGTCAGTGGCTTGAAAAAGGGTTTTAAATAACCCTGTCAATACAGATCTTTCCCAGGCAAGTTTAACACCCCATAGTTACACATGCACTAAACCACTTGTACAAGGCTCTTCTGTGTCACAAGTGGTGGGATTTCTTTCTGCTTTATTTTCAAAACTGGACCTTTGCTACAGCAATATTAGAAATGTACCATGAAATACAATAGGGTGCAATACTGAGTTACTGACACCAGTGTGTTGGTAACTTGTACTGCTTCAGCAGACCTTTGCTTAAATCCTGATGCATTAAATCTGTGGGAATTTAGTTTTCCTCTCTTTATTCCGCAGTATAAAGGGAAGATCATAGCCACAAATTCCATTTTAGAAAAGACTTTGTTACTGGTTTTACCTTTATCTGAGCTACCACACATGGTTTAGTTCAATCACTCGGTTTTTGGCTTTCCTTACCTTATTACAATACGGACATTCACCAAAGATGACATTAAAGCTCTGTCTGCTCGAAGGAAGACCTTGTAGCCACTGCAACACAAGTAAGTGGATTAAAATTCACTTTTGTTTTGTATCAAATTTAAGAACTATCTATTACAGGGGATTTCTCCCAAACAGAGTTCATGGTGTGTGTCAAGGCGGAGTCTGTGTGAGCACAGGTTCCCCTCCACAGGCAGCTTATGCCTGATTTGCGGGTTACAAGATGAAAGAGAGAATTTGCTACAAGGGCCTGTAGGGACAGGACAGGGGAATGGCTTGAACCTGCCAGAGGGGAGACTGAGATGAGCTCTTAGGCAGAAGCTGTTCCCTGTGAGGGTGCTGAGGTGCTGGCACAGGGTGCCCAGAGAAGCTGTGGCTGCCCCATCCCTGGCAGTGTTCAAGGCCAGGTTGGACACAGGCTCGAAGCAAGCTGCTCTGGTGGAAGGTGTCCCAACCCAAACCATTCTGTGGCTCAATGATTCAAAGAGGCTGTGGTGGTCATAACACTCCTTAAGGACTTTGCTGCTTCTGAAATTCAAGTGGGCAACACTTGTTTTCCAGAGTCTGACAGTTAATGAACAAAGTTCCTGTTACTGTACCTCATACAGACAAGCCTGGTGGAAGGGCTGTCCACACCGGGGGTCATCACACACTTGATCTGGAGTAGTGCCGTTGAGGCGATAGGCGTAGCAGATTCCACAGTCCTTGGCAAAATCCTTACAACACAACATGGTTTAGCTTACAGGCTCACCCAGAGGAAGGAACAGAGCTGGTAACACAACCAACACGTTCATCTATTGGTCTCTGCTTTTGCAAGCTTTGCTTTCAGTCAGCATGTTTTATACCCTTATGGCATAAACTGAGACTATTGAAGCCGTGTGCATCTGAAGCCAGGTTGTATTTTTTCCCCTCACTGATTGCATCTAGTTTGACAGGCATTTTCATACTCTGTTGTTTCTTTTTCCTCAAACACAATGATTTGTCATTCCATGTGAGCATTAGGCATAACCCTCAGTCAGATATTAATGTCAGAATTCCACAAGGGGAAGCAAAGCTGATAATCCAGTGTTGCAGCACTATTTGGATGGCCTTTTGTCCCCCTGAGCAGCTCCACCTCATTAGAACTTAAGTCATCAGCATCCATAACAGAATGTTTGGGTTTTCCACATCTCATTAGCTACTCTGGAACTTCCTCCTTCCCTTTTAATAGCGAAGCCTGTTATTAATGGCCTCACTGCTAGGAAGGCCACAGGGAAGTGAGCACCTCTAATCACAGGTTAACAAGCTCTGACAATTGTTGCTTGAAGCCCAGAAGTCCTTATGACAATATATTAATGCAATTACCTCTCCTCTAAGTCTCTTCTTTTTGCTGGCAGTTGTAAAGTGACCATTTAACTGTTACTTATTCAGGAATAACGACTGATCACTACCAAAAAGCAACTTACACTTTTCTCTAACACAGCACGAGAGGGGAAGTCAATTTCTAAGAGGTCTTTCAAGTTTTGTAATAAACTGATTTCGGGATCCCTGCAGGTAGGATTGAGAGAGAGAAAAGTCAACACGAGGAATGGCAAATTCCATTTCAGTTTCAAAGCTGTGCTATTTAAAGGTACATACCACAAGTGCATGTTGTTGTTCAGCTTGGTTCTCAAGGGGTTAACCGCTGCAATACAGTACGTAACTTATTACATATCTTTAGCATCCCTTTTGCTTCCCCCCTCAGATACCAGCACTGGAGGGGAAAGCATGGGCTGGGGTTTAATCACTTAAACTACTTAAGTCAGTGACTGCTTTTAGTTTGGGGAGTTCATTGCACTACCATTTTAAATATCACACTGCTGAAGACAGGGTTGCATTACCTTTAAAAGTGGCAAAAAACTGTGGGACACAGTAAAAGACTGAAGTATTTTCAAACACACTTAGGACATACGCAGTGCTATTACAATATAGACATGATGGGTAATCTGTAGGACACAGGGAACCGTAGGACACTGTGCTAGGAAAGCACTGGAAAACCAGCATCACTCGCAGAGCAAACCAGCGTGCTGCAGATTTAGGCTGTTAAACCCCCAGCATCCACTGTGTAAAACCCTCCTCCACACCCATTCAGCTTAATTCCTGACTCTGTGTAAGCACAGTTTACCCCAGGAGTCTACCACAGCTTAGACCAGTGTGTGCTCAGCAGAGACGTGATTCTGGAAGAGGAACCAGCAGTGCAGGTCTGTGCTCTTACCATGATCTGCTCCGAGGAAGTAGCACTCGGGGAGCATGGCTGGATGCCGAGGATCCACCTCCACGCTCACAGAGACGTTGTTCCCTACAGAGAGCACAAGAGTCACTGGGGGCTTTGCTTGGCAGGCAAGTGCTTGTGTCAAAATGGGAACATAACCTTTCTTCAGGAGCAGTTTAAAATGGGTTCATTTGATGGGTTCCAACTGAAACAGGGGAAGTTCCGGTTGGATATAAGGAAGACGCTCTTCCCTGTGAGGATGCTGAGGCGCTGGCACAGGGTGCCCAGAGAAGCTGTGGCTGCCCCATCCCTGGCAGTGTTCAAGGCCAGGTTGGACACAGGGGCTTGGAGCAAGCTGCTCTGGTGGAAGGTGTCCCTGCCCATGGCAGGGGTTGGAACTGAATGAGCTTTAAGATCCCTTCAACCCAAACTGTTCTGTGATCCTAGGACTTTTAATTCACTCATTTTCATTACACTAAATAAAAAGAGTTGGTAGGTATCTCAATTAATTGTACAAAATATCAGTCTCTGTAGGAAATATTTACATTTCAATGGGCTGCAATTAAAAATAGCAACTGATTAAAAAAACACCCTGCCAGTCTTGACTTTCTTAAGGTCTTAACCTTAACACTTTGACTTATTTCTGACTAATCAAACTCAAGCTAGATGAGAATCCTGTTGAAATCTTAGCAGAGATGTAACTGTTTTTAATTCCTCATTATCTTTTACATCAAAAAGACAAGCCCAAAACCAATTTTAAGCAGTAAAAGTCAGTCCCCTCTGCAGCACACTCAGTGATGCAGATCAGTGATGCAGTGAACAATGGCTTACTTCTGAAATGGCAAGTGTTCTTTTGGCACAAGGTGCCCCCTCACCCTCGGAAGGTCTGTTATTCCTAAGGGGTAAACAGCTCAAAAATGGTCTTGATCCAGGTTAAAAACCTCATAGCAAATTCTCCTCTCAATAAAACGAGGTGAAGGCCAATGGTTTTTATAATTCAGAGGTGCATGAGGTTTTCCCTCCCTGAAGGCACAGAATGAATGAAATCCAAGCTCAGTCCTAACTGACTGTGTGACTGATGACAACGGGTTCCCAGTCCATACTGCCCTCTCCTGATCTCTGAGGCACCTCCTGAGGCTTTTCCCCCATTTCCTTAGTCTGTGTCAAGTTACAATGGAACCAAGACAAAGCCAGGCACAGAAAAGCAGTGTCCAACCCAAGGTTGCTGAACCTTCCTTTCCCCGTCCCTTCCTCTATCCCTGAGGATGGAGCAGCTTCAGCACCCCTTTGGCTCTGTTCCTTCCTCACAACTCGGGTCTGCTTCAGCCCATTGTGTGTTCTCAAGTTTCTCCAATATCCTCTTGATATTTTGGATTTAAGTTAAAAATCAGGACTCTTCTTTCAAAAGCAACGTTTGCCTCCATCTCTCCCCTCGGACAGTAGCAAGCTTTGACTTTGCCATTACAAACCTCCTTATCCCATAGATACTCAGACCTTAACTGCCAGTTGTCAGCATATGAATCGAACAGTTAACAGTGTAAGCCTCCGATTTCCTCTCTTCTCTCACTTTGTCCTTTCCACCTGCCTCTTTTAAACCCCTTTTCTCCCTTGTGGCTGCACTCTGACACTCCTTTCGCTCTTCCAGGACAGGATCAGCCTAAAGCAATGGTCTGTGAATGAGATAAGGGCTTCATTCATCTAAGCTGATTTTTCTTACAAATACATGTTTTTCTAGAGTTCTCCTGCACAGCCTCAGTTGTTGACAGTTCCATGTTTACAACTTACAAACACACGCTGTTTTCCTGTAGAAACTTAGGTTTTCTGTAGCACCCTAAAGCTGTAACTAATACCCTAAACCAGGTTGGCCATTCTGTGGCAGGGTCTTTTAACACACACACAAGACAGTGGTGTCTTGCCAGTTTTAAGAGCTTCCTTTCATTTTCCTAACTCCCAGAAACACCATCTGATTAGATCAGTAAAGCAAACAGCACCCCGAGTTTCACCCCTCAAATCCATCACATTCCTTTAAATCTTTCCATACCTATAGCGATCCTTCTAGTTGTAGCACTCCGTGTGGGATTTTCTGGCTCAAGCACCCATGTCTTCCCATCTATTTCATCCATGGCATCCCAGAATTCTTTCAGTGATTCCAATGCCACCAGGAACTGGTTATAAATGTCCAGGAAGGAGCTCTAAGAAAAGAAGTTAAAACTGATTTCATATGGTGCTCACCCACAGCCATATCTATAATGGATGTGGATCCAGATGATCTTTAAGGTCCCTCCCCATCCAAACCGTTCTGTGATTCTAAGACTCTATATCCATGAAAACCAAACTGCAGGTGATTGAAGAAGCGTTAAGAACAACTGTGTATCCATTTGTATTGTGGTAGCATAAGACTTTGAACCTCACAGGTTTCCTAATTGAAGCAACACTGTGTTCCAAGTACAAACGCATACTCCAGGTAGTTGTAACGTGTTGTGATGCACATACACCATACCTGGAATTGACAGTGGTTTGTACTCCTCAGAAAACTGGTAGCTGTCGATTTGCATTGTAACTTGTAACTAACAACAGTAAAATGAAAGTAAAAATCCTCATTGTCTACTACTGAACTTCTCACATTCAGCTCCTTCTCTCTCTGCTTCAGGTGAGCAACGTGGTGGAGGTACCACATATCAACACACAGAAATACCCACGTAACTGAAGTAGCTGATTGAGTTTTTAGACTCTGTGAAATGCAGCTTAGCAATGTTATAATTAGCTCAAAATTAAGCAGTACAGAAACAGATACTTAACATTAGGTTTTAAACCATGTAAATAGGGTAAGAGAAGGAGAAACTGTCTCTTAATCGGAGGATTACACTCGAGGGATTTCAGTATTTGAGAGTGGATTAGATGGAATCGGAAAGATCTCTCATTGTACAGCACAACACAGACAACAGCAATGCGAAAGAGGTGTCCTGGTGACCAGTGAACACAGAAGTAGTAACTGCTTCTACAGGGAAGGGCTTCTGCGAGTAGGGCAAACACTGGGCAGCCAAGTTAACGCCTTGCCAAGGTCAAGGACCACAGGGTACAAACCTGAATTTAGGGAACCGAAGGGAGATGAAGACCACAGAAGGAGGAGAAGAAAGGGGAGTTCTGCGTGAGTAACACTCCATATGGGTTTGAGTCCAGTTTGGAATCAATGGAGGAGCTGGGAAGTGCCACAGGCAGAGCAGCAGCAGGATGAGGCCACTGGCTGTGGCTCGGTGGGGAGAGATGAAGCGACGGACAGGACAAAAGGCAGCAGGGAAGGGAGACCAAGGAAGGGGGAAGCATTCTGGAGACAAACTCTTCCCCAATAACTTATTGTTTGGTATTGGGAAACTCAAGAGTAGGAAAAGAGGAATTGTTTGGGAGCACCAATGGGTGTTTTGAAACGGTTTACAGAGAATACAAGTGAGCAAATAAATACATGAGTAAAGAAGCAGGAAGGATGGGGGAGAACTGAGAGGACCTCTGCAATCTGGAGAAAGACACAGCAAAACAAGCTTTGAAAACAAAAAGGAGGAAGCAAGGGCCAGATTTCAGGTATTTTTTAGCCTGGAAAGCAGTTGTTGGGGTCAAAACCAAACAGCATATTAAATAGGTCATAAAGGGGTATTTGTCTATAAATAACACAAAACACACCGAGAATGGTTTCCTTTACTCAGTAGTGACGATGTTCTTCCTTTCTCACCTGGACAAACAGCAGTGAATTACAGGAACATTCTCCAGTGAGGGACTGTGATTTTTATATGGAGCAAGGTTTTAGGTTTTCTGCACACATTTCAGAAGGAAACAGTGCAGCTTGGAAATAAAATGCTCCATTTTTTTTCCCTGCTGTTATTAGATTATATTAAAGTAGGGAAGCACCTAAGCAGGAGAGTGTGAACACTGCCAATCTCCAACTGTAACGCTTATTATCTTTAAAAGCATTTTGTTACTTTTATAATACCTGAAGTGATATCATAGTGTCAGTCACTTAACCACATCTTAGGGTATAATGTCTTCATCTTAAGTACTATTATTTCCAGTATTTTAATAATTTCCACACAGCCCTGAAATGTGATCTTTTGTGCTCTGATGACACTTAAATTAATAGCATAATTTTCTGGTCCTTGCAACAGTTGCTTTCCATTTTGATTTTGTACCTTTTTCTCTATCACATCCAGATAAATCCTCTAATAATCATTTTTATCTTTATCTTGGGGGAATTCAAAGGGTTTCACTAGAAAAAAGGAACATCAAGGGATTAGAACCCACAGATAAGTTTTAAAATCCAATTAATTTTAATACTAATTGTAATTTTTCAATGACGTTCCTTAAAAAGGTAGTTAAATCTCTTTTTTTCCTTAACGCACTCTTCATTTGATCTTATTTGCATGCTTCATTGAGGTTGCCAGCTGTCTCCTGCTATATACATCAATGCATCTATAGCTATTTAAATACATTGCATGCTTGTCAGGCTAACCATGAAAGCTCTAACGTTCCTTTTTATTTGATTAACCAACTAATTTTTGGTCATTGCCCAATGCTTCTAGAAAAGACTCTCAGGCTTTTTTCTTTGTCTACACTGCACCAAGACAGTTGCCACGAGTGATGTCAAACAGCACAAACTCTTTGTTCCTCAGTCACCTTCGTACACATGCATTACAATTTGTAGGAAATATGTCAAATGTTGATTGGAGAATAAGACATTCATCACCCGGGATATTGTCAGTGGCTGCCCTGGCACTACAGAGCATGAGCAAACCCAGACCTCTGTATCTGCTGGGTTTCCATGCTCATCGGGCAAAACATCCCTTATAGAAAAAGGACATTGTGGAGTTTCGTCTTTCACAGCAACTTAAAACTAAATGAACACTATCCAGAGGAGGCCATGGAGATGCTGCGAGGGCTGGAGCAGCTCTGCCCCTGAGCCAGGCTGAGAGAGCTGGGCTGGGGCAGCCTGGACAAGAGAAGGCTCCTGAAGGGGAGACCTTAGAGCAGCTCCAGTGCCTGAAGGGGCTCCAGGAAACCTGGAGGGGGGCTTTGGACAAGGGCCTGTAGGGACAGGCCAAGGGGAATGGCTTTAACCTGCCAGAGGGGAGATGGAGATGAGCTCTTAGGCAGAAGCTCTTCCCTGTGAGGGTGCTGAGGCGCTGGCACAGGGTGCCCAGAGAAGCTGTGGCTGCCCCATCCCTGGCAGTGTTCAAGGCCGGGTTGGACACAGGGGCTTGGAGCAAGCTGCTCCAGTGGAAGGTGTCCCTGCCCGTGGCAGGGGTTGGGGCTGGAGGAGCTTTAAGGCCCCTTCCAATGCAAACCAGGCTGGGGTTCTATTTTTTTTAATGTACAGTCTAAACCTTGCATCAGCACCTGGAGCTGGCTTCCCCTCCATTACAGCACTGAGCTCCCCAGAAAGCCTTACAGATCCAGGACACACTGCAGCATTTTCAATGTGAGGTTGGTAAGTTTTCAACAGTTCCTTTATGCTCTTTACGGTGCCCAGCACAGCAACTGAGCAGCCCAAAGCCATTACTGAGGTCACCACAAAACACATTTTCAGATTAGATGGCCTCATTCTGAGTTTTCATATGGAAAAATAAGAGGCTGAGAACTGGTTGGAATGCTGGGCTCCAGATCCCTTCACCTGGCCTTAAGACACTGCTCCTATTAGAGCATCACCTCCTGTTGACCATAGTCACAGCTTCAATCGCTCAACACTTCTCCACATTTCTTAACTTTCAAGTTGTGAGTGCGGACAACAAAGAGCACACTCAGTGATGCCATGTGAAAAGGCACTGTGAGGGACTCGCACAGACAGCGTTCTCTCTCCACAAGTGTATGTCCAGTCCTAGTTACTCAAGACACTGCAAGGCAAGAATCTGATAGACACTGGTACAAGTTATACCAACGGAGTCCTTTGGACAGAACAGCGATTCAGTGCGAATTTGAGGGCTGTGATTCTGTGATCTTTACTTCTGACCATGGGTATTTGCAGAGATGGAGATGAAATGGTTATTTGACAGGAAGACAGGATGCAAACACATCAGCTTTGGTGATTCTCCAACAGCTTTAGAGAGCTTTGAGTCAAATGTCACCTCTGTGCTCTCAGGACTGTATGTGTCCTCTGCTCATTTCAACCACTGCTAGGATACGCAGCACTCCTTTGGTCAGTGACAATCAGATATTCCGGATCCATCTGTTTGAGGGGAACATACCTTCTACCCTGTACTTTTGCAACATTTCCGTTTCCATTTCTATCCTCTGCATTCTCATCTCTGTCTCGTCACCAGTAGCTTCTCATGCCAGTTCTTTCCTGCTTTCTGTTAAGTTCATTCCAATTCAAACACTTTCCCAAATTCAGCCCTATTGCCCAGGCACAGTTTGCTTCAATTAAAGGAATAAGAAGTTGGGGGGGGGGGAACCACTGTACTCTTGGTTCTTATCTCCACAGCCATAGGAGATGGAAAGAATAAGGAGTAAGACTTGAGTCTGCACCTGCCATACATAAAGCCCATGAAGTCTCTCAGTAGCTTTTAAGTGCTATGTGCCTGTATGGCCATTCTGCCCAGTTTCAAACACCTGCTCCAGCTCCTGGATGAAGTAAACATGAATCAAATGGCACTAAATAAGTTCTAATTCAGGTTAACACAGCACAATTGATTCAAGTTTATATTTTTATTAAAAGATGGAAATGTGGTCTTTATCCTGAGGGGTTTTTTGCTAAAAGTTCTTCCCAACACAAAATTTGCTTATCCAAAATTAAAGCAATTAAAGCATAACGGAAAAGGGAAAATTGCCTCAGCTGCAGGTGCTGGTACCTTCTTGCCCTTATGAATTCATAGATAGAATGCAATTTAACAAAGTGAACAGTTCCTGGGTAGAAAAGGGATCACCTAAATAATGGCTGATACTTGAGATTTGTTTGGGAGCTGTTTCTTCCTCACCCACAGTAGCTTAACAATCCCTGAGACACAACGATCCAAAACCTTCCCTAACGCCTCGACAGCCATCTCCATTCTTTGTCTTTGCCTGTGAAGCTCCTTTGCTAAGAAAAAGCACAATTATGATGCATTTTATCGTGCTGGCATTGAGACAACCAAAGAATAACCCCATTCACATCACTCCACCTTGGCATCTTGTACCCTGGTTTCAGAGCTGGCTGGCTGCGTGACCTCATTAGTTCCCACTCCCATGACCTTCATGTAGCCAACCAGGTGGGCAGTGGGCAGTATAGAAACAACACCCCAATGCGAGGGCAGCAGAATATAGATGCACTGAAGCTGCAGAACCCCACTTAGTGAGCTGAAATGCGGAGACAGCACATTTGTCTGCTTATTTAGAGAAAGAATATAACTGAAATAAGTAGATGTTCTTGCACTTGTCATTGAGAAGCACTCTGCATTTATCTGGCACTTATAACAGTAGCAGCAGCAGCAGCACTGCCCTTGGTGCTGATTTCTTGCTACTCTAAAATGTCTCCTCCGAGCCAGAATACACTGGCTGTTGCTGATCATGCTGTGAGACACCTGCACTGGCTACTAGGCTTGTCATGACGCACAAAACCCTACCATCTTCAGCTTGACATTGTGCAAGTTATAATTATTCATCCAAATGAATATGTCAGAGCAGCAGCAGCAGACCTCTCATCAGAGCAAAAGAAAAATACATCAAAACATTATCAACCCAGCAGGAAGACAGGGACCATAAGGAAAATTACCCATTTTTAATATGGATGCCATAATGCCATGTCTATTATTACACAGAGGGGAAAGGGAAAAAAAAAAGGGAGAAAAAAACCCAACCACGCAACAACCCCTCAAGTTTAAAGTCCATGAGCACTGAAAAGACCCTGAAATAGGCAACAGCACACAGGGAAGTGGGGAAAAAACAAGATCAAATCAATTACCTGAAATTTCTGTTTCTGTTTTCTTTATAGGAGTTTATATTCTAATAGTGCAATTGCATCATTTTAGTTAAGCCTTGTCTGTTTTTACATTACATACCAATAAATATCAAAGACAAAGACTTAACAGTATCCAAACTTCATGTTAGATTACTAGATAATAGGTATAGTATGTTCTGTTTCCATTTTAAGAACCTACATTTTAAGCACTTCAGCTACAAGGGGTGTTCCAGCACTCTCTAAGCTTAACCCTCACTTTACCGTGGTGTGAGGGCTGCTTCCTGCAATGACTTTAATGCATTTTGAAAGTAAACCCAATTCACACAATGCTTACACCCATTTTGATCCAGAAGCTTTTGGTCCGTGTCACCTACACTGATAAGGTCAGTTTCCCCAACAGACCAGACAACTAAAGCATTTCTATGAGCACAAAGCACAAGCTGCTTTGGTTCGGTTTCATAACAGGCTGTCTGCAGCCAGAATTAGGACCTCATGATTTCAAAACAGGGTCTTTAGTCACATTCAAACATCTATGGTTTACAAATAATATGTAGATAATTCAACTGTGCACAGATTTTAAGCATTAGAAAGCCGTATTTTTAACATTAGGTTTTTACTTGTAGTGTCAATAGTAATACACTCGCTCCCATGTTTAAGTTGTCAAAAAAGGCTGCTTTGTATCATGTTTCTCAAGAGCACCTTATTAAAGCGTAAGGGCAGTTAGTAGCTTTCAGCGTACTAACAGTAAACACAGCAGAAAGGGCTGTCAAGGACACTGAAATGTTGTTAATTTGAGGCAACAGAAGTTGCAAGGCTGTAAAATTAGTAAAATACTATTAAAGGTATGGATGGAGTTTGAGGTTAGAAACAGTACTTGAAATCCTGCTGTAGTGTATGGAATCCAGGATCATTTAAGGGACAAACAGTATCTGTTGATATCATTCCAAACTGTACCAGAGAATCAAACCCTACTATTCCATGTGAAACTAATTATATGTATATTTATATATATACTTAGTTTTATATATACACATATATATGTGTGTATATATATATATTTCATTTGCAATGGCCACTCTTGGATTTAAAGCGCTCAGAGGATGCGAGGTGAGGTGCAGAACCTTAAGCGTTGCAGTCAGTTATATGCCCGTCCTAAAACCCTTCTGCTGCAACCTCTTCCCATGTTCCCTACTAAATGTATGCAGATTTAGTGCATCAAGACAGGCTTTATGGATGGGTAGGAATCCTCGCGAGAGTTAACAGTTATGAAATGCAATCATTTAGGTAAAATCTATTTTCCTGAATGAAATGAAATTAAACATCAACTATTTTCTAGAGATAATTCAAATTAACTTACATCTAAGTGGTCACATTTAAATCCATTTAATCAAGTACACATGCTCTATTAAGGGAAAAAGATACATGAAGTAATGCAAGAGAGACTAAAAAAAGACCGCGGCCCTTGGTTCTTTATATTAACAGTATCTGTTAAACTATGAAATCAGGATTCTATTAAGCACTTTCCTGTTGTTCTTTTGATTTTAACTGGAAAAGTTTCATTGTATTATGAATGCTACATAGGATAAATTGTGGGACTGCCTTCTTTTCATGTCTCTCAACTTTAAAGGGTGTTTCTTTTCTAGCAGACCATTGCTTCTTATGCTTATATTTTTCCAATTTCATTCCTAAAGAGATTTCAGCCATATGAACAGGTTAAGAAAACTCCAGCCAGTATGAGTGTACAGCATACAGCACGTAAGACGTATCTATATGGCAAGGAAAATACTCAGAACACTCACATAAGGAATAAGGGGTTCAGAAATATTACATTCACATAAGCATGTATAAAAGGAAAATGCACACGACGAAAAAAGCTGGAGTTAAATAATAAACAAATATATAATATATATGTATTATATATATTATATATATAAACATAATAAATAAATAGTAAAGTCCTCATTACCACCAACATATTGTGCGTATATCTCAGCTATTAAAGGGAGAGGTAGTACAGCAGTTTACCTGGGGCATCCAAGAAATAGCGAATGGAACCGGAAAATCCACAAGGCAATCCGGTGGTTCTGTTGGATACTGAGGGAGAGAAAGGACATTTAAAATCAGCCCCGTACACTGATGCCAAATTCGATAACAAAACGTGAGCACTTCAAGCACCTTGAGAACTCGGCTTTTAGAGGAAACAGTACGTAAAGCCTTTGCGGGAGTAGTTATGAATGCTCATTATAATTTAAGGAAGACGTACATAGGAACAGGTTTTATACACCAGTTTGCAGTAAGGGCAGGAGGATCGCAGTTCGCTGTGTTCAGTGTTCACAAAGGCATTAAAACAGAACTTGAGACAAAACCATCAAATATCCAAAATTCCTCCTCATTTCCCTGTATTGGCAAGCTAACAAAAAGCAAACCACCTCTTCGTGAGTCAAGAACGAAGTTCATTTCAACTAGAATAGCTGCTCTAGTTGGCAACGTTTCTGGGTTTGAAACTAGAAGTCCTCAAAGTAAGTCCATAACTGTTTAGAAAGGGATGTATGAACACATATCCCAAACTAAAACAACACGCTGCCCCCTCCCCCAAATTCAAAGGCATCAGTTAGGAAGATTAAAAAATAGCTGTATTAAAAACCCCGAAGCTATAAAAGGTTTGCTAACTCCAAAAATAACCATGCATTACACCAGTAAATCTATTGCTGCTCAGCAACCAGTATGAAATCTGGGGGGGAAAATTGGTACCTTCTGACAAATAAGGTAGCAAAGGCAGGAAATCTCTAATTACAAACAGTGTCCTTGCTAAGAGCATCTATCCCAAATGTTGTCCACCTGAGAAGTTGCCCCCTTTAGTCCTGCGCAACCTCTCAAATTCTACCTGTGATTTACACAGCAGGTTTATAGAAATTGTATTGGGGTTTACATCGTGTTAGTACAAGAAAATGTTACAGAGAATCTTATTTGGGGAGACATGAAAAGAAGTCACAGCTCCCGTATGAAGATAGGCTGAGAAAATTGGGGCTGTTCAGCCTGCAGAAGAGAAGGCTGCGTGGAGACCTCATAGCAACCTTCCAATACCTCAAGGGGGCCTATAGGGATGCTGGGAAGGGACTCTTCATTAGGGACTATGGTGACAGGACAAGGGGTAATGGGTTTAAACTTAAACAGGGGAAGTTTAGATTGGATATGAGGAAGAAATTCTTTACTGTAAGGGTGGTGAGGCCCTGGAATGGGTTGCCCAAGGAAGCTGTGAATGCTTCATCCCTGGCAGCGTTCAAGGTGGGGTTGGACATAGCCTTGGATGCCATGGTTTAGAGGGAGGTGTCCCTGCCCATGGCAGGGGGGTTGGAACTCGATGATCTTGAGGTCCTTTCCAGCCCTAACTATTCTATGATTCTATGATTCCTGTCAGAATTAGAGTTAAGGCAAAGAGATGAAGTTCAGCTGTGCTGCTTCCCATAATCATTCTCCATCCAAAGTAAACACGCAGACATAGATTCTATGATTTTATTATCTATCAGGCACATGGCAATTAATTGATCATAAGTTTTTAAATGTCTTTATGTAAAACATAATTCTACAGTAATGCAGAATGATGCAATGTAATTCTGCAGGAATTAGTTTCAAATTGTTCTCTATGGCAAAGAGAGAAAAATAGATAACCTTCCTCGAGAGCATCCATCCTTCATCGCTTTGATTTTAATAACAACCTAGTGGATTATGGATCTCATAGATATTTGTTTAAAGTTGCTTTTTAATTTGCCTTTCTTTGCGGTTCGCTTTAGGTATCTGCTCTCTGAAGGCACATCCTAAAACCTCAATATCCTGTGCCTTTCCCTTTTATCAAAGCCGTGGCAGACGAGTTAACAGTGACAGCAAAAGAAGTGAAACAAGTGATTTGGAGGGGAGAGTGTTACAGCTTGCAGATGCACAGCCACAGCAGCTCTGTTTCTCCTATTGCAGTGTTACTGCCAGCACCGTAGCGTTACTAGTTTAGTATTGTAGGCATTATTTTGCATGAAATACTTCTGTGCTTGCATAGAAATAGACTTGTTTTCAGTGTATGAAAGTACGCCTAGAACAAACAATTTTTCCATAGCATCAGGTTTAGGGCTACCTCATTTAAATCCCAGCAGCACAAGACAATTATGTGGTTACTTTCCTGGTGATTTCAGTTTATGCAGCCGTTCGTAGGGTGCCTTTGAACAAGTGCTTGCAAACAGCTTCTACTGACTTTGTATTACTTTAAAAACAACCCAAACCAAAGAGCCCACAGTACTTCTTCCCTGCATTTTTAGTCACATCTTCTTCAAGAGCACAATATTGTGCTGTGCACCAGGTAAGTGCCAAGAACTACGTAATGATTCTGTACATATGCACATGGTGGTTTTCGTCCTTGCAGTGTGAAAGCCTATGTATGTAAGGTGAGTGATTCCCCAGGAGATTATAGCATTTTAAAATACTATACCAGAACACATCAGCGACGTCCTATTTCCTACAGTTATATTCAAAAGCATATGTTGGAAATCATCCTACTCTTTAGAACTAAAGCAATTATGAGACCAAATGTTTATACTGTATTTTTGAGCATGCAGCTAACTTTATCTAGGAAAAGGATTTCCTTAACCCAAATCATTCAGACAAATATCAGAGCATCTTGAGTACTACGTGGCATGCAAATTCTTGCAGTGGTCTGCTTGAGTCCTTGGGATCTGAAATGAAATCTGACAAATAAAGCCCAATGCATTTGGGTTTACACTTTCAAAGTTGCATGCTTTGTTTTCAGAAATCTTCTCTAGTAATGTATGTAAATTGTGAATGGATAAAGATTTCTGGACCAAATAAATCAGAAAACTAGTTCACAAAATGTAATCTGAGTATTAAATATATCCTCTTACAAGACTTAACCTTAATCGTTTATACAAGTCAAAATTGGGTAGGAGATGATTTGGCTAACATACCTGGCTATGACCATTCTCAGGTCTTCCAGGTTTAAATGATGACCCCAAGTTTCCCAGGCACTTCACAAGCAGTTTATAGAGAGCAAGTGTTTTGAAAGGATACTTCCTAACACAAAGCGCCTTCGGACATGGATAGCAGGTAGAAATATTTGCCAATGTACACTGGAAAAGTTCTCAAAACACATCTAAACTGCTAAGAAGGATGGCAAAAGACTATTACGGGGATTATCTCAATACACATGATAAGCTTATGAAAAGGAATTTCCTAAATCACTTAATTGAAGAGTTTCTTCCCCAAAACACTGCTGACAGGCTTAGAAATTCATCTACCTGCATGGCACCCATGAGGACAAGGCTGAACAAACCCACCTGCCAGAATACAGGCAGGAGCCAGCCGTATATGCTGGGGAGGAGAGGTTTAGCTCCCAATCTAACCTTAATCAAAGAAACAGCACAACAAAACTAAATGCATTTTGGGGTGCAGTTTTCCTAAACAAGGTTCTCGAAAGAAATCTCTTCCAACAAAACCCACTTCAGCAAAGTCTTTTCGAAAGTTTTAGATATGTACAGGAAAGAAAATCAAATCCCCATGTCACCCAGAGCACATTTCACACAGGAATTTCCTCTTGTGACAAGTTTAAATGCCAGCCGTGGTTTATAAAGGACAAGCAATTGATCCTTCATTGTAACAACAGCTTGGGAAGAACAAAAGAACAGAGAAAAGACTGATGATTACTTGCTACAACAGACACGCTAGATAATCTGATCTCTTTATTACACTGTATCCTTAGATGGTGGTTTCTTCTGCTACTAGGAATCTCAGATTCAGATATTTCTTTACCATAAGGAAAACACACAAGGTTTCACAAGCCCAGAAAATTATAACCTCTGTTGTCTATTCTCATCAAGTTATGGCTAAACTGAACCAGCCAATGCTGAAGTGTAACAGTGTTTGACCACAGCTGCTGCTTGGTACAAACGGCTATTGCACTGGATTTCTCCTACAGTTTAATGATTCCAAACAGTTGAAATACTTTCCTTGCATCACCATAAAAATCAAGACAAAACTTGGGGGCACCAGGCTGCACTTAATTGCTTGTGTCATACTAAGTCTGGGATAGCAGCTCCATTATAAACCATGACAACACAGCCTGGTCACTCTCCTCGCATGCTAAGTAAGCCATAATTGTACTTCCTGATGTATCTTTTCCATCAATGTATTTAATAGCAAATTAATTGTGCATCCATTAGTCTGTGCATGTAGGACAGTTATACTCTTTTTAATATCCACTTTAGCAGCCTTAATTCCTAAGCAGCCCTTTTTCCATCGGCTTTTTCTCCTCTAAGGTAAAGTTGGCCTGTTTCATGAGAACCTCAGAAGCTCCACGTAATTAAAGGAATATGGGATGTCTGTGGAGGTGAAATTTAATCTTAAATCCACTGCTCATCCCTTCAAGATTATTAGTCCAGACCATAGTTCAAGGATAGTCCAAACAACGATATTTAGACATTTCTGGACCCATTTTTGCCCCCTAGACTGATTTTCTGAAGACAACAGCTATTACCACCCAATTGTCACCATACCGGGATATTCAAAGCTCCTGATAAAGAGATCTTGAAATGAGTTCTCTTGAAATAAGAAATTCTATGAAGAAACACTGCAATTTGTGTTCAGTTTTGAGTACCAGGAAGAACTAAACACCACGGATTTCCTTTGCAAGCTATCAAAATCAGACAATTGTTTAGACTAAAAAGAGGTAACTTTTTAACATAAGGAGTTCACTTTTGTGGTCAGTTTTTCATACATCTTTACATCTATAGCGTTAACAGTGAGACTTCCTAAACAAGCAACCCACCATCCTCTCTTTCTTGTTATATGCACTGTCTCTGGATGGAGTGAGAATGAACCAAAGCCTCCCAGGAGGCTTTGCCCGTAACCCAGTAAAATAACTGCAATATAAAGTGCTTTGATGCATAAAGTGTGATGCAGTTTCATGTGAAAAGATTCTTACATATAACCATAATGCAATATTAATTATAAAGTCTGACAACTCTACTTTCTATTAACACCTCCCCCCCCCCAATTATCTTGCAGAACAGATACACTAACAAAACAACTCTGTAAAACTCTTACAAATTAACATCCATTTATTATAAGGAAGCCTCCAGATATCTTCTCCCCCATAAACTCACCTTTGCATTGAACTTTAGAGTGATGAGATGCTGTCGACCACAAGAGTCTTCAGCTTTCAGCTTGACTGTGGTGAGACCAGTATCCAAGTATGCAACCCTGAAAGAGAAAACTCTAAAGCATTGTGGAGAAGTCCACTTTGAAACGTCTGCATTACTCTTATTAGCCTGTTACAAATATTAATCAGAGGAAGCCCTGTATGCCAACCATTTCTGCTGTTCTAGATTTACTGCTGTTAATACACCAGTCAACTGCTTAATGCAGTCATATATCTTTGGGTTATTTACAATGTGTGTCAGGGCTCATGCTGTGGTCAGTGAGCACTGTGTTTCAGTTTTCCATCACCGGAACCTTTGACACACACAGCATGTTCCTGTCAGCCTCCACTTATGTACGCATTAAACTTCCTGTCAAATCTTTGATCCATTTCTGCAGTTTCTTTACTGTATGAGACTTTGATGCCCTTGATTTGCTTTTCTCTTCAATGAAGTTCTCTTTTATTATCAATACTATTATTGTGGACAATTCGGTGGATATTAACTCATATTCTAGAATTGATTTCCTGCAGAATACCTGAACAGGTACAAAACAAGTTATTTATGATGATTTGCCTCTGTTTCATTAGAGTTTTACACAGTATGCATGCACCTAACCAAGTAGCAAGTACATACTAAACAGAAGTAAGTTTTAAAACTTCTGACATAATCATAGAATCATAGAATCATAGAATAGTTAGGGTTGGAAAGGACCTCAAGATCATCCAGTTCCAACCCCCCTGCCATGGGCAGGGACACCTCCCACTAAACCATGCCATCCAAGGCTATGTCCAACCCCACCTTGAACGCCGCCAGGGATGAAGCATTCACAACTTCCCTGGGCAACCCATTCCAGGGCCCCACCACCCTTACAGTAAAGAATTTCTTCCTCATATCCAATCTAAACTTCCCCTGTTTCAGTTTGAACCCATTACCCCTTGTTCTCTCACCACAGTCCCTAATGAAGAGTCCCTCCCCAGCATCCCTATAGGCCTCCTTCAGGTATTGGAAGGTTGCTATGAGGTCTCCACGCAGCCTTCTCTTCTCCAGGCTGAACAGCCCCAACTTTCTCAGCCTGTCTTCATACGGGAGGTGCTCCAGTCCCCTGATCATCCTCGTGGCCCTCCTCTGCACTTGTTCTAACAGTTCCATGTCATCACACTCTTTGCTTAAGATGTCACTGATTTGTGCTTCCTGCAACAATGAAGATGACTACAATAATGGGTTCAAACTAAAACAAGGGAAGTTTAGATTGGATATAAGGAAGAAATTCTTTACTGTAAGGGTGGTGAGGCACTGGAATGGGTTGCCCAGGGAAGTTGTGAATGCGCCATCCCTGGCAGTGTTCAAGGCCGGGTGGCATGGCTTAGTGCGAGGTGTCCCTGCCCATGGCAGGGGGTTGGAAGTGTATGATCTTAAGGTCCTTTCCAACCCTGACTATTCTATGATTCTAACTGTAAAACACATTGCTCTGTAGAAATTGGTTCATCTGAACAGCTTCAACAACTGCCAAAAAGGTTCAAACTTCTCCATATATTTATCAGTGAACCGGGTATGTGGATATTTTGGCATTTTTCCTATGCCATTCTTGTTGAAATATATAAAGCAGCCCAAGAGTATTGCACAACTCATCACCTCTGAGAGATGGAAAGGCAGTATCAGGGCTCAAAGAAAGCATCTGCTTGCTGGCCTAAGTAACATTTCCTTTTTCAAATCATTCCATACTAATTCAGTCACTAGAGCCAGTGTGCTGGGAAAAACAGTGCTCTTTCAAGTGAAAATAGCAGTGGAGTTATAGAAGCCTGTACAAGAAAAAGCAGACATACAGCAAAGGGTGTGCGCATAGGAAGGAAGCGAAAAGAAAATGATCTACATAAATGCTGTAGCCTTAAATATGAGTGGACTTAAAAACACAGACTGAAAAAGCAGTGCTTGTAGTGAGTGGGGAAGAGATCTATTATTTCATGTTTAATGTTGATTAACTTTAATGCAATATTAAATAGTCCTGGTAGTACTTTGCCACTCCTTTTCTACACAACAGTCGAAAGAAATGCAAGTCTTTATAAAAGTGTAATTCAACCATAGTCAATTTAACTTGATTTATTTGGAAAGAATTAGAGCATTCTGCCTCTAACTGGAAGAAAATCATTGCTCCTGCTTTATTCCAACTTCACCTTAAAATTATATCACAAAGTTTTACAAAGACAAGAAAGCTATATCTCACCTCTCCATCTATTGTTTCCTGGAGCGGGGAAATCCTAAACCAGCAGCTAAGGCACAGAATGGTTACTGTGATAAAGCACATAGCAGTATCCAAACCAAACTACAACCAGTACCTGCATCAGGGCACTATAAGGTTAAATTGCAAAAGAGAATGGAAAAAATAAAGGGATGCTGTCAAGGTGTTTAGGATTTAAAATGATCTGTTCCAACACTCATACTGTTTGGACCACCTCACTCTGGAGATGCCAGAAAGGCGTGGATTACTTTAGTTTAAAATATTGTTTGCATTTCCTTACTCTATATTGGGTGGGAGGAAACAAGATTAAAATAGTCTGTGTATTTCTTAAATAGCAATGGACATACATAACTTCAAATTCGTTTCTTAAATCCTAGAGGGTTTAGTACTTTTACAGTTACTTGCACAACCTAACCGTCTCTAAAAGAAACACATATGCATGTGTGCGCCTAGTTACAGATTTTAAATATAAATATATGCACATCCTTGTAATAAAAATATAGTGACAGTATGATTACATTCAACCATATTTGTAAAGAATCTGCACATTCAGTTTTATTGACAGTGTAAATTAGACAAAGTTGAAGAAAAAGTAAGCGCTTGGAAAAGGTACAGAGAGCACCGATAATGGCTCCCTGTTGAGTTACCTACAGAGGGATGCATCATAAAATGATTTTCAAGTTCTGTCCCTTACTCGATTTTTAACACATTTTTAGTTTCAGAATTCATATGTAAAGTATCTTTTAAAACCAGTTTCAAATATGATTGTCACTGAGCTTGGAAATAACTGGAAAAATATAGGTCATCACAGCTACGAAGCACCACTGCAAACTAAACCAATCTCCAACTCTTCTGACTTTAGACATCAACAAGTAGTTGTTAGTAGAAGATATCTATTCAAGCTAAACAACACAACACCTTTTCAGCATTAGTCATCACAAACTATCTACTTGGAGGTTTTCTAGTCAGATGTCCCCTTTCAAACTTGGGCACAAACAGGAGCACTAAGGAATAAAAAAAACCGAGACAAGGGGCATTCAGGGTTAAAGAATGCTCAGAATGAAAATTCACAGCCAGCCTTCCTCCTTCCCAACAACAGTAAACCAACCCTGCGACATGAAGGAGGATTCCATTTTCCATTTCGGACAGAAAAAAGGAACTCAGCAGCTTTGTGGCTACCTGTTCTATTTACCACCACTACTGTTCTTTGAGAGAAGAGATAAAAGGGGCAGTTCCGTTAGACTGGAGGAAGTTGGACAATGCTGTAAAAGTCAGATGAACTACTTCATATGATTGCCTAATCAAATAAGGAATTGTTTACACAGGTGGTATTTCACTTATAGAAACCTGCCTTCCTCTGTAGGCTCCATCATTTTATCACACAAAAATGGAATGACCATAAAGATGGAAGGCCTCAGTTAAACCTCTGAAGTACTGTTATTCAGCATAACACACAAATGATTGACAGCAGATGACAATGCAGGATTCCCTTGGAAGTAGGGAAGGAAAGAAAAGAAGATACTTATATGAACAACCTTGGCAAGTACCAAGCAAAAATACATTGAGACTTGAGAGATCATGGCTCACACCATGGCCTTAAGAGGTATTAGCAACCTTTATGAATCCACATGAGGGTGACAGGAGTCCTACAAATCTTTGCAAGGCCATAATTTACCTTCCCAAGATACTGTCATTGAATCAACCAGTGAGGTTACGAGATAGTATTAGAAGAGCCTTTCCTATCACTTAGTACTATTACGTGTGTATTCTCTCCCACCTCAGCTGGTTAGGTTTGCGCTGGTACTTTTCCATGTTCTTAAAATGAAGGAAGTATCCTTTGAACTCCTCGGCTCGTAGGACAGCACTTAGTGTTGGAAATTTGGTACAATTTTATAACCTGCTGAACTGTGACTTCTGTGTACAAGTATTTGAATATGAAAGCATATTCACCCTCTCCCACACCTCACTTAGGTCAAAGAATCAAGTTCTCTATGATACAGAGAAAGTGACTATATCTAATCACAGCAGCCTGCCCATTTGCAATCCTCATTACTGTTTGTACTTTCAGTGGCTTATGAGGGAAGAGGTGCAAGATCACTGCAGATAATGCCTTCAATTTGTTTCTGAGGAACTTCACATATTCCTTGGATAAAAGCCATTAGAACGCACTAAATTTGTGTCATACCTGGGAGCTTCTTAACTTGCTTCAGCGGTGAAGGAACCATAGTTTACTGCTTTGATTTGCCTTCAAACAAAATACCCTTCTGCTTTTCAGTTGGATTTGATGCAGTCAGCTTCCAGCATGACGCAAAACTCACTAGGAAATGGTAAATCTAGGGTCCACAACAAGCCAGTTCTTTCCTAAGAAACATCCTGATAAATACAGCTGGAGGCTTCTCAAGGTGTGAGCAGGGATTGATCCTTACTGCCAGTACTAAATGCAGGCTTAGTTTTGTGCTGAAAGACCCTACCAGGATGTTTTTAACTAACATGCCAATACACATCACCTGCAACTCAAAATCAGTCTTGGCTATGAGGCCTTCTTAGCAGCTCATTATATTGCCTAAAGCACTCTAAAATTAGAGGTGTAACTTACCAATGTACTTGGAATTGCTCCTCTAAGTTCATTTCCTTCCAACTCATACTAAACCAGGTATTATCCTCTATGTACAGCCCAGCTGTTTGGTTAACGATTAACTTCCCAATCAAGAAAACCTGAAAAAGTACCTTATCAAGGTATCTTTATTGAATTACCTGACTTGATAAAAGCATAGCATAATTTTATGTCTATATAAGGACCATCATTGCTAGAAACCAGGTCAAATTCTGCCCCAGAAGCATGCTCTGGTAAAACACTGATGTCCTTACTAACAAACCACTGGATGTTTTGCATATACAGTGACTCAGAAGAAATACCAGTTTTGAGAAGCTGCTCAAATTTATTTCCAAAGGGTATTTTTAGTATATTTAGCTATATTTATACAGAAAATTAGAAATATCATACATTTCATATATTTATATTTTAAAAATACATTTACTGTCTTTAAGTATATATTGTGTTTGTTTTGCTGGGATGGGATTTTGGAAGGTTTTGGGGTTTTGGTTTTAGTTGGGGTGAAAAGACTCACTTCCAGCTCTCCTTCTCCCAGAAGATGAACTGAACTGTCTCTGCTTTCACAGATACTGGGTTTATAGTACAGCATATACATGAAATAACATTCTTAGGTGCACCAAGCCTCCAGCCTCAGGTGACACAGTTTATACTCTCTGTGCAGTAACCAACATTTTCCCACTTTTCCCCCAAACATGGCCTACTTCAAGTTTTTGGAGACTAAGGAATGCTTTTCAATAGCCCTTATCTCCATTTAAATGCATCTGGGTAGCAAATTGCTGGGTTCACAGTGAAGTGTCACAAAGGGCTGGATTTATGTCCTTCCAAATTCTTCCCTCACTCACCTTTTTAGGTTCCCCCCCCCCCCAGATTTACCTTTTTATGGATTAACTATGTTATTCCTTTGTAAAAGGAGATCCTTGTGCTATGGAAAGATAGAACTGTTTCTTTAAGAACAATTATTCTAGTTCTACAAAATGCACGAACCGTTTTCATAAAAGTACACGGAGATGGACCATAGCATATGGGAACAGTCAAAACCAAAAAGCTGTACAAAGTAGGAAAGAGGCTGAAGAAAAAGGAGAGCTATAACTGCTGTATGAAATACGGTTCCTATGCCAATAGTTTATAGGTCAAAGAAGAATTGATTTCTTGGTAGTAGCATCTCACCTTTCAGCTTAGTTATTTGAGACTTGAAAATACACCTTTAGTTAATACAGGTTTGGTTGGGGTTTTTTGAAGGAAAAACAAAGCAGCAGAGATTTGAAAGCCAAGCCAGTTTCTGAACAGGATAAATGAAGAGAAGAAGCACATTGATATGTTCAACTCACACATACAAAAGAAGAACAGATATTCTAAAGATGTCTGTTAAGAAATAAAATAAACATACTTATTCCAACCCAGTATTTCTAGATCTCTGACAAGACAGGAGTAGTATTCTGGCGGCCGTGGTATGTGCAGGTCTTGTGTATTCTTTAAAGCAATTTCCTGTTTAAAAACCATTTAAAACATCATTTAGAGAGATTTCAATATTTTTGCATCTACTTAGCCATGTGATTTTTGCAATCCATTCAAAAATATTAAGCTTATGTAAAATTAACAGTACACTGCATTTGTTTTGTTATAGCCTCCAGCTAAAGCAGACAAAGAAGCAGTTTTGTAAATGACTTCAGATACCGGTAATGAAAACATCTGCAATTGAAAAAAACAACCCCACAGATGTTGACAACTTGGTCTTCAGATGCAAATATCAAATGTGCCTCTTTTTCAGCTAATAAATTTGAAGACAAGCATCTCGACTGAAAAAAACAGTTCAAAAGAAGGTTCTATTAAGCCCACAGCTGTCTCCTGGGCCCCACAGCCACAAAAGATGATACATGTATGAAATCCCTCATATTCTTTTTAAGTAGCTATATACAACTTTATATAGCAATAAAAAATATAAATCAAAAAAATCAGTTTCTCAGTTTTAACATCATAGGAACCCAGAGAGTAAGTTTTGGTACAGACACTCATCAAGCGTGTCGTAATGCCTCAAGAAGAGATTTTTATCAGAGAGATAAAGCCACGTTATAGAGGAAAAACTAAAGCAGATGTTCCACATTTCTACTGTGCTACTTTGTCTTTAAAGGTTTACTTCAGTTAAAATCATGCTTACAGGAAAAAATACATAAATTAACGAAACAGATAATAAATTCATTAATAATTGAAAATAAAGGAAATTAAAATAAAAGAAAGAATAAATAAAATTAATCAGAAAATGAGTATAACAGCCATTTCTGCCCAGTTCTCCTGAGGTGTCTTCTGTTGTTTTTACTCTCCGCACTGAAGATGGCTACTTTATTAATTTGAATTAATTGCACTGTGTCGGCATTCTCATCTTCTGAGTGCTTGTGTATCCAGGCACAGATTAGGGATAGCTATTGTGAGATATTCCAAAATAGCCGCATGTAGACATTCTTACTCAGTCCTATTCCAAGCACCTTCGCCTGGTTTAGCGTAATCCTGCTTGGCAGGGGTTGAACCAATACTGAGAAAAGGCATTTCCAGTGTAGAGCAGTAGTGTAATGCCAGGAGGGTATTTTGCTGTTGTTTTGAAGAATACTTACTGTGTTTCACGTCTAAGTAAAGTAACTTGGGTGCAAGTAATCTTTGCCAAGAATGCTCAGAGAGTAATGTTTCACTAACAGACAAGAAATGGTCAGTTAACCATAGACTTTGCTACTCTTCAATCCCACATTAGAAAAAAGTAATAATAAATGATAAGAAGTCTCTCAACTATTAAAAAAAAAGCTTTCTGCATTTATTGGTCAAGTTGTTGCAGAGGTGACAGCACCTTCAGCAAGCCAGCGGTTGATTAATCATTTGTATGATTGTAAGCTTTTTTTGCCACCTGGACAATAACAGGAATTCCAAGAAAATCATCACAAAAACAATTGCTCTATACTGAAATCCCTTGCTGCGATTCTAATTTTTCCACGTCCCTCAAATTTCCAGAGAGTCCCTTAAAATCCTAAAGGATATTTACACAAATATTACATGGACATCATACACACAAAATTACCTTAAAAACAAAACCCAACACAGAAATCCATCTATCAAACAGTAAGCTGTAAAAACCTGAAAGTGAAAACCAAAGCTTTGAGAACATCCCATCTCCCACATATATATTCTGTCACTCACCAAAATAGTTTTCAGCTCCACCATAAAGCTGCTGAGATCTGGACAGCTGTGCAGCCTCTGGAGGGAACACAGCATGAGTTCTTCAACTCACAACTTTCAGTGATACACAATCTCAGTTTCATTCTTTTTCTAGTGTTGTCAAACTGACTCTTATAAAAAGCCCCAACTTTATATCCCATGTTTAAATATTTCAATTACAGAACAAATGTCCCAGAGTACAGGAAACTTTCCTGCAACAGTGAAAATCACTGCTGGTGAATATGAACCATCGCCTTTGTCACATGACACATCTGTATAGTTCATAAAGACTTTATATATCTAGAAAGACATTTATGAAGACTTCAGTCTTCACCAATGAGAACAGAAGCTTTAAAATCACTCAAAAAAGTTCCACAGTTTCACATTTTCTTTAGTCTCCAGACCCATTTGCTTTTAGATGCTGTATATGATTAAGGATCCCTGTCTACCTTCAGATGCTGTGCCTATTTACACTTCCCTTTCCTCAGCTCTGTATCTTTGGTTACTCCCAGCTCATACCCCCTGCTCTACAAAGGGGTGCACAGTCCATGAGATAGTCTCAACTAGCACACCTGGCAAAGATGCCTACTTTGAAAGTTTCTTCTAGATATAGGGGTTTAACTTAGACTCTGACTACAACACAATTTGTGCTATACCCAGCAATAATTAATGAGAATTCTCTTTGCACTCTGAACACTGAAAATGGAAACCAAAATCTGTTTCTGAGAGATTAAAGACAAATTCCAGTAAAATGTCAGCAGCCGTTTATTTTTAAAATGTTCTATCTCAATCTTCAAAAAAAAAAATAGCTTGAATAAAGCTAAGTATTTACTAAATTCTGTTCATCTGTCCTTGGGCTGACCTGCAAATCCTTAAGTACATAAGAATAAATCTTGGCTGTACAATGAGAGTTCTTTAGCAGTTTTAGAATAGGTGTGTGAATATAAGCTTTTCAAGTATGCACTTAACAAAAATGGGTATAAAAGTTGTATACCTGCTTCAGAATATGCTGATATTGATTCAGTATCCTCTTTAGGTGCCTGCTACACTCTAGCCTAGACAAAGAGTATGTCGTGTAAGTTTTAAATTCACAGGAAATGATTTTTATAGGAGATCAGAAAGTCTGCTACACAGCAACATAAAAAACAAAGGAAGTAAATAATACTTCAGAATTTCTTTGAGTTTCACATTCACAGTTATTTAAAACTTTCAAATGTCACTATCCCAAAGCCCATTAAAAATTAAGCATTTACCTACAAAACCCTGTTCTTTGCTGAAAACAACAACATAATTCTTGCAGGCTAGTATGACTTCATAAAATATACCTATATATAAAAATTACAACCGGAAAATGTCAAAGTTACCTATAATGTGGTTTTAAGTATCAGAACTAGAACGTAATAAAGCTCTCGAATACCACATCTGTTCACATTCAGAGCAGGCTTGCCCAGGAAGAGCTATGGACTGCTGAAGTGTGCATACAACACACACGCATCCCCATGTATTACTGTGATAAACACACTGATAAGAAGAGAGCTTTTAAATAAAAGTTCATCAAGCCCATAATTGCTTAAATTTACAACTTTGCACTGAATTTTCTGGTTTCCAAATGGTGACATACAAATAATCTTATTTAAATGAACATTTTTCCTCCCTTTCTATATAAATACACCCAATTAATTGCAACAGGTTTCAAAGTTAATTAACAGGTTTTAAAGTTAATTGAAGAAAATATTTTGATATAAGCAATGTTTATTGTCAAGATTTTACTAACACTGAACAATTTTGTTGCAAGGTTAAGCTGAAATCGGCAAGAATTAATTACCAACATTGATATGGAAAAAATAATAATTCATGAGCATATTCATCATTGCTTTTATCAGAATAAACTTTTGTTACATACATTTACAAATTGCTTTCATAAAACCATCTTACTTTGCATTTTTCAGTTGAAAATCCATTGGTAACAGTATCCTGATGTGGAAGTCTATACCCTAGAAAATAGTCATTTAGTTAATAGGAAGGTCAGGAAAACAATAAAAAATTAGACGCTTGTAGTAAATAATCCCCATAAGATCAGTTACTAAGAAAGTAAGGTTGTCATATGTGACCTTCAGGAATATTATTCAGGATCTCTTTATTCAGGAAAAAAAAACCAGCAGCATGAGTGGCAGGCAGAAATAAAGCTGATTTGAATTTTGAAGTTGAAACAGCCTTGACCTCCAACTCAGAGTATCCAGTGAAAACTTCTCAGTGCATCACCTTTCATAAAGCAAAAATAACACCTTTCAGAAGCAAAATAAACATCATCTAAACCTGGGCAAAGCCAAGTAATATAATTCAATCCAAGTTATGCTGAAGCGCATACAAGTTTGTCTTCAACTCAAGCAAAAGTCAAAGCAGACTTCTACCATAAAAGTACTTCGCTGAAAGGAACTTGGGCACTGATCCACAGCACAATTCTGCAAGTTTTTAGAAACTGGAAACAAGAACAGTCCCAAGTACATGAATCTAATAATTTTTTCTTGTTAGTGCGATCCACCCACTTGTAACTGTCCCTATTTGTGATACTCCTATATCCTTACGGGATGATCAAAATAAAACTGAAACAAGGAAGGTTTGCTAATAGGTTTAACTCCTCCTTGATGCCAGACTCTCTTCCAGCTCAGCATACCCTGAATTATATCCACAAATTCTGAGATTTCAGCAGGAAGGGAAGAACAAATCCAGATTTCCTCCTGTGATGAGATGACGGACAGAGTGGATGCTTTATCTCAATTTCAGAAAGGCTTTTATTTTTGTTTACCACAATGTCCTCACAGACAAACTGAATAAAGATGAACTAGATAAGCTGACAGTGAGGTGGGCTGAAAACTTGACAAAGAGCTGGGCTCAAAGGGTTGTGATCAGCAGGACAAAGTCCAGTAGGAAGTCCCTGACTAATGGTGCACACAGCAGGGGTCAGTCCTGGGGCCAACACTGACCTTTATTAGTGATTCTCACTCAGCAAGTTGGCAGAGGATAGAACACTGTGAGGAATGGTTGGCAGACTATGCGATTACACCACCAGTCAGAACCTCAACAGGATGAGGAAATGGGCTGACAGGAACCTCATGAACTTCAGAAAGTGGAAAGTCCTGCACCAGGACAGAATTCACACCATGCACCACCACATACTGGTTGCTGATCAGCTAGAGAGCATCTCTGCAGAAAAGGACCAAGTGGTCCTCATGGACCTGAAGTGACCCTGAGCCAACAGCTCGCTTGCATCAAAGGAGGCCAAAAGCCTCATGTGCAGGATTAGGCAGAGCATTTCCAACAGGTCGAGTTAGGTGGTCCTTCACTCCTAGTTAGCATAGGTGAGGCACAACTGACGTACTGGGTCCCCAGTACAGGAAAGGCATGGACATACGGGAGGTAAACCTGCAAAGAGCTATGAGGGTGATTAAGAACTTGAAGCATGGGTCATATAAGGAGAGACTGCTTAGCCTGAAGAAAAGAAGGCTCAGAGGGTAACTTGCCAGTGTGTATAAATACCTGCTGGGGATGGGGCTTTGAGCAACCTGGTCTACTGGAAGGTGTCCCTGCCAATGGTAGGGGGCTTGAATTAGATGATATTCAAGGTCCCTTCCAACTCTAACCATTCCAAACCATGATTCTGTGACTAAGGAAGGTGCAGATTCCAAGTGACACACACTGGCAGGGTGAGAGGCAATGGATACAAGTTGAAATATAAGAAATTTCACCTAAATGCAATTAAACTCAGTAACAGTGAGGGTGGTCAAACACTCGAACAGGCTGACCAAGACATTAGCAGTATCCATGCTTGGAGACATTCAAAACCCAGCTAGACATGATCTTGAGTAACCTGCTCCAGCTGATCCTACTAGAGGACCTCCAGGGGTTCCTTTCAACCTCAGTGTTCCTGTGTTGCTCCCAAGCAAAAACAAGGTCATAGAATAGTTAGGTTTGGAAAGGACTTTCAGATGTGTGTTTCTGAGCTGAATATAGCCCATCAGCACATCAATTGCTTCCAAACTCCTCCAAAGCTGATGTTTACTGCACACTTAAATTAAGTGCATAACCTCAGACTTGGCTACGTTATGGCCTCAGCTCTAATAAAAAAATCACATCTAAGAACAGACACGCACACTCACATCTCAAACTTCCCATTTACTCCAGGATGCATTCTGGCTCACAGAGCACTTCAGAAGTCGCATCTGTTGGAGCAACACAAACATAAACACACACTTGTACATGTCTTGTGAAAGTTGGATGTAAGAGTCACAGAATCATTAGGGTTGGAAGGAACCTCTTGAGATGCCCTAGTCCAACCCACCTGCCAAGGCAGGGCCACCCAGCGCAAGTTAAACAGGAAATCTTCCTGTGCTCTAACTGCAAACCTACACATGGAAATGCAGGTTTGACACAGCCCATGTCTCTTGACTTTACAGGAGGAAAATCCCATGCTATTTCTAAATAAAAACACACCTGCAAAGAGCTGTTGCTGTGCTCTGCCTGCACATGCATGTGTGATATGTAAATATACCACGCCTGCAGCATCACTGCATAGTGCCTCTGATGGCAAAGTTGGCTTTAGAGCATCCACTCTCAACGTGTCCTAGGTGCTGTTCTCCCCACACTGTAACTTACTATACCCTCAGTGAGATGATGCAGTTACTCGAGCTTAAACCTCAGAAACACAAGAAGTGAAAGGAAAATACACACTATTAGTCACTTGCTTCAAGCTTTACCCTAGGCCTAGAGTGCAGGCACACTGAATCCGCCCCAAAACCACACATGCCAGCGCAACAAACCCGGCCCACAGACCATCAGCCAGACCGCGCTGCCACAACAGCAGCAGGTCGGTAGGCACGGACAGTGAGAACCCGGAGGACCGCGGTACGGGCGCCTCGGCACAGCACCCCCCCCCTGCACAGCACCGTCACCATACAGCAGCGGCCCGTGTGCAGCTGAAGTGCCCCGCGGGGCGTTTCCTGCCTCACAACCTCGGCAGCTCCGCGCCCGGCCGGGAAGCCGCGAGCCCGGGACGAGGCGGGAAGCGCTCCGCCCTCACAGACCCGGTCCCGCAGGAAGGGAAGCGGGAGGGGATAACTGACGGGGAGGGAGGGCCGCCGGCCGAGCAGTGCCCGGCAGCCGTTACCTGCGCGCTGACGAAGCCCTCATAGGCGGTCCGCTCGCGGTTCTGCGGCAGCAGCAGCGGGCACTGCCGGAGCAGGGCCGCCGGACCGGCCATGGCCGCTCCGCTCCCGCTCGGCTCCTTCCCGCCCGGCGCCGCCATTCGAATCCGACGCGCCTCGGGCTGACGCCCCGCCCCTGTCGGCGCACGCGCTTGAGGGGAGGGGCGCGCGGCGCGGCCGTTAGGGCGGGCGCGTGCCGGCCGTTGCCCGAGGTGGGGGAGCGGGTGCCATGGAGGAACGAGGACGGCGTCGAGCGAGGCCCTTAACACGCAGCCAAGGCAAGGGGGTGCTGCTGGCCGGGTCAGCGCAGCGATTGCTAGGGGCCTGGGTTCGAGGGATATCCAAGCTCTTCCCTGTGAGGGTGCTGAGGTGCTGGCACAGGGTGCCCAGAGAAGCTGTGGCTGCCCCATCCCTGGCAGTGTTCAAGGCCGGGTTGGACACAGGGGCTTGGAGCAAGCTGCTCCAGTGGAAGGTGTCCCTGCCCGTGGCAGGGGTTGGAGCTGGAGGAGCTTTAAGGTCCCTTTCACCCCAAATCATTCTATGAATCATGCAGTGTTTTCTGCTGTGATAAGAGCTCCTCTGCCCTCCCACTGAAGTGCTGGAAGAAAAAACTTCCTCTCTTTTCTGGGTGGGCTGCCATGGCAGTCACTGTCTTTGGGAAAGCCTCAAGGGACTTAAGCAAAACATTGGGGTGTATTATATGTGTTTCACGAGGACTTAAGACTTTGCATAGCTTTGTGGCTAAGCATCACATAAAGCACAGTAAGATGCAGCTTCTGCCTAAATAAACATGTTTAAGAAAGAAAGAAGTTGTACGAAGTGATAGGTGATTTACCAAAGTCACCTACTTGGGGTGTTGCATTGCTTTGTAGGAGTGGCCTCTGAGAAACCCTGAGTCTGCTTCCCTTGGGCACAAATGCAGTCTGATTAGCATGCAGTGTATTATTGCCGAAGTTTCTAGAAGGTCGTATGTTTTCAGGTCATCTGATCAGGCCTCTGCTGTTGGTTGTGGTGTGAATGACTGAAGTGGCTAAATCTGGACAACTTTTACAGTTATTTATCTCTTGGAATAGAGGAGGTTGTTCCTCCCAGCGCCTGTTGAGTTGTTCATGTCTTTAAACCTTCTCATTGCGGAATGAAGTGCAGGAGGCTCAGAAAAATGTAGACAAAGCAGTATTAGCAGGAGCTTGGTTGTTCCAGACCAGGAAACTGGGAAGTGGATGCGAGTTTAAGGCAGTTGGAGAACTACTGTTTCTGCTGGCAGCAGCTCAGTACCTGTGATACAAGAGATAGCTTGATAGAGAAGCAAAAAACCACAGTGAAATGTTTCAGCGTGCAGCCACATCTTGTTCCCTTAGCTTGGAACACCTGTACATGGGGACTGTGTGGAAATAGGAGTCAAAAGGGCTCAAACCCTTTGCAATTTTGTGTTGGCTGTTAGAAATACAGCTGCTATATGAGGGAATGAACATGAAGCTTTGCTCATTTGAGCTAGGTGTTAGTCACTAGTGTGCTCTGCTTGTTTTGTGTGCTGCCAAAGTTCCTCTGTCCTGCAGCTAAATCCTGCCAGTGGTTTGCCCAAGCATCTGGCATACAATGCACTAACAAGAGTCAATAGGAAGGTGAAGGAGTCCCAAGATTTTCCACTTCATCATGGGGAGATTTTCAGGAATACATGCTGAAAACACCAATATATCCTCAGTGCTGGCTAACAGGGGTTGTTTGGGGTTGTTTTTTTACACCTTGCTGGTATCGCTGGTGATTTCCAGACTTAAATTTTCAGTGTACCTGAGAAAGACATGTTCTAGCAGTTGAGGTCTTTGCAAGAATGTTGCTCTCGTCACATTTTTCTTCCTCCAGAGAACTTTGAACAATGCAAGACTCAGTTACCAGTTCAAGAAACATTTTCTAAATAGATGCACAACAACCAGCCTAAATACCACTATATTTAATGCGTATGGCCATGACTTGCTCCCCTAAAGCTGTTGGTGTGCATTTCAATACCCAGCAGGGCTCATCTTGAGCAGTTAAGCCAGTGCTTCATACTAAACTGTGTCCTTTGTATCTATTAATTTCATTTTTCTCAAAACATTTATTGAGCTGTTTTCTCTCAATATGCATTACACTCAAAATTGCCTTATTGAATTCTGAAATATCTCTGTACTTTACCAAGTACAGAGATTATTTCTTAATTGCATCAAATGCAAAACTCAAGGCAGTTTTTCTCCTCCTTTTAGCCATGTTTCTCTTACTCTCTGACTTTAAAATAAATGTGAAATCACTTTAGCCAAGTGCCCTTATGGAGTAATTTATCTAAATAAAAATACTGCATTGTCAGAACCACACAATATTTTAGTACTGAGGCCCAGAGAACATTAGTCACTATGTTACACTGTATGTAGTGCACACTTTTAAACTTTGTATAAAAATTCATTTAACTGAAACATGTGACTTTGATCTGGAGCACAGACTTCAGCATCTTTGAAACAGGACAATAACAAAGTAAAAGCAAGGAGGTTTGACAGGTATCCCTCTTAAGGGAAAGGAGTCCTGAGCTGATCTTTCAGCCACAGTCCAACTTAATTACAATCATTGTTTGCCAGAAAAATCATAATGGAATTTCCTTTTCATTATCTGTCCATTCAAATATCACATCCAATCAGCTAAGTAATGAAAAAAATCATGAGTGACAAAACAGTTTGCAGACCTAGCCCTGGAAAGCAACAGATTTGTTAGTAAAATTATCCCATGAGCAGTCAGACAGCAAGTACAGTCACAGAAAACGATTCACGTGAAACCACTCAGTTACCTGAAAAACTCCTATGTTATTGAAATAATGTAGCTTTCTTAAGAGCTTGATTTTTAAGTTTACTGAAGGATATTATGAAAGGCAAGAAAATAAGTGTTATTCTCCAACATTAGTATCTCCAACAAAGCAATCAATTTAAAAGCATGCAAAATTGCTAATATTGTTATTGCTGTCCTCCTTCATAACTCATTGTCATTTTATTATCTTGCCCACAAGAAAATGACCTTTTTCTGTGCATATCCCACCTTTTTTCCACAAATCCCCTGAGTGACGGAATCTCATCCTAATCCCATTTCCATTTAGATGTTAGAGAAAAGCACTGTAGACCTTCGAGGGAATAACTAATCAAAATGGGAAGATAATAATATGTTTATGAAATCTAGATTTTATAATAGCAAATTGAAAAATTACAATAGTATTTCAAGCCATTGAAGGTCAATGTTAGCGAGAGTTCAGAGCCATCCATCAAGTGTTTTTAGATGTTCATAGTTAAGATTATTTTTAATACAGAACATCTCTATTTCAGAGAGCACCTCTTCAGAGATCATTTGCCATCTACCTAGCAACCACAAAATCTGCTGTTAAAAGAAGGTGTTTCTAATGGAAAGCCACGCTAGGAAAAATATACTACATATTTTAGCTGTCTTTTAAGCAGAACTAAAACCACAGAACAACTTCACAGGCCTCTACAAAATGCACCATACACCAGAGTTTAAGAATTCCAGCCCTAATGACTGCTTAAAGGTAAAAACACATGAAATTAATATTGCAAAAGAATACTTTGAGTAATATGCAGTTGTGCCTTTTTTTACTGAAGGTAAATTTGCTTGCTTATGCCTAAAAGCTACACCAAAGGAGTATATTCTGAAAGCCAGTGAAACTTAACTGAGGTCCTAGACAAAAAAAGTAACCTTTAAACCCCCTTCAGGAGTTTCTCTGTCTCAAGCTTCAATTTTCCACTGTTTGAAAGGACAGCTTATACACACTAGCAGCCATTGGGATTAGATGGATTTTTCTGTGACTAAACCAAGAGGCCGTATTTGTCATCTGGAAAAGGTTTTACTATACTGTTGCTCTGACTGAATGGCTCACTGTTGTTCTGCGACAGTCATGCTCTTCCCTTCACCCTGCTCCTGTTTCTGCAACCCTTCCTTTGTTTTGCCCAAGAACTTTTGCTACAAAATACTTCTAGTGATTTGCATAGAGTTGTTTTACACTGTACTTTTATTTCTGACTATTTTCAAACCATTTTGTGTCATTAACAATTCACAAACTCAGATGGAGACTGGGTATCTCTATTATAATACCTCACTACAAAGCAGCACAGCTGTTAACAGAAGTGTCTGAAGCAGCAAATGTGTCTGGTTTGATGATTTGGAATGCAATTGTTCTTCTGTATTGTAGAACTTTAATATTAGAAAAAACATGCTGGTACTGAAACCAAGAACACTGATTGATCTATTAACAGCATGAAATGATTAAGTAGGCATTGGATATTTTAAAATGTCTTGGGTGTAGAGGGTCTCAAAGGTCCTGTTCATCTCTGTACACATAGGCAAAATCTTGGCACTCTTTTTGGCAGATGACCCAGTGAAATGACTGATGTATTAACATTAATACATTCACATACATTAACTTTTGCACATAAAAACCATGGAGGCTTTGAGCCCAATTACATCTGTCTGAATTGTACAAATACTCCCTTTGCGGTCAGTGGCAACTCAAGAAGATGAGGCCAATCCATATGTTATATTGATTCTAAATGCACAAGAATATGCAGTTAATCCCTTTCAAACCTTGCAGAGCACAAACTTTTGGAGATCTTCCAGGCAGCCAGATGAAAGTTGCCTTTCAGAACCAGGGAATATATGCTGTTAGAGATTGCAGAAGATGCTGGGCCAAAATCTGACTTTGCTTTTACTGGTGTAAAATGAGACTATTTCAGCGGACGTGTACACAAGTATGAAAGTGATTGTTGTCTTGCAAGGTAGCGTATAATGTTAACATCTTCCTATCTTCCTTCCTCTTAATTCCTAGGAAAATCAAAGTGAGGATAACAAACAAGTGAAAATATTGCTTTATTCCAGCTAGAATTTTTATAACCCATAAACCATTTGTCAGGTACTTTGTGATAGCTTTTAGGGTATCTCATGTGCTCCTAGTAGGTTTTATCTGGAGATAATTCAGATACCAGAGTCATGACTGACAGTATAAATCTTCCCAGGTAGGTTGAAAACTATTCAGAGTTGCAAACACACCTGTGGCCTGTGCTTGCATGTGAATGGAATCTCCTGTATACACAAGACTTGTAGCATCTATGACAACCATTACAGATGTGAAAAATGTTTCTGTGAAGTTAGTTAACACCTTTAGATGTGTTCACACTGATTTTTTTTGTCCATCAGCCAGCCACTGAACCTGAGTATTTTAAACTTATGGTATTTTACTTGGGTGTTGGTACTGCCTTCTTGTGTGATTTTCTAAATACTGAAGGAATACAAGACCATTTCTCAAGCATAGCTCAGAGTGCACAGTCTAACTCCCAATATGCAGTTCAGAGTCCTCAGATTTCACAGCATAGTTGGATCATGCAAGTAATTGAAGTAGAAATGCACTTGGTTAATAAATAAGTGCTGTGTTTGCATGGTGTTAAAGTATATGCTTATGACTGGCTAAGTTCTAACCTTCATGCCTTTATACGTCAATATTGTCTAGCAAAACAGAATAAAATGCCTGTATTATCCAAAGTGCGGAAAATCATTTAGACAGAGCCATAGCACTGAGCATTATTTTCTCTACATTTTCATGGTTTCCTCATCACAGTTTAGAAAGCTTATATAATAAAAATTCTGAAGCACACCCAAATATGTTTTCATAAGCTTCATAGTGACATAAGCATGTGAAACAAGAAAGGACTACATTTGTATGCATCTTTAAATGATAAAATTACTCCATGTTTCCAGGTTGGTGGGAGGTGCAGAGTATACTCACAGCAAACACTAATTTTCAAGCACTAAGGTCAGAAAGGTGACTCATTGCTGCCCAGTACATTAAGAATGTCTAACTTAACTCTTGAACCATTTAAAAGAATTGCCTCAAAACTCACAGCAAAACCAGCTGTTATTCAAGGCTAGCAGTCAATAAACTGGGGCAAATCCACTCTTTGTCTTACAAAGATGAATTGCTGGTCTGTCTAAACTTACAGTTGTATGTGTACAGTGGCTTTAAAACCTCGTCTCTGCACATGCACCTTATGAAGGAAGCTAGTTTGTCTAGATTAGTTTTCAAGCCAGTAGTTGCAATTCTGGTGATTTTACTCTAAGCTAAAAAGTTTGTTATAGCACTTTATTACATTTAACTTCATACTAGTTTTAAGTAAATGCGTCAGAGGAGCACAGACTATAAAAGTAGTGAATGCTGTGCAGAAATTAGAAAGAAAAACAAAAAATACATAATATATGATGTAAAAAGAAACAGATAACGAAAATTAAAAGGATTTTACTAGAAGAAAAACAATTTCATTTTATTGTAAAACTCTAAATGAATAAAATAAAGTCTTTGAATGTGAAGATGATTAAAAAGACAAAATCATTAGCTAAAGATATTTACAAGTTTAGACTTTCATTTTGATTGTAATTTTAATTAGCTGGACACTGGGGGGGATGAAAATGAAAGCCTACATCATCTACTTAGTCTTTAAATTGCATTCCACCTTAATTTTCTGCTCTTCAGTTCTTAATTTTCTCTATTTTTGTTCTAACTAATCCCGTTATCAGAATAAAGCGATTTTCTCTCAGCCAGGTTTAACATTCAGTGTTTGAACCAAAAGTTCACCCCACTGCTTCAATTTTTATTCTTTCAATAGCAGAAACTCTCCAGGAAACTTTTCCAGTCTTTTGTCTGTACAGCAGGGTGCTTTATGTACACATGACAGTTATGTAGCTAATAACAAAAGATTCTATTTTAAAAATAATTATGTTCCATTTACACAGTTTCCCATGGAATTTACTCATAAAATGCAGGATGCACCAAAAGATTAAATGCCATTTTCCTGTTCATTAAAGCCATTTTTCTAAATGTAACTGAGTTATTTGCCTTTTTGTCTTGAAGGAACCACATGCCCAAGAAGCAGTTAGAGTCAGTTTATTCTTAAACAAAAGAACTAATTACATTTAGGCTGTGTCTGCAGCATGCAGTTAACTTACAGACTTGTACCCCAATGTCAGGCCATGGACATATTCTACTTTTATGAATAGCTGCACTGGTTGGAGATGCTGAAGAAACTGTTGACCTGACTGATCCTTCTGTGCCAAAAAGTGCTTCTTCAGCTGATCAGTCCAAGTTAGGGAGCACAGTATATCCTCCTGCTTCTAGCAAAGTCATCCAGATCGATTTAAATACTTGATGAAGGCTATTGAAGCATATTATGTTGCCTTTTCCAGAAAATCTGGAAGCAGAAATCCAGAGCCAAGGTGGCTGTCTTGCTTATAAGGGTGAGCTGTGGAAAAGTCGCTAAAAGGATTATCAACACGTAAGGGCTTTCATCTGCACTGAAAATGGAAGATGTGATATAAAAGGGAGCAAGCCTGTATCTCAGCCCTTAACCAGCCAGGTTCACTGTTTTGGGCTAAAAATGCCTACACTACAATTGAAGTTATCTCTTAAAGGTCAGCAGAAAAGTTAGTGTCATCTCAGTAAGTCCTTGCTTCTTTCCAAATAGCTTCTTTTAGAAACAGTGCAACCCTAAGAGATGTCTTGTATGCCATTCTTACATTACATGATTAGTTTTAGCTGGCTGAAAAACAGCAATCAGAGTTTGATCTTGACAAGTTCATTTTATCTTATTGTTTTAAAAAACACTTAATTCACAGGCCTTCTTGCCCTAACTTCCCACTTCAGGAAAGAGCACAGAAAAGATTCACTCAGGGCCTTTTGTAAGACAATTTCCACTGAGTGTATAAACAATCTTCAGCAAAGCCTACAAACACCTTTCTGTACTTGGGAGTGCTTCTCTTTTTTAGTGTCATTTTGCTTCAGATCAGTATTGTGCTTTTGAAGTGAATCTGATTATCCTGATGGTCTGTGCTTTGATTCACATCAAGATGTGGTACTGAAGCACATGAACTGAATTCCTTTTGGATTAAACTGAAGTGGAAAATGCTGGAATGCATCCAATGCAAATGGGCATCCAGTCAATTGAACCCAACTACAGCTTTTTTAAATTAAAAGAAAAAGTTTGACATGGACATCACACCCTCTTCTGCTTTACGTTAGCAATCCTTCTTGTCTAGAAATGTTGTAGATGCAAGTTCAAGGATAATCTACTTCAAATTCAGCACCACCTAATTTTCTAAGAGATAACTAAAAAGAGGGCATTCATCATGTAGTCGCCCTCTCCCAACTAATTCTAATAGGTTCAGAACTCTGTTGAGATACAGTTGTCTGTCCCCTGGGCAGAGCTTCCAATTGCAAATGTTACATTTAAAACTAAAGGTCCAATTACAGGACCAATTTATGATCTCAGTTGAGCCAGTATAAATCTAATATAGTTCACTGACTTTAACCTGATTGCAGGAGCTTCATTCCTGATTTGTTCATGTGTAATGAAACTGAGTACAATGGCTCCAATTATGACTTTCCTAAGAATTAACTAATAATATAAGTTGCAGTACAGAGTCCTTCCACCTCTGAAACAAGGCTTCATAATTACCACTCCTGAATCAAAAGCATATATTCAGTCCAATGATGCTTCAAGGACTGAAGCGCTTTAAAGATTCTGATAAAGAAAGTAAGAGGTGGGCATTTTGAGACATGAAGACTTCAGTGGCAGCCCCAGGGAAAAAAGGACGGTCACTTGATGTAAGATGCAAGTACCAAAAGGGTTTTCTTTATCCAGAGTAACTGGCAAGGTTGGCTTGCTTTCTGTGTGCATGCTGTAGAAGTATTAAGAATTTTTATGGTTTCAGTTTGCAAGGTTTGGTGGAATTCTCTAAAGGGGGGGGATGTTGTGAAGAATCTGCTAGGGCCGTGTGACTGCAGGCTGATTTTCAACATCCAGATTGAAACTAGGGATACTGCCCTAGAGTTTCAGTACTTCATCTTACTCTTTAGTGGCTGTGCACATATGCTGACTTAATCGTTGTCAAGCAATATCTGCGTAGTAAGAACCCAACCTTTTCAAAGGCAATTCATAGCACTTAAAATTGGGCTTTTGCTCTGTATTGGTCCCCAGAGGAACCTGTCTATTTGCAATGATCAGTGCAGTTTAGTAAGGCAAATCTCCATAGACAAAATTCAGATTTTTTTTTTCCGGTACATTCCCTTATTCCTATAGAAACATATTAATTTTCCATGTGCATCATTAAATATGTAGTAGATATTTGTACACAACTTATTTCTTTTTTAAAACACATAGGAAGAAAATACAGCCTCATTTTTGCTCACTCTGCAGAACGTGGGTTACAACCCAAGTAGGCACATGCAACTTCCATTGCATACGGCTGTTGAATAAGCAAGCAGTAGTACTGCCCAGTCACTGTTCTAACCAAAACTTAGAACACATTTTCAAGTTTGAGTTTTCCTGTTTCCCAGTACTATAAAGACTAGTAGACATATGCCGAAGGAAAAATGTGGCAGTGGAACTCTTTTTTGGGGCTTTCACAGTCAGTCCTAGTCCCTATTTTCTGTGATAACTACTTGTGAATTGGTAGAGAAAATAGGAGCAGATAGTCTCATAAGTAGCTTGCTTACAGTAAATAGTCCAGTTGAAGTAAGCATGACCATTCAACCTGCACATTGGAGAAAGAAGAGTCATTCAGAAAAATATTTACACATTTAACATAAATATGTATTTTGGAGCTGTCCTGGTCAGGCATGGTTTTAAGTAGGTGCTATGCTCAGGGAAGCTTTGATCCAAAATTCCCTGAAATTCATCGATATCCCAATTTATTGTATGGAGTTTTATTTTCATCAAATTAACAAGAAGGAAATTAAGTAACTGGATAAATGCTCTACCCAGTTAGTCTGCTACAGAACAGCCACAGACAGTTGATTTTGAGGGTCTCTGACTTACGCTATGCTGGAAAAGAAGACTAACTGCAGACAGGAAGTGCTTGATCCAACACAGCAAGTACATAGGGACTGAACAGAGGGTTAGACCAGAATTTAGGTGTCTCAACTCAAACAACACTGCATACCTTATATTAGATGGGTAACAAACAAGTTTCAGTCAAAACTGGAAGTGATGTTTTTGACACTGTCAAACTTTTCTCACCTAGGAATCAGAATCCTGCAGAACACAACCTAGCAGAGTTTTGTGAGCTTCTGAGTTTCTGCTGGCCCTAGTTTTAAGCCTGTGTGTTTGAATGCTTGGAATTAGTTTCAGGTGCAGTAATCACAGAAAGAAAACATGTGCAAGAGAAGTTTCTTTTTAAAGAAACAACAAAACTGAAACAGGTTTAGAGAATTATCCATCAAATTACATTTTTAAGAGTGGCTATTAAAATGTTGATGAAAGAGTATAAGATGATGAGTCAGGGACACTAAAAGACCAAATGTATGGGTTCTACAAGATATTACACTAAGTACTAAGAATTTCACTTTATAACCCAATGTGATTAAATAGCATATTGCTGAAAATGCAGATGTTATACTGCTATAGTAAAAAAATAAAAGAAGTGCCTTTGAAGGATGTTTCTAATTAAGTCATGAAAGATCACAAAGAAAATAGGGAGAGGCTTTACTAAGAGTGCAGTCATAGAAGGACTAGGATTTGAGGCTGAGCTTTGAAGTTTCTTTCTTCAAACTACATGGCCTTGAAGCTATTGAAAGCTTGAAAGATTTTTTTCTGGTGAAACTGGGTAATGTTCTGGTTATGTTGTACTACTCAGAAATATGTGTGAGTTGTTTGTAAGGAAGAATTATTTTTAATGAAAATCTGTTTTCAGATTGACCTTGGACTTGTATTTTGAAGGCAGCTAAAGAGAAGGCAACATTCACAGCAGTGAAGATTCCTGCTAGCTATAGAACATTCAAATCTCAGTTATGCGTGTTTTAAAATGGCAGTGATAGTTAGAAAAAGCAAAATAATTAATCTGTTTTTCAAAACAGCGGTGTTAGTACAAAATAAAGTTTCAGCAAAGGCAGCAGGATTTATGGAAACAACCATTTGTGTATGGGATGGTTTTATTTCTAAATAATCCTGATTTCATAGGCATTAGACAAGAGGGTGTTTCTGAATTAAAAGAAGTGTGAGCATTCTATTATGTTATATAGGGTAAAAAGCACACATCCTTAAATAATAAAATAGTCCATATTACAGTCGAGGTTGTGGACCTTGCTTCATCTCAAAATATTCCCATACTTGGCAGGATGATGTCTCCTGTATTCTAGAGGCTTTTCTTCAGCCATTCAACCTACTGTCATTATGTATTGCTTGAAGGAAGTACTTAGCTGTAAGAATTTATGAGCATGTTCACATATGGAAACAAGCCCATGAGTATATGCCAGGCCCTGTTGTTTAGGGATATTCCAGTCATTCACTTAAATCCATTTTTACAGGGTCAAGTCTGGCTTTTCACTGCTATTTTCTTCTACATAACCAGATTCTTCCAGGCTGACCAAGAAATGTGTTTCTGTTCAGTCTAACGTTCTTTCATCTTTATAGAAATTAAGCATTCTGTCTGGGAGCTGATCTTCATCACTTCCCAGCAGGTCAGTAGTAATTACTTGATTCCGTGCTGTCCACACCCTTCAAAATCTGTGACAAGACACTCCTAAAAGTCAGGTGCTGTTGGAATTGTGAAACATACTCATTCTTGCAAACCTCTTCTCAAAAGACTTGAAGGAACAAATTCTTTGTAGTGTTGGACTTGCTGGGCTCCTTGGCTGACATCCCAAACTAAAAGCTGCCTTGCATTTTGAAGTCTGGATGTGACCTCTTCACCAGCTCTTCCAGGGAACTGCATTAGGTCGATCGCATTAGTCATGGCTGCATCTCTGAAGTTCTCATAACTTTTTTTGTTATTTTAGTACAGTGACCATACTGTTAACCCAGTCAGTAATGTCTGAATAAACTCCAAAGGATTCAGCCATCTGGTGAAGTTCAGTTTGTATTCTGTCTCTGAGAGTTAATTGGGTTTTATGTGGCACATCTACCTCAGAAAGCACACTGAGGCCTATAGCAATGTGGTATGTACTTAAAGCATCCCAATTCATTAAAAACTTCATCAGATTCATTAACTGTAGTTTGTGCATTCATTTCAGTGGACAAATTTGTTTAATCATACACATTTGTAGTTGGCTGTTATATCTGAGCATGTTTCTTCTTCCACTTTAGCCAGTGGCATCTCCTGTGCAGAAAGAACAGTTTGGCTTAGTGTTTTAATTGCTCTCTAATGAATCATATTTAGTACTTTAGCATTTGAGCATTGGGTGGCTGTTAGGTTTTTTGCGTATGTTGTTACACTATTATATTTCACACAATTTGCAAAACTGCTGCTTATTGCCTTTATTTCTGGTGTCATAAACTATTACTGAGGGAGGCTGGCTTTGAACGTTTGTACAGAACCAGAGTAATTAACTCAGTTTCTTTATGACCATCTAAACTTTGTTCTCTTGAGTGCGTATGCCCAGGCATGTAATTTGGTTTTGCAAATATTACATTTTGTCTGGACATAAACCAGTCTTGCAGCATGGAAGCTCTTGTGGTATAACTAATATCCAGCTAAAGTTGAGAGTTTTGGAGATGTGACTAGATACCATGGCTACTATTTAAAAGGCCCAGCTGCTAAGAGCAGCTTTAATCAATAGTGGCTCTCAGGAGAGCCTTGGAAGCACAAAGTCTGCGATCTCTATTCTAATAGTAAAACAGAAGGAGAAGTTTTTCCCTTAAAGCAATGACTTACATGGTAGAATCATAGAATGATTAGGTTTGGAAAGGACCTTAAGATCACCCAGTTCTGACCTGGGCAGGGACACCTTCCACTAGACCATGTTGCTCAAGGCTCTGTCCAGCCTGGCCTTGAACACTGCCAGGGATGGAACATTTATCTCTTCTTTGGGCAACCTGTGCCAGTGCCTCACCACCCAAAATAATCTCATGATTCATCAAAGGCTGATTCCTTATTTTTGATCATTTAAAGGTTGCAAACATTATATTCAGTCTTCCCTCATGTCTCTTCATCCTGGTGTAGTTGATTTTCTTTAGATTTTTTTAATTCTTTAGTATTGAATTTGTTGAAACAGATTTTTTTACTCAGATCCATTTCAGTTATTTTTCTCAAACTTGCTGTTTCATTTAGAAATATTTATGTTATTAATATAAACATTCACTGGTTTTGTAATATCCAAATTACATGACACAATAATAATGTAAAATTATAACTAATTATAGCAAGATATTCCAAACAATTACATGGAAACTGAAATGTATGATTTTTTTGTAAACATTGTGCAAGAATATTTGTTTAATACTTTGGTAGCCTGTGCTTATCTCAAGTTGTTGTTGTAATACTTCTTTCCTAGAGATGCTGTTTTTCATTGATAGAAAAACATCAGTGGTCATTCTTACAAACCTTCTCCAGATTTCTTTGATAAAGAAGGAATAACATTTTTTTAGGAAAATAAACTAAGCTGTAAAGGGTATCATGTTCCAGGCCATGTTGGACAGAGCCTTGGGTGACATGGTCTAGTGTGAGGCATCCCTGCCCATGGCAGGGGATTGGAACTAGATGGTCTTAAGTTCCTTTCCAGCCTGAACCACTCTATGATTCAGTGATTCCTCACAATACTTACAACCTTCAGTTTAGAAAAAGACTGAATTCAATTCAAATTCAGTTAAAATCCCTGAATTCAATTGTTTTGGCCCAGACTTTTGAATGTTGGTTGGCTATTCACAACTAAAACATTCTGCACTGTCATGTGCATGTTCGAAATATCACTTAGTGGTCTCTCCATGCTGCTCATTGAAAAAGGACATGTTTCTGTACCAATGACTTTTGAGGACAGATAATGTTTATTTGACTTTTTTTCCTTAATTGTTCAGCAATTTCCAGCTGTTTCTGGTTGCATGGTAATATACAATAGATCTTAAAACCCTCTGAGCCTATGACAAGCAACATACAATGTACATAATTTCTCTCCCTTCTGTCTTATTTTTTCACAGTTCTTCTTCCAGGAAAATTTGGAAGTGCTTCAACTGCTTCTGGGGTTGCAAAATTCCTTCCAGTGTGAGGAAAAGTGGTAAGTTCCTTTGCTTTACTTTTGTTAAGATCCCATTTATTTCTGACACTATATAATTAGAACAAGTGGTGGTTAAAAATTCTCCCCAAAACTCATTTTCTGCTCCCATTCAGAAGTATAAATCAAGGTCATGACAGGCTGTGCTCCTCTCACATCTCAGCATGTACTGACTCTATTGGATCCTCCACAAAATTCTGGAGTTGATACACCTAAAGAAGGCATTTCTTCCATGACATTGTGAGTTTTCCTCTTTTTAAAGACAAACCGAAACAGAAATCCCAACCATTTAAACAGAAATTCAGTGGAACAATTAAATGTGTTCAACATATGGCATCCTAAACCAGCTGATATTTTAAATCTATGGTAAATGTCAAGAACATTTTAAGTGTCCTCCCTGTATTACCTCACTTGGATCATTCACCTTTCAGAGGACTAGTAAACTTTAATTTGCTTTAGCAGCTTGGAATGGATTTTTATTGTTTCTTACCACAGCCTTTCAACTCTAGTAATTTGAAAACTAAATACGAACTGCGAAACTCAATCAATCCTGTAGTATTCTTTTAATATCAATTTTTATGTAATTAGCCCCCAAACTGTGTTCAATTACTGACAATTATTCTCATGCACTTCGAGGGACAACACTAATTTCACACTTAGCAGCATTTTAAAAGGAAGGTGATTCAAAGGCTGTATGAAAAGGTTCCTCTCTCAAGAGCTCTATAGCTTTGTTGCAGACTTTATGAGAAAAATAGGATTCCACTGTGGTACAATACCAGAATTCATTTTTCACAAAACTGCATGTGTGTATGTGATTCTCTTTGGCAGGTAGCTGTGTTATATTCCTATAATGCCAACTAAGCCTATTATGAGCTTGGCTGTGTTCTTTTTAAACCAATAAAATTATGGAGAAATCCTCAGAAATTGATGCACCAGGTTAAGACTGATGATTAAAGTAGTGTAATCAGGATCTCTTGCATCCAGATTCCTTTCTTTTACATTGTCTTACAGGTACTAGAAGCATCCCTCTTACAGCTGTTACAAGGTGCCTTCCTTCAGTTTGTAAAATCATGTTTTCTCACCTTCAGCTCATTCTTTCTCCCTATCCCATAACAATAGAGGTGGAAAGGATTGGTGATGGTGCTATGGTAATGATATACAGGTTCTGTTCCACTGGGGTCATTGGAATGATCAGTCACTTTGTAGGGACAAATTATTTTTGTTATATCTATTTTGTTGCTGCGCTCTCTGATGGATCTTGTGGCAACTGGAAATTCTATTTATTTATGTGCATATTTTTTAACGGTTGTCAGTGGAGCCCAGAGCATTGACTGGGAGCTCCTGTTATAGAGTAGTAAATATCCAAATAAAGGAATGAATCAAATGACACCTTCTTCAAAGGTGAGTTACAAGGTGGAGCTAATAAGTAGTGGTCTCCAGAAGATCTTCTATATTGTCTAGTTTGTGCTATGAAGTTTAAGTAGAGGAGACAAGGAAACAGAAGAGTTATTGTCAAAACAGCATGCAGACACATAACAACAAAAATAACAGCCTTTTTTTGGCAAATGACAGTGACTCTTAGCTCTAGTGTATATCTCCATGATAGGAAGGGAAGTTATATGATAAATAAAATTGTATGCATTTCATCTTACCAAACCCACTGGATATCTGAAGAATAAGGACCAGTAACTAATATCCTGCAAAGGGTAGATACAAGGTTATCTTAGTTTAAATGTAAATTTGTGGTAGAGTCCTACAAGCACCATGAAGTTTAGTGGGTTTGTTGTTACAGTATCATTCTTTATAGTAGGCTCTAATTTCAAGTGAAATACTGGTTTAAACCTCTATAATCATGATTTTAAGGTAGATCAGAGCCAGCCTACAGTACTCACCGTGATAACCAGTTGTAAGGTTTTGCAGTATGTTGTGTTGTCTTGGTTCATATATTTTCCAGAAGGCTGAGCTCTATCCTGTTTCCCCTTTATGGCTTAACAGTGCTACTATAAATCACTAGGAAAAAGCCAAAACTTTATAAAATTGTAAAAGTCAACTACTTGGGTAACATGAGTGACAACATGAGAATGGAATAATAAAAGGAAGTCCTAAGTCATGCTCAGTCAGCAGCACTGGGAAAGTTGGAGGAAAGAGGTGACCAAAATGCAATGGAGTAACAAATAAACCGTGATTCATAGACAAAGTAGGATCTGTCTTTGGGGAAAAAGAGGAGCCGTGCATGTATAAACCCCATCTTTGAAGGTATATTAAAATGCAGACTAATCAAAACCCATTGAAAGTAATAATTTATTTTGCTGCTGACTTGGGAGGCTTTGGATAATGATTCTGTGGGTGACTGAAACAGCCTCAAAAGCTTTTGCAGGCTAGGGAAGGGTTTGATTTCTGCAGTATTCTGCCATTTGTATAGGTATAGTATTGAAAACAATCTCAACGCTTAACAGTCCACAGCTTCAGAGCGGTAGTTATCCTCCTTGAAGTAAATGTCTATTAGGGTCAGGGCAAAAAGTATTGATAAAAAACACTGTAATGCCTCTGACAAGAGCTTTTACAGTTTATCAGGCAAGTAATGTACGTTGTAAAATTAGGTTGCTCTAATCTAGCTAATTGCAGTGGGGTTTAACATCGTAGGTCCAAACTATTATGTGAATAATGTCTTTTAAAAGAGATGTTTAGATAAAAATATGTTTAGATAACCATATTATGTATTTACACATGAGATCTCTTAAGGATATTTTTACTGGATCACACAGCCTCAACAAACATTATAAACTTGAAAAACTGAAATAGCAAAAGGTAAAATTCAGGGAATAGAAGAGGTCTGGTTAAAACATCAGGGCACAGAATCTCATAGTGAAGACTGAAGTTGTATTGTGAGCTCACCTGCTTTTGTTTACCTATTGCAGTGTTCTTGGTATATATCAAAACAGTATGTACAGCAATACCCAGGCACAACAGAGCAAGTTAATAATGGAGCTTCAGTCTTAACTGTGAATTCCCTTGCATTACTTGGTATATTGCTGATATAGGTAGGGTTTTGTGGCTTAATACATAGCAGCACGTAGAGTGTCAGCTGGAAATCCATTTCATAGTGGTGGAACAATATACAAAATACAATAAATGCATTCCCACCTTCCTGTTCCTTTCTTACAGTAGGAAGCCACCATTTAGAAACCCATAGCAAACAAACACCTGCTAAGCATAAATCACAAGCAGGAACACAGCACTGGACAAGTTCAGAGAGATGTGATGGGAGAAAAATCCATGAAAAACCTTAATAGTCATTAGGAAAACCTAACATTTATTTCCACAAACTGACAGGTGGCCAGTGAATTGATTTCAGAACTACCATAAAGAGAGAACTGGTTATTATGCTACTAAAACTTAAACAGCAGAGCTTTTTAATAAGCTGCACTGTGTTAGGATTACACTGAGGGAGCCCAAGCAGGAAAAAGCAATAATCACATCTAGCAATAACAAGAAGATCAACTAATATCCATCATAATTTCTCCCTGTTTTGCTTCTCCCTATTAGTATGACATATAGGAGAAGCAGAAGCAGCCTAACAAGATACTGAGCAGAACAGGTGCAGAAACAAAAGCATCTTCCATTTAGAGAGTCAGCATTTTTCTTTGGGAAAACTACTTTGCACCGTGCAGGTTGGAGCTTAGGTTGCCCATTGTTTATACCCATTGGGTGATGTGTGCTCTATTTTATCTCTTCCTGCAGAGTTTGGTTGTGACATACATAACACATGTGCCATAAAGTTACCCAGAAATGCACTGAGAAGGTTCAATATATGTCATAGCAAGCATATTTCTTTGTTAATTCCATAAAGACAGCGTGGAGGAGCCAGGTCTCCTACGATTTTTGTGTCTGCAGTGGGGAAAAAACAGCACATTGCATGCTGTTGTTACCACAGAATTATAGTGCACTGTGTAATACTTTTGCTCTTGCCAGAGAATGATAGTGGAAATGGCATTGTCCCATTACTAATGCTTAATGTATGACCAATCAGAAGCTGAAAATCATATGACCAGTGGCAGCTTATGGCATCCCATCAGTTAGTAAATTGGATGCAGTTTGTCAGATGGACACAATATCCCTCCACTGTAGGTGGTCTCTGTTTCATTAGGTTTCAGATTGATGGTGGTGAACAATAATCCAAAAGTGTGCAATAGGTACATCAACCTCATTTTTCATTAACAGTGCTTCCCAAACGTATTGGAAGCAGGTACAAAACATAGATTTTGTTTGGCTTACTTTGATCCATGCAGAGCCTATTGGGTATCTGACTTCGCTGCTGGAGGCTTATGGTTTCGGTTAGCAGAACCTGGTACAGCAACTGGATGAGGTGTTTTTGAGATAATCTAGTCATTTAGGTATGATGCACAAATAGTGGGTGGCAAAGCTGCTAATTTTTTTTTTTATGAAGTAATAAGCAACCAACATTCTATTTACATCCCGGGCACTGGAGTTACAGAGCATCCCTCTAAATTACGCGGTAGATACAAGAGTGGGAGTGATTATTTTTTCTGTATTTCCCAAGAGATTAACAGAAATGTTGGTGCATTTTTGCTGCTTCTAAAAGAAATGAAAAGACTGAAAGTCTTTCCCAGGGTCACTGAAATGACATACAAAACAGCTACTGGTATATCTTACACATCTTCGGCTTAGAAGGATCTGTTTTACTTCACAGTGAAATAAAGTAGTATATGATGTTGCTCAAATACAGGCTAATTGAAAAGGCATTTTTAAAGCAGGGGACTTTGGATCCCTGCAAATAATATAATATTTATAAAGGCGGCAGAAAACTGATATTAGACACTGCAGCAGATGAGTAACAACTGCTATCATCTGAACTGATAGGGTACCACATGCTTTCACTGTCTTTGATGCACTTTTCTTTCTGGTTTGCATATTGAAAAAGCAAGCACATGCATTATTAGCAAGTTAAAGATGCTAACTTCGAAAAATAAAATGAAAGCTTTAAGTATTATGAAGTAAATAATCAATTTTCTCTTAGTTCTTAATGTTAAGATGAATGGATCTTACTACGTAGAAGTATATATACTGTTAATCATGTGACATCAAGCTATACATGTAGTCAAGACAGGCAATATGTTTTACTATTTAGATGCATTTCTTATCTCAATTTTACACAAAATTTCCATCCACAATATTTCATTGTTTCATTCTGAGAACTGTATGTCTAGGTCCTGAAGATTTAAAGAAACCTCTCTGTCTGAACAGCATGAACCTGAGCACTGTTCTGTACACGACCAAGGGAGGGTGATGTCCATGTATTTGGCATGATTTATATGGAATATATTGATGCAGGCTCTCACATCATGCCATTTTTTCCAACACCATCTCTTATCATTGTTTAAGAATGTCTTTTCACTTTTATGCTTTTCTGTAGTTATCTAACATAACTGGGCAACTTTTCTTCTGAAGTTCTAAAACATGTGTCCATTGCCCTGGTTTTTCAGCCTTGAGCATATCTCTTTAACAGATCACTTTCAAGATGATGATACATTGATATTCTGCTTTAATTAGTGCCATGAAAGAGAAAAAGACCTTCAGATGTCAATGGCTTGCAAAAGTTGTTGGAGCATCTTCTTAAGTCAAATCTGAAGGACTCGCTCGTTTTTTTCTTCCTTTCACATGATCCTATTACAGAAGTTTTTTCGTAAACTGGTGTTATAAACGATTATTTTTAGTTAAGAGGAGCACCAGGAAAGATTAAAAAATGGATATAAAGACATTTTGGTTCTTGATCTTCTTTCTTCTCATCTCAACCTTTAGAAAGTCTTGCTGGAAGAACACAAGGAACAGCAGGAAGGTTTCTAACAGATCTTTTGAGACCTCCTTGCAGTCAGATCCCAGGGGAGCTAGAACAGTGTACCTCTGTGGTTCAAAAACTCTTTGGGCCAGAAAAAGGGCCTTTATCTGCTGACATTTCAAACATATTCAATCAAATATTGATCTAGAAAATCAGCCACTTTTTCTCTAGCAAAGAAATTAAATTAGTGCTACCTACTGAAGATCTACAAATGGTTCTCCTGAAGATAATGATAGTACCCTAGGCTATTCCTAGGATCAAAAGTTTTTATGGACACCAAACTGATTTAATATTTTCTGTAATGCATGGAGAAAAAAGGGTGAAAGATCTGCTTGCCAATAGTAATGTGCTGGAGATTATCTCATGTGGCGAGGCCTTGCATCAAGGAGCCAGGTAGGTTTTTCAAATCCATCTCATCTTCGCAATCAAAGGAACAGAATGTAGCCCATTTCACCTTACACAAAGATTTTCATCACCAGAGACATCTGATACCTCTTATTTAAGTTGGCTCTGGTAGCACATGCTCCTCTAACTCATAAACATTTCCTGTCTGTTATGTTCTGCTTTCAAGATGTCCCTTATGTTGCTTTAGAAGAAGTGAGAAGTCTCTTCTTCATGCTCTAAACACTAACATATCGTAAAACATGTCTAATGTGCAATAATGGGATAAAGGTTCCTTCAAAAATATGTTAAATACCCTTGTTGAAACGTTTTCAGCATTTGTATTATGAAAAAAGGAAGCCTTTCAACAGAGCATAAGGGTTCAATTAGTACTCTACCCTATGAATTTACTGGAAATAATAATGAGGCAGTAGTTTTATTAAAGCTTTTCTCACATTCTCATCCATAAAATCATGTCTTCAGAATTCACCTATACCTAGAAAAAGAACTGAGTTGTTACTGGCTGAATCAATAAAGGGGAGATTTTTCACTTCTCTCACCTCTTCATGAGGGAGCGGTGCATAGATTTGATGGTGTTTTGAAACCGAGTTTATATTCATACTGGACCTGTATAATTGGGCTAAATGTATGTACAAAGAAGAGGCAGTAGGCATAAATTCTGTGAATGTATTGAAGAGTTTCATAAGTTTTGGAGGGCTTTGAAACGAGTTAGTTAAGTAGTTTGGAAATTCCCCGCTTCTCCACAGACTGAACTACTCTCGGCTGTTGTCTGCTTTGGCTGGTTTTGGATTCTGTTTGACTTGTTAATTTGTTCCTGTGTTTGGACTGTCTGTTAGTAGTTACAGCTAACATTAAATAATTTAAAATAATAATCATTAAACATTCAGTACACATTTACACAGAATTCTTTAGGTTGGAAGGGACCTCTTGGATTATCTAGTCCAAGCCCCTGGCTCAAGTAGTCAGCTGGAGCTGGTTGCCCAGGACTGTTTCCAGTCAAGTTTTGAGCATCTCCACAAATGGACTCCACAGCCTCTCTGGGCAGCCTGTTCTAGTGTGAGACCATCCTTACATAAAAAACATTTCTTGGGTTCAGACCGAATTTTGTGCTTTTTAATTTGTCCCTCTCTTTTTTTGTTCTTTTCATGGCACCACCGAGAAGTCCTGCTCCTTATTCTTCATTCCTTCTGATGAGGTATTTGTGAACGTTGCTAAGATTCCCCACCAGCATTCTCTTCTCCAGGCTGCAGTTCTTTGAGCCCCTCCTCATATGAAGAGATGACCTTAAGTCATCAGCCCACCCCCAAGAATTGAGTTTACATACCTTGAAACTGTTTGCATGATGCAATATAAAGTTCCAAAGAACTTGGAACCAAAAAAATTGACATGTGCCATCCTTTCACTAGAATTTTTTCAACAGGGATCTTGTATGCAACAGATACTCCAACAAGGAGATAGGGACTCCTTGTAAAAGGACTCCTTTGTGTAAGAATAGTTCTACTCTGTGTCTCGAGCTCTCAGGTGTTCAGAAAGCTCTGGAAGTCTAATGCGTGGAAAAGAATTCTGTAACATGGGCTACATGCAGATTATATAATTACCAGAGATACATGTTAATCCCATGTAAGATAAACTGCAACCCATGTTCATGGGAAAATAATAATATAGATTCCTTTTCAAGGAATTGGAGAGCATCAAGACATGGAGTTCAATACTAATATAACTTAAGAGGATTGCTTTACACTTTTAGGGAAGCATCAGTGAAAATTCTGTAGGGCCCACTCACCTCTCTACTAAATCCTTAGCAAACTCAATAAACTTTACCCGGATACCTCAGGGAAGTCAGCAGATCTGTCTTCTGTTATTCATTCCCTTTTCCACCTTCCAAAACTTTGTTGGGCTTCAGAAAGGTCCTTTTATTTCAGGCAGTGGAAGGCCCTAATGTTGCTATTAATTTCACTTTCATCATCAGGCAGAGGACCAGAAGAGCCAGGTCTTCCAGGAGGAAGATAGGTAGCTCTGACATATTTGCCTACAATCTGGTTACTTCCAGAGGAGTAGCATGGCCCCTTCTTTGGCTTTCGTTGAACTGATAAGTTGCTCTCAAGGGGCAGAAAACCAAGGAAATCTGCTGTTTAGTTAGAAATACGGAGAAATTTTTATGTTAGAACTAACAACTGCAAATCCTTCCTTGCAGGAACAAGAAACTCAGCCTCTCAGTGCTGGTAATGATTTTGCTTGCCAGACTATCCTAGGGAGCAATTATGTGTCAGGTGGGGAAACAGGTCGCTTGTTTGCTTCTGAAAATGAAACCTTGCAGGGCTAAAAGAGTCTCCGAGCGTGCTGAGCGTCCTCTCGAAGAGAAATGACAAATATGGGGAGCCACACATCCTGAAGGAATGCAATTAACTGCTTCAGACTAATATTCTAAAGACATGTTGTGTCTTAGACCAGCATACCCTAGAATTAGTATAGTATAAATGCTATTTTTAGATGTATGATTTGGTAGACAAAATTGGATTTTCTGTATACAACAGGCCATTCACATACTAATTTATCTATTAGAACCCATTGAGAATATGTCATAAAACGTGGATAAAGGTAAACTGCTTAAGCATTTAACTGTGGGCTTTCAAACCCCCACAAAACGTAAAGACATTTAGTAACCACAAAGCTGGAGACGAAACTAGAAATTGTGTCCCCACCAAACTTCCCTTAGCTAGCAGTCAGAAAAGATTGCACTTAAGTTTTGTCATGAATCAGTCTAACTAGGAGACATAAAAAGGAGGAAGAAATGAATTCTCAGCTTTCACCATAGCAGAATCTGACATCCAAGTTCACGCTGTTCTGCAGCAGGAGTGGCATAGTTGAATATATTTTTTAATGAACTGGAAAAAGGGATGAGCATTGAGGTGATAAAATTTGCAGGTGACACAAAATTATTCAGGTTAATCAAGCCCAGAAAGGGTAATAGAAACTTCAGGAGAAAATAAACAAGGTTCAGCAAATGATCAGTCTGATGGCAGATTAAATTCAGTGTTGAGATATGCAAATGAATGTACTTTACAAGGATTCTTTTTAATCTATTTTTACACCTTAGTGAGTTCTAAATTAATTGTATCAAAGGAAAAGGACCTATATGGCGTTGTCAAGAGTGCAGTAAAGTCTGCCACTTGGCATGCAGCTATAGCAGAAAGTTTGGTACAGGAAGCAAGAATAACATGAAAAACTCTTTAAATGTTGTTAAATCAGTTATCTTGTGCATTTCAAACTCCATATACAATCCTGGTCACCAACTGCAAAATGAGAAGCAGCTCAGTTCTGTCTGACAAGAGTGGCAGAAGCTAAGGAGAAAAGACTGAAACAACTGGCATCACCAGCTTCACAGAAGGGCTTCATGGTAGCTGTAATAAAAAGCTATGACATAATGTCTTGTAAAGGTAGTTAGGATCTTGTCATGTAAGATAAGAACACTCAGTGAAACTTAAAGCAGAAGATGTACTTCTCACACAGTGTGGAGCTTGTCTCTGTGGGATGTTAGTCTGGCAAATGTCAAACAGAGATTGGACATTTATATGAACATAGAGATCTTAAATTCTGGAGTTAAATTTTTCAGTGTGTGCTTTGCTTAGCAAAGCTAGTTCTGCAGGAATTGCTTCTATCTGTTATATATAAACTCTTTAGTCATAATTTTCCTCAAAAGTATTTCTTCAGGATGATAATTTCTCATTAAGAACATCTGTAGTAAGATAAATAAGAGAAAAATTGAGAGATAGAGTAATAAAGAGGATAAGAACCATTATGTAAATAGAACCTAAATGCAGGTAATGTGCTTCTACTACGGGTCAGCTGTGCTTTAATTGTGAGCTGAATTTAGTGGAATTAGGAGACTGCAAACAGGCAACACAGATTGCTAAAGAGCTGTCCTTGAGTTAATTTGGGAGCACAGACTCATAGAATCAACTAGGCCGGAAAACATATGAGTACTTTTGAAAACTGCTTGTAGTGTTTCTTTAAGGAGAGTTCCCACTAGTTTGTTTAAGGTTGATTGCTATTGAAATTGAATCCACAGAAGCAATTAACAGTAAGCAGTGCTTTACTGTAACCAGGGAGGAAGCCAGATACTGTACAGCATGGTGAACGTGAGGTTTAATAAATAGAAATTCCAAGGGATTTTCACAGGTTTAGTAGAGTGGTGACATATGTTATCATCTTGCTCACCACAGACTGGAGTATGATTTTACACTGTCTTGTCACATTGGCCCATGATAACCAGAAGTCATTTCTTTCCTAAGAAAATAGTAACTAGATATGACAACCTGTGTTGCCTCATGGTGAGGTTATGGTAGTGTTTACTGATTATGTGAATTATAACTTGTGTCATCTATTACAGTTTTCAGTAGAAATTCAGGGCATTTCTAAGGTGAAAGGAACAGTGCAGGTCTTCTGTGCCTTTTTGGTTGGTAATATATAAGAATTTCTGTCACTTGGATAAAGCTTACATTAAAAATTTTATAGAAATTCTCACATTAAGCATCAATATACTTCAGAGTAAAATAAATAGACTGCTTTGTAATTATAAAATTCCTCATTATTTAGCTCTGCTTCCTTGCAGAGGTAGGGAGAGAGGGGTCTGTCTATCTCTCTGTCTCTCTGTCTGTCTCTCTCATGGGTCTCTTGCTTTCACTCTTCTAAATAAGATATAATAGTTGTATTTTAATGCTGCAGAATTTAAAATGGGACCTCTATGAAACTAAGAATGCATAGATATCTTTTTGGTTTTATTTTGCTCAGAAAACATTAATAATTAAATTTCAAATAAAAAGGTGAAGTCAGCCTTCCTACTGTTCCACAATCTTTTCTCCTTTGTGGTTTGTCTAGCAGCATGGTAATCCTGTACTCTTTCTACAATACGATGCTAGAAATTATCATGTAAGAGTTCTCTTCATTTTAGTCCTTTTGCAAGATGGATGCAGTGGATGTACACAACACAATTTAAAAGGCTTTTCATCAGGCTTCATTCTTGATTTCTACTGTAAATTCCACAAGCTACAGTAGTTTAATGCAGAAGCGTAGATGTCCATAAAAAGCTGGAAAGAATGGTGTAAGTTATAATGCTGTTATAAAACTGTCAGTGATATTAACACACACTGTATATTAAATACACAAAACTGTTACAATAACTTGAAGGTTGAGACAAACTCATGAAAACAAATAAATTCTTTAGGACAGTAGGCAAAAGGTTGTTCTTTGCAAAGAGATTTAAATACAGTTTTACAGCAGTCCCAATTAACACCCCCCCCCCCCAAATAAAAAGCATTCTCCCACTAGTCATATAGTCTATGTACAAAATTCCATGCACAAAATATATTCTTCATGTAAGTTTAGGCACCCAATGTATTTAAATGTATTAATTAATATTCTATGATTATAAAATCTCCCCAGATATGAAGAGAGTGAAAGGGTCCTTTGCAGAGTAGTTCAGAGCAGAAGCTTACTCCAGGTGCTCTAAGACACTCACTCTCTGGAGGAGCCTTTCTTTCTGCATGGATTATACAGGAAGCATTTGGAGACTAACCCTCTCACTAGAACAACTTCCTTTGTTTACTGTCAGCTATCAGAAGGAATGAATGCTTCCCTGTTGCCTGCAACATTGATGCCATTGGCCCTCCCAGTGTGGCAAATCAAGTAATAACAAAGTTGTGAAAACTGCATATAAAAATGGCATGTTACACAAATTCATGCTCTCACTCTGCTCATAGTTACATTACTGCAAATCTGGAATAACTCCAGTGATGCCCTTCAAGATAATTTAGCTTAGTTTATAAAAGAATTATGCTGCATTATGTGAAGTGAAAGTAGGTTCTTCTGTTCTCATAAGTAACAACTGCTCTGAGTGTTGTGGCTCAAGACTAATTGAATGGTTGTCCCATAAACCTGACGGGGTTTGCAACCCTTGCTAATGTTTTGGGTTTTTGAACAGAAATAACCTTGTTACTCGGGTTTTGTCAGGTACCACAAAGAACCTAAGAAGGAAAGAAACACAGTTGTTTTGGATTTGTTTCTTTTCAGTTAACTTTGAAAGATAGATAAATGTTGCTTTTTGTTGTAATAATACAATACATGGGAAACGCCACCATCTGCTAAATGATGTATTTAGGATCCTGTATTACAGGCCTCTGGCAATTTCACAGAATCACAGAATCACAGAATAGTAAGGGCTGGAAAGGACCTCAAGATCATCGAGTTCCAACCCCCCCGCCATGGGCAGGGACACCTCCCACTAAACCATGCCATCCAAGGCTATGTCCAACCCCACCTTGAACGCCGCCAGGGATGAAGCATTCACAACTTCCCTGGGCAACCCATTCCAGGGCCCCACCACCCTCACAGTAAAGAATTTCTTCCTCAGATCCAATCTAAACCTCCCCTGTTTAAGTTTAAACCCATTACCCCTTGTCCTCTCACCACAGTCCCTAATGAAGAGTCCCTCCCCAGCATCCCTATAGGCCCCCTTCAGGTATTGGAAGGCTGCTATGAGGTCTCCACGCAGCCGTTTTAAATGTTCACATTTGTCTGAAATGGTGGTGCAAATGATGAGAGTGAGCACTGGAAATTATTAAGACTAAAGCCCAATGAAGGCATTTGTCTCACAAGGATTAGACATCAACAATGAGGTGCCCCCTGTACACAAAGCTTCCTTTCAGGTCAACAGAGAAAAACAGTCACTGAACTATTTTAGAGTCTCCTTCAAGGCGAAACAAACTGAGCTCTTGGCTCTTTTGACTAGATCTGAACTAACTGTACCAAGATAGTGTAGGTAATTCTCAGGTGGCCTTTTCACTCGCAGCAGACAGGAATGCAATATTAAAGTATGTGCAAAACCTCACTGTTTTGCAGTGATTTTCCAGGCACACAGTATGGTTCTTTAATGTACAGCAGTGATACAGACTTCAGGATAGGACAGAGCACTCAAACTTAATTTGCTAAATTATATATCTCTTTTTTTTTCCTCAATTTATAACATTACCACCTGAGTGTAAGACTATTTTACATGGCAAGGTCTCTCATTTCTGGCCTACCATAGTGTCTGGCTTTTAAAAATGCCTCCTAAACCCACTCAACATTCATCTTCTCATGGTCTTTTTGTCTCTTGAAACATCAACACAGTGAAAGTACAGATGTGCTTGGGCACAGTTGCATTGAATTAAAGGTGGAGCCATTTTAGGTAGTCCCAAGGTCATGAATAGCAGAATATGAAAATTTCAGCTTTATACTGTTGGTCACAACCTTAATATGTTCCATGACCCCACACTGGATTCAACCTATAAAATGAGAGAAGCTTAATAAATCTCTCTGTAATAAGAATTACACATTATGACAAGGAAAACTTAGATCAGGCTTCTCCTTTGAAGTTTTAATGGACACTCCAATTTGATGACAGCAACTCACCTGTGCTTGTAATAAGTTTGCGAAGCCTGGAGCAGCTCCACTCATCTTTGGACTGTAGCTTTGGATGACAACGAACTCAGGCAACTGCAAGCTTCAAAGGGCTTATTCAAATAGTCTGGCTCTGGTCTTACCAGGCATCGCAGGCAAACTTTTAAATACATTTCTCTGTATCAAAGAATATTTCTAGCTTGAGCTGTTCATAATAATTTTGTCCTGTAATAAGATTGCAAAGCCTTCCAGTGTGAAAAGGATTAATCAGATATGCCGCTTTGCTCCACCCTTGTGCAAGGGAGAAGGGAAAAAAGAGAGAACACAGCAGGGCAAGGAGAAGGAAAAGTGGATCTTGGATCTGCACATTTCTCACTGCTTTGTGTAACTCCATCAGGTCCCAATTGGGAAGTCCACCAGACCAAAGTTAAAAGAATACAGCCATGGAGGATGACAGCAACAAATATGCAAAGAGTTGCTGTAAGCAGCACATTCCCCTCTGTGCAGTTACTGTGTCTGTTGGTGGATAATGTTTCAACTCATTCTGCACGTTCTGTGACAAGGGACAAAGCGTTTGGCTGCCAGATGCTAGCAATGAGGAAGAGACCTGACATTTCAGACTGATGCAGAAGGGCATCAGGGCGATGTGTGGAAGGAATCTTTACCTGCTTCTTTTTAGGGGGAAGAGCAAAGGGATCTAATGCATCTGCAGCTCTAAAGTACCCGTAATACAATTCCAGATAATGTGGAATGAGGGGGGAGAGATATAACTATTCTCAGGCAATGACTGCATGAATTGGATGCTTTTTTTCTTCTAATTGAGATTTTTTTGAAACAAAAAATAATTGTGATTCTCCCCACTGACTTCAGTAAGGCTTTGGAGAGGAAGAAGACATTTCCTCCAAGATACATAGTTGGGACCTTAACTGTCTGCAGCCTTGGGACCAGTTATCTAAACATCCTCACCTAGTGCCATTTCAGATACCCTAGGGTGTCCTAGAGCCAAAAAAAATGCTATTACTATCTGGTCTATAAAGTGGATGTTCATGCTCTGGAAGGGGTGAACTGGAAAAGATGATGGAAGAGAGACAGAAAAATTATAATAATTTATAATATTATAATTTGTAGTCTTACTTTAAAGTATAATAAATAATACTGGAAACAGTTTCTAACATGGAGCTCTCTATATAAAGACACTGTCACTTTGAGAGGAGGGCAAATGAGAGAACACTGCAGTGAATGCACTGAGACTGAGCCCATTTGTTATTATGACGTGACTCTTGCAAAGCTGTATGCATATATTTAACTTCCTGCATTGCATCTCTCTTGATTTCAGTGGGGCTGCCAACTGTATATACAGAAAATCATTTGTATAAATCTATCTACTAATGAGCGTCTAAAGGATCAGAGCTGAATATATTCTCTCTTTGCACAGGAAGGAGGAAGCAGAAATAATGCTATGTTTGCCTAGGCATTGTGTGTCATAACCACAGTGTTATGTGCCCTGTACACACGAGTCTCTAGTGATTAAAACTGCTTTAAAAGGCAGGGAAAGTCATTAAACTTCTGTAAGATTAACAGAGGAGAATGTGGCCCAGTACATGTTAAAAAATCAGTTATATAACAGGGATGTAGTCTACCAACAGAAAACATGAGGCAGTTAGCTCTGAAAGGCTGTTCTGCCTGCGACAACACAGGAGCCTGTTCCTATTCAGGCACAGGTCTCGTTTTCTTACCCCTGGAGTTAAAGATAACTTTGATTTCCTCAATGAGCCTTCTTTCTGGGCGAATGTGGCACCACATTATCTTGGCTTATATTTTTCATTCCCAGTTTAACAGTTATAAACACCTTTCAACATCAAATAAGAGCAGCAAGGTAATCCAGATAAAAGAAAATTCTTCAACCCTAACAGTGTGACTCAGATTTATATGCCTGTTTCAGATTTCTGTTCCTCATTCCAAGACTTGCAGCGTTTCACAAGTACCATATAATGTGCGACTCCATTGGCCTTTCCAAGGATACAATATGCTGCAAGACATTGTTCAGGAGTTTTATAGGTATGCATCTCTACCACTTCTGGTATTCATTGAAAAAATATATCACCGGCTTCTCTTTCTGTGCTCCACAATCTTGACGTTTCTTAATATAAGGTTGTCTTCCAAGATGTCAGACTGGTTTTGAATTATTTTCCCGTGTTCTCAGTTAAAACAGTGTCATGTAAATCAATCACATCCTCAGTTCTCTGTCAGGGACCTGCAATCTTAGAGTACAGCCTTCAAATGGAATCAGTACTGTTACCAGATTTCAGTGTAAGAGAGTAATGATCAGTCTGGGATTTACTTGTTAGTGTCTCAGGTAAAACCTTTGCTAATAAATTCTTACTGAGGATAAGAACATTTGAAACAAGTTTTTACTTGTTTAACCTTGATCCAAACTTTGCCAGTTATCACTGTTAACCAAGCAATTATCACTCATTATTACTGCCCTGATGCAACTTTCAAACTGAAGGAGGGCCAAGTGAGATGGTCAAAGCTTAAACACAGCTCACAAGCCAAAGGCAGAGGCCCCCTGGGAGGGGGCTGTTTTCTCACAGTTTACCTGTTTCCCAGCCATCAAATGTGAGGTTACACAGCTGCACCATATCAAAGCTGACTTTAGACATTTGGAAAGAGGTTGTAGAGACAGTTGATACATGCAGGGCCTTGACATAAACAAAAGAGGCAGAAGAGAAAATGTTCTTAATCTCATTTTACAGACTGGACACTGAATCCTAGAGTTGTAGGTCCTGAATTAGAAAAATAGTTCTAATTCATCTCCTAAGGCTATGCTTAAATCCGTGCTTAAAACTGCTGTGAATAGGGGTGGTATCACACATCTTTTGCAATCAAGGTACAGGTAACTTACCTGAGGTTACAGAAGCCATGTGTGGCAGGGGCGAGCATTAATCCCACGTATTAATCCCATGAAACACTGGGTCGTGTTTCACTAGAGAATCATAAATCTTTTTTCTTCCCTCCATGGAACAAATTTTGGTTATTTTCTTTGTTACCTTGTTCCCTGAAACTGCTGACCTGAATTTCACCTTATGGGTTACCATAACCATCATATTCCCAGTTAAGTGATTGATCCTGTAAACTCTCTTTCAAATTACATTCCTAGCATCCTGCTTTCCCAGGCTTCAGCTTTATGCTTTACGTGGAATAAAGTAAGTGGAAGTCACCATCACTGATTATTTTCTTACTGGTCCAGAATTTCTTTAAAGATTTTATAGAGACCCATGGTTTATAAATGACTTCATAAGTCCCAGAGTATCAATGTTTATAGCTGGTAGTTAGAGCATCATTTATTAAACATCTTTTGAAACATCATCCATATGTGTTCCCACATGTTAAAGCATACCTACAGTAATTTAGTTATAAAGTAATTTCTATTAATCACATAACATTAGTAAAATGTTTATAAATGTACCTTAATTTAAAGTGTCACCATTTTATTCTCAGCAGTCAATAACCAGTGACAAATTACTGGTGAAGAACGATGTTGCATTAGAATAATCCACAATTTTGGAGGCTTCAAAGCTTCAATGCACACTTGTTTCTCCTCATATTGTCAATATATGCAATTTTGCTACTTTTTCCCCCCTCTCAGATTCCTAATGTACTTCCTGTTGTCTTTTTCAATGCCCTCAAATCTTGAGGGGGGCAATCTTGTAATTACATGCATTAACTCTATTATATCGTGGACTTCTATGATTCTGCGCCCACAGAATGAGTAGCTGCTGTGTTCTTAAATGCCAGCTACTCTTCAACTGTAAAGGCACCTACTATTTTATTGGAACTATTCTTGCTTTATTACTGTAAACAACTTTGATCATAATGATGCCATTTGAAAGAGCTGATCAAGCTGAGAAAAATGACACCACAGTCATAAAGTCACACTAAATTTTGCTATTAACATTTTATAGCACATATAAGGAGAGCGTTCCAAGTTGCAACTACAGACAAAAGAGAAAATTAATTTTAAGCAGAAATGTAGATTTAAGCATTAGCAATATACTGGTACAATCATTTGCACCATATTCTTAAGCACAACAGATGACCCTCTTTGGAGCTAAGAAAGCATGCTGGTTGTCATATCTTAGATGAATCTGTGCTTGCTTGGTGGCAAACATGAGAATATATTATGGTCCTTATCCCTGAAACAAAGATAAAATTATTGTGTGAGGAAGAATAGATACAAATGTCATATAAAACGATCTGACAAGTTATCAGAAAGAAAACACAGTTCACAACATTGCTTTGAATAGAAAAGAAAGCCTTAGCTGAAGGCTGAACCTTTCGGCAGCAAAACTAATCATCTGACCCCTAAGAAAAGTTTGCTTTCTGAGATACATGCAAAGAGTGGAGTTTGGTGACAATGGCTGAAGCAGCATTTTCCTTTGGACACAATTAAAATTAGAATAGACTGGTATCTGTACTGGGAAATTCACTACAAGTGATTTACTTTGGGCGATAAGGTAAAACAAAGTGATTTTGTTATGCTGTAAATTCACCAAGGAGCTGCAAGTGACGGATCCAAACAGTGAAGTAACTGCTAGCTCTGCTGTAATACAGAGGAAGCTGTTCGTAACAGAGTGAAATGAAAACAAATGGTAGTTGGTAAGAAAGATATGCAGCTGTTTTAATGTGAATTAATGAAGTTAGACATACAGGGCTGGAACCTGGCCTTCATTAGGGTAAGTTTCCTTTTCTCTAATAGCACAAACACATTCTCAAACAGCAAGAAGCAGAAAGCCTTTGGATTGAGGGTATCTTGGTACTACTTCAGTAGAAGAAATAGGAGAGGAAACGCAATGCAACAGAAGCACTCCTAATGCTTTGTGGTTAGCAGCGGCAAGAACAGCCCCTTTTTTGGCCTTAGGTTGCCCAAAGTTATGCCAATGCTTGCAGTTCTCAGTTCAATGCAATGGGAGCTCTTGTCAGCCCTCCTGTCTTACTGTAGCAGACTGAACTGGTGTGGGGGGCGGGCAGTATCTGGCAGTGGGAAAATGAAGTAAAGGAGATCCAGTATACTCATTCGTAACTGCGAGTTTGCAAATTAAAGGGCTGGACTTACCCTTGTGTGCCCTTATAGGTACACTGTCTGACTTGCCCAAGCCAAAGGTGTAGCAGAAAGAAGTGCATTTGACAAAGCTCACAATCAGCTTTTGGAATCAAGGCACATGGAAGAATATTAGAATGGTCTTACTTGAAGGAAGGTTAAAACAAAGTATTCAGGTTCTGATCAGCATCAGGGTGCTTTACAAGGCTACAGCAGAGGTGTTAGATCCTTCCTGGGAGGTACAGCCTTGTCCTCTGCAATGGCACAGAGCTGCTTTGCCTTGAGGGGTGAAAGTGGGAAGTAATCTTACAATGGAAAGCATTGTGCTAGCTAAGCTAATGGGAGTCACACCTTTTTAAGGAGTGCAGCAGGCTTGTCTCTAAGGCTAATGCATGAGATGCAGAGTCCTTGCTGAAAAGATTACCTCTTCCTGCTTCCTTTAGGATATATTGCCCTCAAAGCCTAGCTCTATACCAGCCCTTTACAATTCTTTTTGCATAAGACCAGGAGCAACTTGTGCCAATAGATCAAGTAGGCAGATTGCAGTGCAAGCTTGTATTGTGCTTCACTCTCATGAGATGCTGCCTAGGTACTTACCTGCTCTTGCTGCTTTACACAATGTATTAGGTTGGGTCTTTTAACATTTCTGGGTTTATTTTAACTAGTCTTCCACCTATGTTTCTCTTTTTGCTTTTTCCAGGGCAATAACATTTTTCCTTTAGGCTCTACCTTTTAGATGATTTTATTTGTAGGTGTTTGTTAATTTTATGGACTTTTGCATAATAATGTGAAAAGTTCTATGAAGTTCCACTGTTTTGAGAAGACATTTTTGTTTTATTGCTAAGGCCTGGTAGAGGGAAAAGTGACATTTTAAACAAATACCTGGGAAATTAATAAGCTTCATAAATTACAAACTCTCTGAACCTCAGCTGCTGAAATACAATAACTCTCTGACCTGAACCTATTAAGTGACTAAGTCTGCTGTACATACTTTACACATTAAAAATAGCTTATATAAAATGAATGCAAGATCTCTTTGGTGGAAGCAGGACTTGTTTCCACTAAGATTGATCCCAGCAGCACTGTCTCCTCTGCTTTCTTGTTACTTACATTTTCTTAGAATGCAATTTATAGTAGTAGTAGTAGAAGTAATTTAGAAATTTGGTTCCTCTTCGTTATGATATAGGTGAATGGCAACTACGGTGTCTGTGATGCTCTATCTCATACCATATAGAATCATAGAATCATAGAATAGTAAGGGTTGGAAAGGACCTCAAGATCATCTAGTTCCAACCCCCCTGCCATGGGCAGGGACACCTCCCACTAAACCATGCCATCCAAGGCTATGTCCAACCCCACCTTGAATGCCGCCAGGGATGAAGCATTCACAACCTCCCTGGGCAACCCATTCCAGGGCCTCACCACCCTCACAGTAAAGAATTTCTTTCTCACATCCAACCTAGACTTCCCTTGTTTGAGTTTAAACCCATTACCCCTTGTCCTCTCACCACAGTCCCTAATGAAGAGTCCCTCCCCAGCATCCCTATAGGCCCCCTTCAGATATTGGAAGGCTGCTCTGAGGTCTCCATGCAGCCTTCTCTTCTCCAGGCTGAACAGCCCCAATTTTCTCAGCCTATCTTCATACAGGAGGTGCTCCAGTCCCCTGATCATCCTCGTGGCCTCCTCTGCACTTGTTCTAACAGTTCCATGTCCTTTTTATGTTGAGGACACCAGAACTGCACACGATACTCCAAGTGAGGTCTCACGAGAACAGAGTAAAGGGGCAGGAGCACCTCCCTCGACCTGCTGGTCACACTCCTTTTGATGCAGCCCAGGATACGGTTGGCTTTCTGGGCTGCAAGCGCACGTATATTCAGTTCTACTGTTCTGCCTTTCTGAAGAGTTCCATTTACTTCAGATAAACAGCTTATCCTGGTGTAAGAAGAGGGAATGTCTCTAAACCAAACCAAAGTAAACCCTAAGCAGTTCTCTATAAAGCTTGGTAAGAAATGCACTGGTGCACATGTGGAGAGACCACCTGATTTCTTACTGACACTTTTATTTCTGTAAGAGGCTTTTGTTTATTCTGCAGGGCAGAAGGGCTGCATTTTCTCTTGCCTTGAGCTAAATTCTCTAAAACTGCTAGGCAGGAAATATAATAGCCAATATCCTACTCCTTCTCACTTCATTATACTAATACAGTTTCACATACAACGAAGCAGAAATAATGAAGAAAATATGCTGTAGCAATGAGTCTTCATGTGAGTACTTTTTTAATGTAGTCTTGTACAGTGCATTCTCAGGTCCCTTGTATGCAATTCTCTTTCTGTATCTATTCTAATACATTAAATTGTACATTTTCATTTGATACAAAGCTGCTGGGAAAGAACCTAAAAACCACCAGCAGCCAATCGTCCTGATTCTCAGCTATCACAAGAGAGGATTCAGGGCGTAGTAGTGGTGGTCAGGGGTGGAATGTCTTTCAAGAACTTATGTGAGGACTAATCTGAAAGATCAACTGCCAAGTCGAAGTGTTAAAAACACTATTCTGAAACTACACTGAAATGACACTGACTTGGTGCATTCTTGCTATAAAGGCTCAATATCAGCATCATTTGTGCCTCATAAAAGGTGAAAACCCAAGACTTTTACAACAGAAACCCCTTTGAGGATTACATTGGCCACTGCTTCAGTGATTTCAATAAAGGACATTCAACAGTGGTTATGAAGCCTTTTTCAAAGCAGCATATAGGAAATGTTTTATTATTTCATATTGATTGCAATGTTTTGGTCATATGAATCTTAAAGTCCTCCAACAGTTTAGGAGCCACAAAACGCAGCTGCAAATGTGAAATCTACACTCAGGAAAGGACCTGATCAGCATCCGTTGAGGCTGATAACCTCTGTTTACCTGTGAATTAATACAGCATAGGCAGCAGCTATGTTCACTTCCACAGGGCCTCCAGCATGACATAGAGGAACCCCACATGGGGCTGACAGCATTGTTCATTCTCCGTGCCCAGTAAATCCGTAGCTACTTGAGACTTGCCAACAAGGATGCTAACCAGTATCACTCAGAATGATAACTGCTGTTGTGTCAACACCTGAGTAATAGGAGACACTGACAGAGCTGTTATGTAGTAATTCCTTTGGTCACTACTAGGTTGGGCTGCATTCAAACTAAAGACTTATAAAGTTTCTATGACTAAACTAGTAAATTACTTATAACTCAGTCCAGCTGCTCTCCCTGAATATAGTTTTCTAAAACTATGCTTCCAACTTGGTTGTCGTTATTCATGAGGCTTTAGTGGAAGTGCTGATCCTTGCATTTAACTTCCTCATTCATTTTCTCCATTGTATTCCATCTGAAAATGCTTCTGCTACTCATAGATTGATAAACAGAGGACATATCTCCTAACGGCTCCTAAAGTTTTGAGAAGTGATTGAGTGCTATTATTATGAAAAGAAAATGTATCATTAAAATGTACACATACATACTGCAGACTAAGGAGTTGTACATGAGGAAAACATCTTTTTTCTGTGTGAAAACCTGCCAAATTTTCAAAACTCTTAAGTGAGCTCACAGAATTTTTAAACATTCTGTTTGTTTTAAAACATAAAAGCTATAAGAGAATCATAGAATCATAGCATAGTTTGGGCTGGAAAGGACCTGAAGATCATTTAGTTCCAGCCCCCTGCCATGGGCAGGGATGCCTCACCCTCGACCATGTCAGCCAAGGCTCTGTTCAACCTGGCCTTAAACACCACCAGGGATGGAGCATTCAGAACATCCTTGGCCAACCCATTCCAGCACCTCACCACCCTCACAGTAAAGAACTTCTGCCTTATATCTAACCTGAACTTCCCCTGTTTCAGTTTGAACTCATCACCTCTTGTCCTATCACTACAGTCCCTAATGAAGAGTCCCTTTCCAGCATCCTTGGAGCCCCCTTGAGACACTGGAAGCTGTTCTGTGGTCTCCATGCAGCTTCTCTTCTCCAGGCTGAACAGCCCCAACTTTCTTTGCCTGTCTTCGTACTGCTATTACAAGTTGTCACTGCGTAAATACATTTACATAGTTCTCGTGTGGAAAACAGTCGTACAATTATGTGGTTTAAGGGTGATTTTTATGCAGCATAATGAAACAATTAAAGTTGGTTTTCCATTGACTTGAAGAATTTACTCCCTCAAATTAATCTACCTTGGTTTATTTTCTGCACTGCTGACTCTTTTCTCCCCAGTTTGTCTTTGAAGTGTTGTTACCCTTTTCCTTTCAACATTGCCAGGTCACAGCACTGTAAGAACTTATAATTAAGTCATGTGTCCTGACTGTTAAATATACCAAACACGGCACTTCGGCCTGCTTTGGTGGCTGCTTGACCTTATTGGATCTTATCAGCACTATCTATAGGTAAATAAGTGTGTAGAAGAGAGTTGCTTGGTAAGTCACAAGTGAGTGAAAGGGATATTCCAGAGTAACTGGACCAGTTCTGCAGTATGTACACTCATGCTCATCTGATTGCTTTAAAGCAGGAATTTTGTTCTCATCTAACACTCTCTTTCTTGCAGGATTTCATGTAGTAAAATGGTATAGTAAAACTTGATATAAATAACAGTAATGGTAAAACGATATAGTAATAGTAAAATAGTAGATAGGAGTAGTAGAAAAAAAAAGTAATAGTACAAAACCTTAGATGGTAATAGTAGAATAGTAAAACTCGATAGTAATAGTAAAACTTGATCATAAGATGCAGTGAATGAATTAAAAGCAGGGTAAATGGATGGCAGAGAGCAAACCATAAAATGAAAATAGATGCAAAAGCTTCTCAATGACATCTAATTTTTAATGTATTGCACAGTAGGAAAAATTGTCGGGTTTGACTTGACTTTGCTGTCATCAAAGTACCCTGAAAAGTAACTTAGAATGCCTCACTGATTTTCCAGGACACGTACATTGATGTACCTTTCTTGGAGAATCTAACCTAGATTGCTGTAAAACCAGGACAATAGAAGACTGGAATACTGCTTCCTTAAGACCTTGTATCAGGATGTATTTCCCACTTGTGGAGGAAGTAAAAAAGGGAGAAAAATCTGTCAAGTGAACTATCAAAAGGAGCAAAATAAAACCCAAATTAGATATAATAATGCTTCAGGAGAATCACATGCTCTTTTGACTATCAGTGAATCTCACAAAGGCTTTACAAACCTTTGCAAGATAAAACGCTGTCACATGTTAGCATTAGGCAGTTCCATACAAGCCAGGCATGCATTTAAAAGGAAAAACCCATCCTCTCTGAAAGATGAAACTTCATCCTGTTGTGCCCATCTCACAAATAAATGCATACATAAATACTCTGTAATTGCCATGCAGCGAGGAGGTCACAGACCAGACACCCTTTTGGTACAGAGGTGGCTTTCCTCAGCTCACAGCAAATGCATCTGACAATTTGAGAAACAGAAATAGGAGTTACCATAGTGGATCACATCATCAGCCAAATGCCCTGTCTCTGCAGTAAGTGGCCAGGACCAGATGCTTCAGTGGAATTTGCAAGAAAACCCATAATGGACAATTATTGAATAATTTGCTCGTAGGGGAAGTTTCTTCCTAATCCCAGACAGCTAATGATTGGTTTATGCCCTGAAGCATGAGGGTTCATACATCTCCACCCCCAACCATTTTTATCCTATCTAAGGTATCCCTGGGCGCTCTCATTATCCAAATAAGTGTATAATCCTTTTTGAATCCTACTAAGCTCTTGGGCATAATGATAGCTTGTTGCAGGGAGTTCAACAGGCTAATTATGCATTGTGTAAAAAAGTATTTCTTTTTATCAGTTTTAAATTTGTTTCTTTTCAATTTAATGGATGTCACTTTGTTCTTACATTATGGGAACAGTAAATAGGAGCACCCAATTGACCTTCTCCATACCATTAATTATTTTATATCTCTCTATCATGTCCCCACTTATTAATTTTCTCTTCCAACTGAACAGTTCTCATCTTTTGAATCTCTCTTAATATGGAAGTTTCTCCTTGTCTCCCTTCCCTTCTGTTGCCTAACTTTGGGCTTCTTCTATTTCCACTATGTATTTTAAGATGGCATGACCAGAAATGAATACTGTATTCAGGGAAAGTGTGCCAACAATGTGTATAATTGCACAATTACAATATTGTCATTGTTTTCCAGCCCATTCTTTATACATTCTCCCATTTTGTTTGCTTTTTTAACCTCCACTGCTCATTGATCAGATGCTTAATTGAGCTGCCCGCAGTGACCCCCAGGTCTTTTTCCCAAGTTGTTACAGTTAATTTAGAAGGCAGCAATGTGCATGAGCAATTCAATCTGTTCCTTCCAATATGTATTTTCATATTTGTCAATGCTGAATTTGGCTGCCATTGTGCAGGCTTATTAGGTCTCATTGAACATCTTTGCAGTGCTCTGTAGTGCTGACTGACCCAAAGAATTCTTTGCTATTTGGAAAGTTTACTACCCTCCTGAATGCTCTTTTCCACATGACTGAATTGATTTGACAGTACCAGCCATGGGACAGTGCTTTTGGTATGCTACATGTCATCTGTGGCTGGAATTAAGACTACTGTTGATTAAGCATATGACTGAGACATAGGGGTTAAAGTAGCTAGAATGTCCAAGAATAAAACATAAAAGCTAAACTTTACCTGAAGTTATACATTAAATTATATACATATATTTAATGAGTTATTATATATAACTTTTTGTTGCCTAATAAGTGCCCATTTGGACACACATCACAACCACGGTGTATTGCCATGTCATGTGCAGGTTTTTGCGCAGGCATAGCCATGTAACAGGACCTTAGGAGCATTACAGAGGGACAGAAGTTTGCTGCAGAGCTATGTGTGAGGCTTTAAAAAATACTCTGCATTTCAGACAGCAAAAGCCAAAGTTGTGCGCTGTATCTTATCAGTCTGTATTTTGCACTAGTTAATATGTGCCTCCTCTCTGGTGCTTGATAGAGGCTGCAGGTTAGCAGGAGAAAAATTCAAGGTCTTAGGATCTTGAATTTCCCTTGTGTGGCAGAGACTCAAAACATTTGTCTTTATACACACAGTTTTGCAGTATTAATTCGGTAGTATTTTCAGAGCAATCCCAGGCGCAGCTTCAGGTTGGGCAGAGAAGAGATCCAGAGCAGCCATGCGGAGAAGGACTTGGGGGTGTTGGTCCATGAGAAACCTGAACATGAGCCGGCTGCAGTGTGCGCTCATAGCCCAGAAACCAACTGCATCCTGGGCTGCATCAAAAGGAGCGTGATCAGCAGGTTGAGGGAGGCGATCCTGCCCCTCTACTCTGCTCTCATGAGACCTCACTTGGAGTATTGTGTGCAGTTCTGGTGTCCTCAACATAAAAAGGACATGGAACTGTTGGAACAAGTGCAGAGGAGGGCCACGAGGATGATCAGGGGACTGGAGCACCTCCTGTATGAAGATAGGCTGAGAAAATTGGGGCTGTTCAGCCTGGAGAAGAGAAGGCTGCGTAGACCTCATAGCAGCCTTCCAATATTTGAAGGGGGCCTATAGGGATGCTGGAGAGGGACTGTAGTGATAAGACAAGGGCTAATGGGTTCAAATTAAAACAGGGGAAGTTTAGATTGGATATAAGTTCTTTACTGTGAGGGTTTTGAGGCACTGGAATGGGTTGTCCAGGGAAGTTGTGAATGCTCCATTCCTGGCAGTGTCCAAGGCATGTTGGACGGGGCCTTGGGTGGCATGGTTCAGTGTGAGGTGTCCCTGTCCACGGCAGGGGGTTGGAACTGGATGATCTTAAGGTCTTTTCCAACCCTGACTATTCTATGATTCTATGATTAAGTAATTAATAAATAAGAGCACATTCAATTTTTCAGACTGTCCTGAACTTATGTTAAGCATTGGACAAATTTAAAACAAAAAGAGTAAACCAGAGGCTTAAGTTCTCAATAACAGACCTGTACTGACAGTACAAGCAGAGTACCCAAAACATTCTCTAGAAGGCATCTTTCTCTGGCGTGCCTATGAAGTTTCTTTGAGGGCTGAGTTTTGGCACATTTGCTGGTTTTCCATGGGAATTGAAGGTAATTGCAGTAGTAAAGCTTACATTTATTTGTGGCTTCTTGCAATCCACTCATCATCAGGTTTTTCTCTTTGCAGTGTTTCCACACATCTCCAGCTTATTGTACCACACATGGCACAATACCTCTTCAAACGTGTTGACTTGAGGGGTCATCATGTTGTGCTGTTGTTAATCTCTCATTTTCATAAAATAAAATCAATCATTGCTATAAAATCTTAGCATACCTAAGATTTAGCATGCCTAACCCTGTATACCTTTAGTTGTGCTGATACGAAAGCTAAGGGAAACAGTGGGATTTAGCACGCAGCTTTATCCTCTTTGGGATACTCTTTTCTTCCTAGCATCAAATTCTCACTGGAATTTGAAGCTCTTCTGTACTCCCTGGAAGCTGTTTTTTCATCTTTTGCCCAATTTCTCTAAACCACCTAGAGGATGGATATACTTTAGGTGGAGAGCAGGTAAACAGTAGTCTCTTTTGAGGCCAGCAATACTGCCACTGTAGACCTGAGCCTACAGAGTGCAGGTAAGCAGAGGAGCTTTCTATTACTTTCCCAGGCCAAGGAACAGGTCATCATAAATCTTATATCCCCATTCTATGGGAATACACTGTCTCTGCAGCACACCTGAACTCCAGTGACCCTGGCACAGACCAGCTCTCAAATTGTAGCCTTCTGTGCAGTTTCCAAACTAATGAACTGGATACATGTTACTTCTGACATCCTTAACCAGGTTAGACGAACCCAGCCCCAATCAGGCAAAACAGAGGAAAGACCTGGAAATATGGCTTGTCCACCCAGGATCTCAGACAATTGAAAGCACATGTAAGGCAAAAGAAAGGCTGTTTGAAAGAAAAAAATGTTCAGAATTAATTTCAATTATTCTTATTAAGTAAAGGGATATTAAGAAATAATATTATTGTAAGTACAATTAAAAAAGATCACAGCAGTATATACAAATATCTATGTGGAATAAGATATGTAAACTATACCACATTGTTATGTACATGTAACAGACCTACAAGGAAATGCATTTGCTCACCATAACAACATAGAACTTCTCGATATGCTCCCAATTCTAAATTGCAAATTTCATATGCACTGAATCGACCTACTTCTTAGTAGTAAGTGATAAGGGATCATTGCTGACAATTAGCAAGAAAGCAGTGTATTAAGAGAGAATCAATTACTAATTGCTTCTAAATGTTTTATTAAATGTATTATGGAATCTAAACGTTAGACATTTCTTATAATTTAAATACACCTATTATTTTCCAATGCATATTTAAAATCGAACACTTAACAAATCTCTTCAGCTGATGTGAGATCCTTGATAATCTGTATCTGCAGAAATTTCTTGTAGGTAAACATGCAGAATAAGGACGGAATATTTAACAGGTACAATTAACTGGGATTTAACAACAGCTCCTGCATTGCACTGAAGAGGTAAATTCTATGATAAAATTTCCTGTCAGGTTTTTATACTCTCAAATCAGTGTTAGGAATCTTCTGGTAAGGCAGTTGATCCTAGAAAGTATTGAGCAACGCAAGAAATAGCATTCGAAGAAATCGGACTGAATCTAAAGCAGTTGAACAGCAGTACCAAGGAAATAAAGTACTTTGCTTGTGTAATTTAAAAGCACAACAAAATGTTTAACAGGCTTCTGTATGGTTCAGTTTAAACTTGTGGGTCCGGAAATCAGTCAGAAAAGCTTTTAACTGACTTTAGTGGAACAGAATAAGCCCTAAGAAACACATCCAAAGGGATGCTGTTAATGTATATTACCTATTCTTTACAGCAAAGTTTGCTTGAGAACACTATAAAATAAACCAAACTTGGTTAGAGTCTGTAGCCCCTTTGAATGCATTCGGTTTACACTAGACCAGATTTTCTTGGCCAAGAGATTCGACTGCTGCGGGGAAGAACTGAAATCTTAAAGAAACGTGTTTGCTGTCTTTCTACTTTCAACTAAAATTTCTCAAAAACATTTACAGAAGTTATTTTGCCTTTTTGTACAGAAATCTAAGTCATCTTTCTAGTTAGATTTTGTTGCCCCTAGTTGTTTGCTTGCTCATCTGTTCTCTAACACTCACCTAAGTGGCAGGAATGGTACTCAGTTTACTGTATTCAAGACGTTAAGTTATGGCACAGTTTTCTGTCCCTTTAGTGGCAACACTTCTGCTATTCATAAGGCAGAGGCTGGTTTTACTTGCAGAAAAGGCCAGCACTGGTCTTGTGATTACTGTCATGGAATGTATACATCAGCAGGGATGTCCCTATAGAAAGCAGTGCCTTCCAGCTTGGAATGCAGTGCTGTCCTATTCAACTGTTGACAGCTTCTAGCATAAAGCAATGATTCTCCACTCAAAAATCCCTTAGTTTCAAAGAACTGTTCCTGTTAATATTAGTGTAAATAAGACCATAAAAAAGCCTAATATTCTGATAAACTTCAGATGTCATGTAAGTAATTGTAATACATGTCGAATTCTCTATTCAGAAAATGTGCCTGTACGCAACCTGCTGCCCAAGAGTACCAGGAGCTTTAGCACAAAACACAGTTTAAGACATTACAAATATACAAGGTAAATGTAATTAAAATTAGTAATATGACCATAAATAAACCAAAATGGGATGCTAAGGCCTCACTTAAAAATGAATATTAGAGTCATGTAAAGACACAGGAATGATATTCCATAAAATGAATTAGGTACTTATTCACAGAACAGTTACAGTGCCAAAGGCTGTTTGAAATAAGAGGCCTTTTAAATACAAGGCAAGAAATAATTTGTGGGAATATTAACTTACTGTGTACCTCTTTCAACCAGCTTTGCCTCTCTTTTACCCTTCACTAACACCTACCTGGTCAATTATGACCCGCTTTTCCCATACAACACCTATTTCTCTTCAGAAGAGAAGCAGAGAAGATACTGTGTTTAAAAATGGGAATTATTCTTCAGGAAAGGGCCTTTACATTGTCAGTTCCTAAATCTCCTTTTAAATAATATCAGGCAGTTTCATTTTTAACCCATCTGCATACCTAAGAAGTATGCTGTGGTTAAGAAAATCACTTGAACTTTAGAACAAAGAAAGATATTGCTGGGAATTGATAAAAACAAACACGTCTCCATTTTCTGCATTAGAATCATCCACTCCAGTCAACAGGGTTGGAAAAGACCTTTAAGACCATCAGGTCCAACCATTTCCCAGCACTGCCAAAGCCACCACTAACCTGTGGCACTGACGGCCTTGTCTACCCTGTGTGTGAACACTTCCAGGGGCTTCCAGGTGACTCCAGCCCTGCCCTGGGCAGCCTGTTCCAATTCCAGAGCACCCACTGGGGAAGGAATTGTTCCTCAGCTCCATCTAACCCTGCCCTGGTGCAGCTTGAGGCCGTTTCCTCTTGTCCCATCCCTTGTTCCTTGGGAGCAGAGCCCAGCCCCCTCCTGGCTCCATCCTCCTCTCAGGCAGTTGTAGGGAGCGATCAGGTCCCCCCTGAGCCTTCTCTTCTCCATCTGAAGCCCCCAGGTCCCTCAGCCGTTCCCCATCACACTGTGCTCCAGGCCCTGCACCAGCTCCATTGCCCTTCTCTGTCCCTGCTCCAGCATCTCAGTGTCCCTCTTGCAGCGAGGGGCCCAGAACTGAGCACAGGATTTGAGGTGCAGCCTCACCAGTGCCACGTGCAGGGGGGTGATTAAGGACCATACTGAGAGTGAACAGAAATTCTGTAGAAGGAGGAGCTCTGAGTCTATGAAAACTGTGCTGACGTCGTTGGTAGAATGTGTGCTCAGAATAATATCCTGTTATTTAGTTTTTACTTCTTAACGAAGTGTGATTCATAGTGTGGTGAACCAGCAAGTTATTTGTGTGTCTGTATACTTATGAAAACTCAGCGATATACTCTCCGTTAAATATTAATTATTACAGTTACACCATCACATCATAAAACAGTCTTGGGAGCTTTGTCAGTTCACCAGATGTTCCTACAGTCCTTGATCATCTGCTCACACCATCACTGGTGGTGGAGAGCCTGCCCAGGGACTGAATTTCCAGTAAAGGGTTTGCCTGGCTCTACCAGAATATGTTCTGGAGGCTTGTGTCCTGCAAAGAAACTCATCAGTCTTGGAAAAGTTAGAGTGAATATTTCTGATCTCCATTACAGACCTATTTCAATGGGTAATACTTTCCAGTATTACTCCCTTTTATTCTCTTCCATCTTCTAGGTCTGTATTTATGCCCCCAGAATAAAGCAGGGACAGATTCATCTTCTGCCCCTGAGGGCAAGGCAGATGGGCTGGCCATGACCACAGTGCATTACACTTGACCCTGGGTTTCCTCTGAGCTCTGGGTGACATCCATATCTCCATACAATGGAATCATTCTTGTTAATCTTTGTTTGCAGTAACTGAAACACTGTGAGTCTGTTGCCACACCATGGAGTATGGCATCAGGACATAGAAAATACTAGAGGTTAAAAGGCTGCTGGGACTGTGCTGGAGGACTGTGAGGAATGGTGGGAGGCAAACTTAGTGCAGTCCTGACCACACAGCCTTGGCTTAGTGGCTCCTCACTGTGATGTCCCTCAAACCATGGCCAAGTGTGGCCTCAGAGCAGAGCCAGGGAGCAAGTTAAGTACTGTGCAAGCAGTTAGTTTTATGGAGTAGTCAAGCTTGCTTTCTAGCCTTGGACAGAGTCGGTAGCACTGGCCACACTGTGAAGATGAGCCTGTAGCTGGTCCTGCAGATGACTGCCCATGTGTCTCTGGCTGCTGAATAAAGTATTGTTAAGGAATCGGGGCAAGGAAGTTCGTATGGGCGGGTGCCACGATGCAGACATGAGGAGGTGCAATTTCTGGGATTGATTTATCATGCTGCAGCTCCCACTTGCATTCATATGCATGCATCCTTTTAGAAATGTGATACCAGATGCTGTTTCCTGGCAACAGGCCCAACACCCCCTTTCTCTTAGGTGTGAATTTTGACAACTCCAATTCACTGGAGCCCTAGTTATGTTATCTTTTCTAAATGCTTAGAGACTGAAAAGACCTCTTGCTCTTTCTGCTGTGGACTTAAGTGCCACTTGGGCCAATTTGCAGTGCTGTATTACTCCAAAAATATCTTCTCATACGAGTAGCACAATTACTACCACTAAATAGGGAAGGATGGAAGCAGTTCTGAATCGAACACGGATAACACAAGTCCTTTTTCGCTGTGTTGTCAGTCAGAGCTGTTGTTATGCTTGGCATATGTCACATCAATGTATAATAAATGCCCATGTCAGTCAAATGCATGTTATGTGCAGATCGGATGTCAATCTAATGTTTTGTATTAAAATAAGTGCCACAATACATGCACAACTTTATAAACACTGCTGGGGAGTTCCAATTGTGAAGTGCTACAGCTGCTTGCAGCCAGCTTTTGCACAACACCTCTATTTCAGACAAGGGACAGTAAAATACCAACTGTACTTCCATGTTGCTGCTTACATACCAGGAGGAGGTCATCTAAGCCACTTGCTTCTCCCCACAGCTTGCTTGCTGTTAAGAAAAGAACAGAGATGCAGCCAAGTACCAAAGACGAGAACTCCTGAGCAGGGGGCCTGGGGCAGGCACTGGCTGACACTGTGGCCCCGTGTATGAACTGTGCCATGTGTAGATGAGTTCTGTACACATGAATGGGAAAGGTAGAGAGAGCGGCCAGTCCCAGGTGAGATCTACAAGCTCAAGTAGCACTTCCAGTCCTAGACGGACTTGCTGCCAAGGGAGAAGCTGAGACGCTTTCAGGGCAGATGGTCAGTGGATATGGACTTTGGGGTTATTATAAAGCCAGTCCCACCATCAACATGGATGTTTTCTGAGAAACTTAGTTCAGCAAAGCACAGCTTAGGTGTCCCAGTTGCCTGTACTTTTGCTCACAGAGATGCTGCAGCCTGGCTAATACAACAGCAGTTTTGAGAATAAAAGCTCTTGCTAAGCATTAATTAATCTTGGCAATAAGGTCATTGTTATTAACCCCATTGTATGTGTGGGTCACATTTGTGGTTGGTGCAGTCCCAATCAGCTGCCTGGCTCCCCTAGGATGGTTCCAGCTTATGGTAATAGTGATTTCATCTACATGTTTTAACTAAAGTCACTAAGGCACTGAGGATTTTTAGACTGATATTGGGAATTCTGCTCCTGATTGTGATTCTAAGCCCCAAAAATACTTTCACTGGTGAATCTCATGTTCAGAGGAAGAAATCTTGTACAGAGACAAGCCTTGAATGTAAAAGCTCCCTTTTGGTCATTCTGAAAACTCAACAAATTTACTATTTCATTTGCAGTGACTGACTGGGTTCAACTGATTATTGAATAAAAGGTATGTCCAATTTGACCCTTGATTTCACTGTGGCCTGTTGCCTGGCAAGAAATACTTCCTTTTCTAGTGTGACATTCTGTTGTTAATCAAATGAAAGCTATTCATGTCTTCCATTCAATTGGCAGATTTAAGCCACAGAAAACTGCTTTGTAAATTAGAAACCAGCCAACCCAAAGTAGTTGCATAAATGGGAAAAATGTTATGTTTTGCTGGCTTTCACATAGATGAAAGGCTGGAGATTTGCCTCCTGGTTTCACAAGGCAGCAGGCAAAGCCAGTGACTCCAGCTCCAAACAGGATTCTCAGGGGTTAGGCAATGTTTTATCTTTTCTTGATTCTGAAGCACCAGATGGTCATGAGGGAGGGAGCAGGAAATCCCACTCTGTAACCCTGTTACCTAATTCACGTTGTTACTGTTAGAGATCTTAGGGACATCCATACATCATCTTTCTACATTAGTGAGAGACACCATGCCAGAGAAGAAAGATGCTGGAAATACAAAAGGACGGGATGAAGGAGTGGGGAGGAGCACGCTCCCAGAGGCCTGAAGCTGTCTGCTTTCCAAACAAACAAAAACCCCCAAACAGCAAGTGGCTGCTTGGAGGCATGTAAGACAAGTTCACAGATGAGTGCCTCTGTAGGCGATGTAGCTTAATCCTTTAAAAGGGCAGTTGTATTGTACTCCAGAAGGATGCGAGGTGGTACAGACTCACAGTCCCCGACAAAAAGGGAGTTAATGGCCTCAAACAGCCTCACGCCGGGGTTGTGAATGACAGCACTCAGGTTTTAAAAGGCAGAACATAAAATATTAGAATCATAAAAGAATACACACATTTGGCATTAAAAGGATGGCATAAATATTTCGAAGTGGCTCCAGAGTTTTGGCCAGGGAACACTGTAAAACAATCTCTTCGTCTTTACAAGAAAATATATGCTCATTGAGAAACTGCTGGATTGGGGAAAAGTGATTTCCTTGCAGCGGTAGAGCCCCAAAGCCTTAGAAGCAATTTTTCATCATTTTGTTAATTTTCACTAATATGACAACTATGCTCCTAATATGATTGTTCTGTTTAAAAACTAATACCACTATTAATATGTTACAGTGATGAATTGCTAACAATAATCTATCACGAAGGAAAAACAGTGACATAATTAATGCAGTGTTACTATTGTGCAACAGCAATTTGTTAACTCGGTGCAAAGCGCTCAAAGAAAACTTTATGTTTCACATTTCCTGCCATAATTGCTTTTACCCACATTTCCTCACAAAAAAGAAACTCAGCACCTGAGTCTTTTCTTTTTGGTCCAGTTCTTAGCATGTTCTTGGACTGACAGTTTTAATCCCAGCCTTATTTTAGGATCTGGATGTTATAATTTTAGGCATTTTACTGCTGGTTTTTAAGATCTTTTTTGCTACTCCCTTGTACAACAGCGCAGCTTGTAACATAGCTCTCACATTGCAACCATTTTATGACTAGGGGATACACTGTCATATTGCATTGATTAAAATACTTCCAGTCCACACATCACTGTGCTTTTCTCCATACATATTTCAAATGCAAATCTCAGAGAAGGTAAACTAATACAGAAAACAGCTTTGCAAAGGAAGAAGTTCCTTTAAATCTCAAATGAGAAGAATGGAGGAAAATGCCCTTTGTTATAGCTTTTTTTCTGTGATTTTAAAACCCTGCAACATTCTCTCAAACTTTGTCTGAAAAATAGTTTTACAGTGCTCATTTTCAGAAGGAGATGCTACATACACTAGATCATACAAATACTCAGTAGGAGCTTATTACTACAGGTCATTCCACACTTCTTCCTATGACCCCTGTGTCACAACCCATCCCTGTGCTTACATCCACATTCAGACCAGTAAGCAGTCCCCTCCTTAAGATCCACAACCCTTTCCAGAGCAGGCAATAAGCCATCTGCTGACTCCACAGGTAAGAGGTGCAGTCAGCATTGACTCAGTGGTGATCCGCTGCATCTTGGACTCCTGGCTTTCCAGACAGGGACTGCTATTGATTCCACTTTTCAACAGTACTGTGGGGTTCTCTACACTTGTGCTCATTACATGTTACTCTGATACAATGGCTAATTATAAAAGAAAACATTAACAACTCTGTAAAGCAAAAGGAAATACCATCATGCTGGTCTGGTATGATTCTCCATAACTTTCCACAGCTGTGAATTACTGTCTGAGAAGCAAGAGGATGGAAAACGCTGGCCAGTCTGACTGGTGACATGCTGTCTCTAGCCAGCAGTTACTGAAAGGCTACAGGGTCTATCACAGCATCCTCTTTATCACATATGTATATGCTGAGATAAAAAATATGATCTTGATTACATTGATTTAATATTACCGGTGGCTCTGCCATGTTCTACTGTGCTGGGTATTTTAGGGAAAAAGTTGTGTAATAAAAACCCTGAAGCAAACCAAACTTTGACTTTATAGAAACATTTCCTGAGCAATTACTCAGCTGGACTTATACAATGGAATTCATGTTAGATGAAGTACTGCATTTGGGTTTGAAACTGGTGAATAGAGAAAGGAAATGTAAGCTGTCCAATGTAAACTAGTTTAATCGAAATCTGCTGTCATTCTGTCTTTGTAGCTCTGGAGGCCAACATGCCACTGCCTGAATAGTCCCAAAAATTAACAATCCAAAATAAACAAATTGGTGCAAAACTTATTTTCCAAAGCGTAAGACAGACTTTTGCTCTCTTTAAGATCACATGAAAATTGCTTTCAATGAGCCATATCTTAGAATGCAATGACAATATCCTTGTGCATCCACAAAGCTTCATTTTCACCAAGTTTCATGCTGAAATTACTACTCTTGAAGGATTCTAAAGCAACACCTTTCTAAAGTCATGTCTCAAATGCTCTAGCATGTCCCTTTGCAAAGCGAGTGGAATGAAGACAAGATCTGAAGCAGTACAGCACGGTGCCACCATTTGGAACCACAACAAAATTATTTCTAGCTTCCTTCTCGTTTAAAGTAAAAAAAATCTCTAGAGCCGAGTATGGATTAAATATAGTAATTCAAATCTGGCTGAGAAGCTGCGAACTTTGATGCCAAGTTCCAGCCTGAAATGAATTTAAATGGCCACAAGTATAAAATCTGCAAAGGGGAGATCGCAATGAAATCCTGGCAAGACACCAAACTGGAATCATCAGCAAATAGCATAACCTTCAAGAGGGAAGAGGAAAAAGCAAAAACTTGGAAATATTCTCAAACTTCTGCTTAAAAGAAGAAGAAAAAAGTCAGACAGCAGGGCTGGGGTCACTGTGAGAATCTGAGCCATGGTGCTGGGTTTGGTGTATGAAATACAGAGGCATGTCAAGCTCTAAGGGGTGGCCTGAGAGCTGCCAAGGGGCTCAGAGTCACCCCAAGGCCTGCCTGGCAATGCCTCTGCTCTGCCTAACAGCCAGGACCCAGCCAGCTTCCCAGTATCTTATGGAAAAATAGTTTACAAATAGCTGTGCAGTGCTGAAATGGAAACTTGTAACACAAGCCTGTATTCGTACAGACGGAGCGAGTGCGTGCCTGTGTAATATAGATGTAGACTTCAGTATTTGTGCTCACTGTACATAGAGATCCTTATCCCAAGAACTAACAACCGCTTTACAAGGGATTAGTGGGACTTAGGGAAGGTTTGGGGGTCCAAACTGCAGAATAAGGACCTTTGCCAAGGCAGACACAATAGTTAAGGTACAGTAACGTGCAAATCATCGTTTTATTTTCAAAGCACAGTCTGTGGCTATCTACTAGTGATCGTTGTTGTACCAACAGTCTCAGGGGAAGAAGTATTGGGAACCTGTTTGATGTTTGGCATGCTGTCACCCAGCATTTTATCTTCACTGGAGAACAGGGGAAGTAAATCACCTGATTTTTCTATATAATCATTTTTTATGTTGTCTTTGTGGTATTGCTCTTGCTACGCATCAGCAGCAGAGAACTCTTGAGATGCTGTACATTTCATAGCATTCAAAGACCTAGAAACAAATGATGGGTTAGTGAGTAGTGAGGAGAGAGCAAGAGGCAAGGCTCTTCCTTCATACACAAGTAACAAAATACAAGTAGGGAGAATTTCAGAGTCTTTGATGCAATTCTTGAGTGATGTGGTGCCAACAACTCCTTGTAGGAGATGTGGGGCACCGTGTCCTTCCTGGGTGGCTGCGTGCTTGGCACCATGACTCACCTCCTGCATCCTGTGGTCTGATGGGACCAGTAGGAAAGGGGAGTCTTAGACACCGATGTGCATTGAAGTCTTTTTCAGGTAGTACTGACATAAGGAATAGTCTGTATTCCTTAATGGAGAAACTCACTGCCAAAGCAGGAATGCAAGTGACACGTTGTAGTCACACTAACACTTCCTGTGCATTTCCCAGAACAAAACTCTATCTGTAGATCCTGATGGGGAATTCTCTCCCAACAACAACAGGTAACAATAACAAGCTTGCTTGCATGTCGAGCTTAAATTCTCAGGAAACAAAGACAAGAAACTTCGATCTGGAAGTTTCTGTCTCCCCCCACAGCACACTGTTGCCTTCCCGCTGTAGCGGGCGATGCGGTTGGAGTACCCTGCGTTTGCTGGGAAAGCGCAGTGCAGGGGGAGGCGGCGTTGCCCCCCGCTGCCCCGGTTCCCGGTGCCAGCCCCGACGGCCCCGGCAGCCGGAGCCTCGGCGGCAGCGAAGAGGAAAAACGCAACCCCCAAACCAACGGGAACAACTTCCTCTCCTGAATGCCTCCCATCGCCCCCCCTTTCAACCCCCGTATTTATTTATACATAAACATATAGACATAAATATTTGTAAAACAGGCAGTTGTGAAATGCAGCTACTAAATCACCTTTTTTCTTATATAAAGAAACCCCACAACACCCCAACACCCCCCACAAGCCATAATGATGATGATGATGATGACGGGAGGGGGGGAAATAAATAAATAAAAGCGAGCGAGAGTCGGCGACGGAGCGGGAGGCAGGTTCAATTATCTAAACAAAGAAATCATGGCGGAGTGTTTACATTTGGCAGCCCAAAGCCTGTTGGATTACGGACCCCCCCCTAAACCCAACCGGCCCCCCCCCCGGCTCCCCGCCGTCGCGGCTCGCCGGAGCCCGCCCGCCGACACCTCGCTGCGGCCCGGGTAAGTGCGGAGCTTGCTGCGGCCGGACCCGGGCGGGCGGTGGGGCGGGGGCCGAGCCGGCTCCCCCCGCCCGGTGCTGTGCGTGTCTCTGTGTGTGTGTGTGTCTGTGTGTGTCGCGTGGGGGGGGGGGGGGCACACGCGGCCGCGCTGCCCCCGAGCTCGCCGCGCCCCTCTCGCAGCGTCGGGCAGGGGCAGCGCGGCCCCGTTCCCATCCCCGTCCCCGCGGCCGCGGTGCCGCCTCCCCGCCCCGGGGTCACGGCGCCCGGCGCTGACTGGCGGCTCCGCCCCCGCGGCCGGCCCCGCCGCGCCCCCCGCCCGCCCGCCGCTGCGGTGCCCCGCCGGGTGCCCGGCGGGGGGGGGGGGCTCAGCCCGGCCCGGCGGGGGGGGGTGGGTTGGCTCTGCCGCTGCCCCCGCCCGTGCGCGGGGCTCCGCTCCTGGGGGGGGGCAGCGGCCCCGAAATGGGCGTTGGGGGAGATGGTGGGGGAGGGCAGCATGCGGCTGCTGCTCCGGGTGTCCGAGAGCCGCGCCGCAGAGAGAGCGTGGGGACCAGAGGAGGCGGTCGGGAGCTGGCGACAGCACTCAGACCCGCTCCCCAGACAGCCTCACGCCCAGCCGCTGTGGCCGCCGGATGCCCTTGACCCCAAGTGCACTCTCCTCCAAATGCTCTTACCCCCAAGCGCCCTCAGCCCCAAACTCCTTCACCGAAAAGGGTCCTTGCTTCCAGAAGCCCTTGCTCCCGAACAGCCTTGTCTCCTAGGCTTTTGTTCCAGTCTCCCTCCTTGTAAATATCCTGCTTTCAAACAGCTTCATCCACGAACAGCATCACCCCCAATCTTCCTTGCACCAATACATGCTCATTTCTCCCTCCTAAACCTATTGCCCTCAGCCTCCCTCAACCAAGTAAGGGCTTTAGCTGCTCTTGATGTTCCTCAGAACTGTGCCCCCCACCCCACAGTGGGCCCTATGAAGCAGCCAGAAAGGTGCCTGGGTCCCTCCCCCTGCCAAGAAGCATCCCCCAGACTGCTGACCTGACACTGGGTCCCCTAAGGCCACTGCTGTGAAATGTGGAAATAACCCTTTCAAGCGGACTGCAAGTGTTGCTCCCACGTGTCCATCAAAAAGTCCCCTGGCCCCAGATGCATCTCAGTGCTAGAAAGCTGTAAAACTACTTTGGCACCTCTGCCCTCCTGGATCTGGGTAACAGGCAGTGCCCTACCCCTGGTTGTGTGATGTAACACACAGCACATGGGCTGTGTGTCCAGTTGCAGGGCACTTACCCCTGTCTGAGTGTTTGGGAGCTTGGGACATGGCAACATGCATGGGTTGCTCCAGAGTTTTGCAGGCGATTTGTCGAGGTAGAGGCTGGGAGCAGAAGGACTCCAAATAGCCACTGTGGTTGTGTGATGTTGAGGCTGCGGAGGACAGTTGACTGTGTCCAGGCTTTTCCTGACACTGTGTTGAACCTCTGTGTATTTCTGGGGCTGTACCCCCTCGTGTCCCAAATTCAGAGTGCATTGAGCTATGTGAGGTTGCGAGAGGCAGAAAAGATACTTCTGTATTTGTCTTCAGAGTGCTTGACTTAAAAAGTTTGTGGAGGCCAAATTCATGAGGAAAGAATGCTTGATATTGTGGAGTTGTGAGGCACTGGAATGGAAAAGGGTGTTGGGAGTCTGTGAGTTTGGGACATCCACTTCTCATGCTTGTCTGTGCCCTTCCCAGGGCAGTAGGTTTTACAGGTGCGTATTGTGATGTTGAGAAGCTGCGCTCATGTCAGTATGGTGGTGGTAGTGGTACACAGGAACAACGAGAGCAGAAGTGTGGAGACGCACACCGGTGCCACTGTGGGTGTGCTTGTACAGGATGGTGGGTCTGACCCTCCAGTGCCACTGTCTCTTTGCTGGGTGGGTGGGAGTGCACAGTGCGCCAAGGGACTATCATTGTGGCCCACAAGCCATAGCTGTTGCACAAGATCCATGTCTGCCTACAAACCCTCGGTGGCCGTCTTGTGTTACTGTGTTGTGGTGGCCAGTTGCGTGACAGAGTTGCAGGTTAGCAGTAAGTGTTAAACCAGAGAGTCCAGAGAAGGCCACGGAGATGCTGCGAGGGCTGGAGCAGCTCTGCTCTGGAGCCAGGCTGAGAGAGCTGGGCTGGGGCAGCCTGGAGAAGGGAAGGCTCCTGAAGGGGAGACCTTAGGGCAGCTCCAGTGCCTAAAGGGGCTGCAGGAAACCTGGAGAGGGGCTTTGGACAAGGTCATGTAGGGACTGTGATTGTCCCATCCCTGGCAGTGTTCAAGGCCTGGTTGGACAGGACTTGGAGCAACCTGCTATAGTGGAAGGTGTCCCTGCCATGGCAGTGGGTTGGAACTGGATGAGCTTTAAGGTCCTTTCCAACTCTAACTATTCTATGAATAATGTTTTTATATCTCAGAAGGTCATTGCTTGAAATCTCTGGTTTCCTTTCCTCTCTTTATTCCCTCCTCCCTGCAGCTACATTCCTCTATGTCTACATTTAGGCCAGTTCCTACATTCTGTGGATAAAAGGCCTGTTGAGGAAATTCCCCATGCACTTCGATTTTTTGCCACTTTACTTCCTGCTTGAACTGGCAGTTCGGAGAGTCTCTGAAGGTCTGAGGCTGCCTTCTCAAGGAAAGCTCTTAATTGAAGTGGCCTGTTAACTGTTAATTGCTGTTCTGTTCTGGCTATTTACTTGAATATCATGTCAAGCCTGCTGTTCTGGTCTGGAGGCTACACTGGTTATCTGTCCTGATCTCTAGACTGCTACTGCTTTCCGCTGTGTTATTGAAGACCAAGGTATTATTTATACTCTTAATGCAAACTGACATTTCCTTAGATTTAAGGGTTTTGTTGAGCAAGGCATCCTGCTAGAAACCGCTTATACAGTAATCTCAATTTGATGTCTGGTAAAAAAAAAGGCTTCCCTTAGATTCAATACTCAAAGAATTTTGCTGTTTCTGATTCTTCAGTGTGGTTTAGAGGAGAAAAACACTTAACCCTGAGCAGAACAATGAGGGCTTGATGGGTAGGCAGTTAACAGAGTTAGGTAGGAACTCCTGCTTATCAGACTACAAACACTGGTATGCCCAGTGTAAGCAAAGCCTGAACTTCTAATGTATGCTCACCAGGCTGATGGGGAGTTTGGGGAAGGTGATGTTATCTTCAGGGCTGTCTGGAGATCTCTGCAGTTAATGCAACACTGGCAGTGCCAGTGAAATTCCACCCCTAGAAACAATTTCTTTCAGTTACTGTATTTAGTACAGTTCAGTTCTGTTTTCTGGTAACTAACTTCATAAAATCAGTGCCACATTTCGGCTGTTTGACTGGAACAGCCACACAGATTTCATGCAAAAGTGCTGGCAAAATGAACATAATTTGTCTCAGACTGAAGAGAGCTTTAATGGGGCCAGTTCCCTTTTGGTGTGTGCAGTGTTTTGATTAATGAGAGTTCATTCGGGTATTGAGAGAAGAAGAGACCTCTCAAATGACGCTGGATCTGTTTCCCCTGTATGTAATAGAATGAAACTCTCAGCCTGTCACTGGACAGGAAGATATTCTGACATGAATATATATTTTGGAGCTCTGCACTAAATGAGGATTTCATGCATAGGCAGCACAGTGTGACAAGTCATATCCTGTGTGACCTTGTGCTTACAGGATAAAGTTATGTAATAATATATTCTGCTAAATTAATACACAAAATAAATAGAACATACCTCATTTTTATGCTAATAATGATATTTTTCAATTCTAAGCACCTTTTATGCTAAGACCTCAGAGTAAATTACAGGTAGGAATAAACCAAGCTTCACAACACCATTGTGTATTTTAGTACTATCATTCAGAGACTAGTTGGAAGGTACCTTTATTAATTGCTGTTATTTAATTTCTTTTCATTAGTCCGACAGTTTTAACTGTTCTCTCTCCTAATACGTTAACAATAAAATATGATCTTATAAAGCTGAAAGAAAAGAAATCTTTTAATTCAGCCACAAGAATGGACAGATCTGTCAAGGCTAAGAGGAAAGATAATACTGACTTTGATTCCTCAAGGAATTAGCAGAGATTTTGCCAGTAGGACGTATTTTACGTGGCTGGAACATAGACTGTATTTGGGATCACTGTGGTGTGTGGTTCATCCTGTGATGTAACCGGAGGTGAAAGGCTTATGAGACTTTACAAAGAGGGAACAAAAGAAACCTCAATTGTTTTATTTAATTCGGATCCCAAAGGATAGGATTTCCAGAAGTCCTGATCTCCTGACCTGAATGTCAATGGTAAAAATGCCATTTACTCCAGGGAGAGCAGCTTCAGACTCCTGAGGAGTGCTTTTGCTATCCTGTCCATTATGTTTGTAAAGTGTGAGTTGTATCTTGCCTTTCTGATACTCCAGCATGTGTTTCTTTTAAACTTCAGGGCAGGATTTGGTGCGCTCTATGTGGAGATGAAGTAGCACTTCTGAGATAAGAATCCAGCTTGTGATTTTCCTCAGTAGCTTCTTCTCCGTCAATGTCAGGGAGGTCGCATAGTTGGTTAGTGCAGAATTTACTCTAACTTATTAATGCGTATTTCCAAGCTTAATTCCAGTTTAACAGAATGTTTTGTGGTGGAACATTTACAGAAAGAGCATGTGGAAAAATTATCACTGCATGTATTAAGCTCAAAGAAAGCATCCCTATACTGCTGTGTAGGAGGAACTGACAAAACAGAACACATTACAAGGAACTATCTTTTTCATTAAGGCTGCACAAAATGAGGATTTAATGCATGGGCAGCACAGGCAGTCCCAGTGGTTCAGTGCCCATAATTCCACCTTGAAAATGGCTTCACAATAATAATTACTGCTCCAAAATGGACACTGCTTCCAATTTTGGCATGTCTACTTCACACATAAGTAATTGCATGCGCAAAAGGCAAGATCTTATTTTACCAGCCACCTAGTTCCACAAGTGCAGCTGTGCTAACCTTCCTGTAAGTTTTCCAGTCTCACAATGACAACTTCCCTCTTTGCCTTATTTTGCCACAATAATGCAGAGCATGTGTGGCAGCCACCCTCACTTTGGCATGCTCAAACTATCCCTGGACATTAAGATACTATGACATGAATATATATTTGTGGGCATTGCACAAAATGAGGATTTCACGCATAAGCAACATAGTGTGACGAGTAGTATCTGGCATGACCTTGCAAATGCAGGCTGAGCTCCAGAATAAACAGCTCAGAAGAGCAAGGAGTATAGCAGATTCTGGGGTTCTGGAAGGAAATCCCATCACTCAGCTCCAAGCCTGCAGCATGCAATCTTCTTACAGGCTCCTAAATCTTACCTGCTTTACACAGGCGGTGAAGTACCATGGCCCAGAGAGTGAAAATTTACACCTGCTTTTAGAAAGGCAGGGTTATTATTACAGCAAATCCATAATTATCAGTTGAACTCATCACGGAGAGCTGCACATCATCTTCGTGGCTGGAGATTTCAAAGCTCCTGGGTTCCAGGTGTGGACTGTTGTTCCTCATGTTAGCCGGGCCTGTGAATGTCATGTGTCCAGGCTGTTCCTACCTCCTGGACATTTTTTTTGCCAGCTTTGTATGTTGCTAAATGAATGATACGTTTGGGTGAAACTGGTTTTTCTGCCTTTCAAAAATAAACAGTGTGACCTTTTTAAAGTTGGAACTAAGATGTGTGTTACTGATACATAGAGAGAGATACAAAAGTGTCTTCTAACACCCAGTGGAACTGAAGTGAAATGTGGTCTTGAAATACGCATTATCCTTATTTAGACTGTTCATAAGATGTTGATTATTCAGCATATTTTGAGTTCTTTGTTGTTTAAAATTTCAGTGAGTTTTATCAGCTTTTTAGGCATAAAACTGAGTCTACGGTTGTGGCTTGTGGTTAATTCTGGAGCATAAAGCCCTGTAAAAAGAAGACAGGAAAGGATCTCAGGAGGCCACGTGCCTTTCTCAAAGGCAGCATAGCTGTGCTCTTACTGGTGAAAGTTTGTTCACTCGCTTCTTAAAACCTTCTGCAACAAAGATTTTGCAGTCTTCCTGTGCAACCCACTGACCTAAATCTCCCTTGCCATATGGCATTCCATTACCACTTGTCTTGTCTGTCTTGGACATAAAGAGGAGTGTATTCACTCCTCTCTGTCTTTTCATGTAGCTGAAGAACATTGTCCTTGCCAGTCATCTCCTTTTGGGATTAAGCAATCCCAGTTTCTTCCTCTGTTCCTCAGAAGTCAAATTGCAGACTCCCTCGAGTTAGTCCTGACCCATCCTGAGGGGTTGGGTTGACAGCAGAACTCAGTCTCACTCCAGCCAATGCTCTACCGTCTCTCATCAGGATGGAAATCAGTTTGTTTTCATCAGTACTCTCATTTAAACATCCCAATGTAGTGTTTTCTATTTAGGTTCAATTCTTCAGGCTTTATTATTGCATGAGGCTTGTAGACTATGAAGAAAGTAGTATTAGTGAAAATGAATACTATATATAAGTTGATATGGCAGTATACCTTATCTGTTAAATATTTTTTCTTTTATGAGTTTTATCTTTCTTCTCTCTCCTTTCCTAGTTGAGGAGATCATTTTAGGTAAATGACAACAGCACTCCTATTTCAAGTGTAAGGATGGGGTTGTTTGAAGCATAACACAGTCTGATACTATACAACTGTCCTATATATTTACAAGAATAAGTTATTCTGGTTCTGCTTTTTGCTGTGGTCTATTATGAAAATCATGCCTAAATGTTAGTATTATTGATATATAGATGCAGACACAGCAAATCATAGACTCAGTGCATACATTTTGGCCTAAGAACATATTCATTTTGCTTCTAAAAAGCCTTCTATAACAAATAATATATTTGATAATATTTCTTAACTTGTGAAGTCTTTGAGGTTGGGGTATTCGCAGGTGTTTGCAGAGCACCAAGCATTCACCTCTCACTGGGGCCTATGGGTAGTTTAGAACCATAAATATTTTACTGGGATGGTAATTGCCCTTTTTCCAGGATTTCAACATCTTTGAAGTTCCATCTTGGATGAGTGAAACCCCCTTCACATTTTCTTCCCCCCACCGCTTTGAAGAATATTCTCTTGTCATCAGGAGCATTCTTGGGATTCATAATTTAGTACACTGCAAAGATGCCACAGTACAGAACTGCCTGCTCCAACCTGTCTCCTGCTTAGCCTGGATATAAGGAAGAAGCTCTTTGTTGTGAGGGTGGTGAGGCACTGGCACAGGTTGCCCAAAGAAGTGGTGAATGCTCCAACCCTGGCAGTGTTCAAGGCAAGGTTGTCAGAGCCTTGGGCAACATGGTCTAGTGTGAGGTGTCCTGCCCGTGGCGGGGGTTGGAGCTGGATAATCTTCAGGTCCTTTCCAACCTAAACTCTTCTATGGTTCTATGAAGAAAAGACAGAAGGGTTTTCTTTTTGTGCATTTATGAATCTTGATAGAATAGGCCAATCACCAGATCTCTCTGTGGTCTCCTCTGCGTGATTTTCATTTGACAGCCCCATCGTAAGACACCTCACAAGGCAGAGGCTTCACTGGATGGCACCACAGCCATGCAGAGAGGTGCTCTCAGTGACTGATGGAAACTTGTCGGACTACTGACTCTATGATATCCGTTTGGAATGGCTGTCAGGATGTATTGACAGCAGCATGAGCAAATAAATAATACATATTTTTAAGATGTCTGTAATTACATGTTTACCCAATAGGCCAGAACAGCTCTGTCCCAAGGAGCTGTTGCAGGCTGAGTAAATAATACATGTTCTAAAGTCCATAATTACATATTTAAACGATAGACTATCGAGGAAATAATGCACATTTTAAAAAGTCCATAATTACATATTTACATGATAGTCTGTAAATTCTGTAATTACTTATTTACACAATAGACCATAGCAGCTGTTACAGTCTATTATGGTAACTCTCATAGAATTATATTATGGATTTTTTTATAACTTAAAAAAAGAAGTATATTTCACCAGAAAATTCTATTGTTAGCCTTAAAAAAACCGCACAAATGATAAGAAAATACGCATAAAGGTAAAAATTTAGTTTGATCCACAGGCAGAGAAGTTCTTATCCGTTCAGTGATGTCTTTTGTTAGCATGAGGGGCTTTGGATTTGTCAGTAATTTCAGGATTTCTTTATTTTGGCAGCTGAAATACAAACGTGCAACATGATGTGATTATACTTTGCTTATTTTCATGTCGGCATTCAATTTGGATGAGCATTTGGGATTCTTAAAGTTCTTTAGTTTCCTGTTCTGCTCTTACTAAAATCAGTGTTAAAATTCCCCATCAAGCCTGGTTTCAGAAATCATTTATATCGAGGACAGCACTTAAACATGTACTTGAAATCAATGGCACTTAAGCATCTTTTAAAAATAAGCACATACTTAAGGACTCTCATGAATTCTGATGGACCGAAACATATGATTAAATGCTTTCCTGAATTGGGATCCTGCCTTCCATGAAGGCAGAATTGGAACCTTCCACATCCATGACTCATTGCTGGGCTACCGGTTTTGTGATCTTCCTTCCTGCTGTGGCTTCTCCCTTAGGAAAAGCTCTTTTAGCATTTTGAACTAAAGATGTACATAGAATCATAGAATCATAGAATAGTTAGGGTTGGAAAGGACCTCAAGATCATCCAGTTCCAACCCCCTGCCATGGGCAGGGACACCTCCCACTAAATCATGTGTAAGAGTTGGTGCTGCCACAAATGTGTTGCTGCTTCTTTGTTCTTTGTAGAGATTCCTGAATTAAGAATTCATCCAGTGTTTTCCACAGCCCAGCTGCTGAATTTATTCCTCATGTTAAAGACTGGATCAATACACCTAAATGAGACTTCTGTCCATAATTACTACTAAATAGCAAGGCTAAATCAAGCAAGTCAGAATGTGACATTTAGCTCTGCCGGACCTTATGCATTTAGTAACGAAACAGAGTATGAGAGAAACCTTTAATCCTCACTGTTGGTTTCATTAAAACATGGGAGTTAAAAGAATTTGAGCTGTTGGCAGCCCCAATTATAGACATGCTTTAAATGTAATGAAATATGCAAGTATGTTTTAGCAGTGGTTTGAGGTTGAGGTGTTCAGCCTGCTGTGTGTGGGCTGGCCACATATTTTGACTGAATGTATCAGGCAGAGGGATGAAGGTTTTGTCTTTCTTTGGCAATGAACTGTATAGCATCGAATTTGGTTTAGAAGCATCTATTTGGGAATAAAAAAGATGTTTTACCAAGCAAAATATGCAGAAACTGACTTGCACAGGGAAGGAAGAGCCTCATCAGGATACACTTTGTTATTTTTTGCAATGGATCTTCCCAGATGTTGTTAGTGACTCCACTGGACACATCTGAATATTTGGTTAAATGACCTGGAGCTTCAAAGGCCAATGGGAAGCCCAGTATCAATCCTTTGTTAAAAGCACAAAGCTGGTAGACAAGCCACATTCTTATCTTCTGTGTGGTGCTTTCTACCTGTGTAAAATACATCAGCAGTATTACCTGCCTGGTTAGCCTGTGAAACCAGCAGATGAAAACAAAGGATGTATGGGATTAGAGACCCAAATGTGAGAGCAATAACCTTGGATTACGTAGGAACTGTATTTAAATCATTCAAATGTAAAAGCATCTTCGTTTTTGCATTCTTCGCAACAAATCCTTGCATTTGAGAAGTAAAAACCAGAAGACATCTCTCTTGTTGGACAGCCCTTCTGCACTCAGCATGATGAGAGTAACCGATCCTCTTCATGTAAGTGCTATCCCTGTGAAACTGTCAAGGTCAGCTTCTGTGTCATTTTTCTACTCTGTTTTCCATTAAAAAATAGACACATAAATATTTGCTGGTTTTGTAACACTTCCAAGCTTTACACTTGATTTAACAGACAGGAGTTGTCATCTTTTACATGGGCATCCTAATCCTGCGAGTTATTCAGTTTCTTTGAGACCTTCAGCTTTTCACCAGGTGAATTTAGAGTCTTTGCTTGTCCCCCCCCTTTCCAATTTGCATGGCACCCATCCTTGCTAGGCACGTTTTCTGCCCCGAGCTCTGTTACATATTACTGCTAAATAAAGATTTCTTGTTCACGGAACTGTGGCACTTCTCTAATAATTCTGACCTGAGGTTGAATACATCCAGAAGTGCACAATACAGATTTACGCAAATAAACAAGATGTGTTGCACAATATAAGCTATACAAAGGGAAAACTTTATTCTGATGTACTTTTTAGGCACAAAACCAATGTGTTGTGAGAAATCCCACTGGGAAGCCAGCAAAGGGAATATTACATGAAGGCGGGAGGCAGGTTCCAGCATATCATATTTGCCAATAAGCACTACTTTGCACTTGTAATTTTGTTAATTGTCAGAAGTAATTTAAATTCATCAATTATCAGTGAGTAATTCTATCAGAAGTGTTTCTAGGAAAAGTTAAAATCCCACTTGGATTCACACAACACTTTCTCCTTCAGAGGTAGATAAATTTAGTGCAGAGTAATTTGTCTCACGTGGTATTTTGGAACGTTCTTGAACAATTAGATTTGAGACTGAAGTGAGACTTTATTACTGTCTGCATGTAAACAATGGGAGAGGATGGGTCTTTCTGAGAACACAGAGGAAAGGGGAAGTGAAAGGGGAAGAGGCAATGGACACGAGCTGCATTGGGAGGAATTCTGATTAGGTATTGGGAAGAATTTACCACACTGGGACAGGTTACCCAGGCAGTCTGAAATCTCAAACCCTGACAGTCTTGCACTGGGTTCCCTCCTGTCTTTTGTGGGTTGCTGTAGATCTAGGACAGGATTTGGCTGTGGTCCCTTACCATATATCCCACCTATATTCTACAGAGAGCCTTCTGATTAACACATGTTGTGCTGTATAAAAACAAAGCGTTGCTGTTACTGGTATGTGGTGGTCCTCATTTGTCATAGAAGAGCAGGTGATTCCCTCACTTGGCAGCAGTGGTGACAAACACACGTGTGTCACAAATAGTTATTTACTTTCATGCACTTGTTAGTTTTCTTTTATTGCTTTCTTTAGTATAATGGAACTTGAGGACAGAGATTTCTCCCCTGCAGTGTTAACTACAGTAAGAGGGAGCATTATAGAATGTCATGTATTGCCTCTTATAATGATAAATATTTCTGAGACAAAATATTGTGAAAACCTGTATGTATAAATTCCTCTATCCCGCCTATTAGGAAGGAGAGTAAAACTACAGCTTGCTGTTACTGGGGATTTGGCAGCAACTGAATGACTCCTCGGAGGCAGAGAAACCTCTTACCCCACACTATCTTCTCTGTAGTTTGCTTGCTGTTCTTGAAGCAAGCAGCATATCTTTTCCACACAGGGCAATGTTTTGCATTTGGTGATGGTAGTTACAGCTGAGGAGCACCACAGGAAAGGAATGAGCATCCTTTCCACTGTTTTTTTTTCCTCAGTCCTTTCTACTCTTCGTACTCTGTTTAAGAATCTGAATATTGAAATGATCGGACCTCTGAAGGAGGGAGTCACATTCTGCAGCCCAGTTGGTCAGGAGGGCCTATCTATATTACAGGTGGATAAACTGGGATGAGGAGAAACTAAAGGACTTTCCCAAGGTGCCTCTGGCAGGAAGGTAGTGCAGCCAGCACAGAGCTGAGGAATTTTGCCTGTTTTCCCCCATGCATTAGTCAATACAAAATGGTGCAGATTGGTAAAGAGTTATTTTCCTTCTGTCTTTAATGTATTCTGAGAGCTGAAGTTGATGAATTTCAGTGTTCGTCAAAGCAAAGGACGTTTGACTGTAGCTCTAACTAGAGTGAGAGACAGCATGGAAAGGTGGTGTGCAAGCAAAGCCCTCACAGCTGTGTTAATGGACTTCAAACCTGACCTGCCGCACCCCCTCAGTGAACTGTCAGGCCTCTCTAGTTCAAAGAGTATAAAGGGGAATTGGGCTATAGTTAACAGGTTCATCTGTTTTGCTCTTGCATGGACTCTTGACTCTTTGTTTTAAAGGCTGTTGGGAAAGTATCAAGCAGAGGCCTAATGTGAGGGCTAATATGAGAAGCAGGAAGAATGTCGCATGAGGCAAAATGACTGTAGCTAAGAACTTCTTAGCAGCTGAGCAGAATAGCTGTGGTTCTGCCCTGTTGAGTCCCGCAGGGATTTAAACGGGCAATTCAAATGCTATATGTAAGAAAGACCAGAAAATAAAAAGTCAGCAAAGTTTCAGATACAGCAAATTCTATTTACGTGTAATAAATGTCATCCTTTCTCTTGAATCTTGTTCAGTTTCTCCAGCTTTTGTTTAAAGACTGTGTATTTTAAAATGCAGCTGAATAACTTTCTGAAGGAGTAATGCTTAAATAAGTCTGGTTGTGGTCTTGATAGTTTTATGCTTATGCACCTAACATCATAATATCAATAACAGAAAAGGATGCCTTGGTGGTGGTAACAGTGCATGTGAAGGACATGTTGTTCCGGGGACATGCTGGACATTTAGAAAGTCAGGCTTTTAGAAATCAGGTCTTCAGATAACCAAAATAATGATTCTTTTTTATCCTATCTTTTGAATACTTGAAGTTTGCACACACAAAGAGAAATGCTTCCGATGATGTTCTATAGAAGCGTTGTTGAATGAGTGAAAAATAAAAGAAGAGTCAGGGATGGGCAATGCATGTAAGTAATTGGTCACTAATATAATTACTAGTGGGTTTGATATCTAATATGCTTTTAATACATTGGGGGATTCTGAGCAAAAGGTAAGGAAATGAGTGCTTCAGGAGAAGACCTATTACTGTTCACAAGCCTGTGTTTTCACAAGCTCCAGCCCAGGGTTTTTACACAACCACAGGACACTTCTAATGGGTGTTGCTACATGTTTTATGCAGTTTTGAACAAAAGCAGTCCTATATCAAAACCATGCAAATGACAAGTGACTGGTTTGAGGCTGGCTGAAAACTTGGCGTATCTACATCCTCAGCTATCCCATAATTTCACAACTGCATTTATATTCAGTCAATGGTGTTAACACTGTAGCTTTTCTGATAGTTCCTGTAATATTTCTGAATGCTATTATAATAACTTCTCTATCACCTGCACCTTTTAATGATTCATAAATTCCTCGATTTCTATGAACAGCAAACTCTAATGGCACTATAATCAGGACAGCATGCTAAGGTATAGCAGCAACTTCTGCTGCCTGACTACCTCCAGCTTTCCTTCATTGCCTGACTAAATTGTTCCAAATGAAGTTTCCACTACAATTTGAAAGAAGGAACCCCGGAGTTCAACACAAATTCCAGTGAAGGAGACCATGCTGAAAATTAAAAAGCAAAATAGACAATAACATGTAACAGATTTCAAATAGAGTAAATGCAAGAGCATTCACTGTGTAACAGGCATATCATTAGCTGGATCAGAATTTCTTCTGTTCCTCTTTCAGTCATTTGGTTCTTTTAGCTGACAGTTTCCTTCCCCTCTGCACCCTCCATGCCTTGCATACACCACACATGCATGTTCCACCACAGTGATACTTCCCAGTAACTTTTCCTGGGGTGGTTGTAACAGCTTCATTTGAAGCCACAAAGGGAGATCTATGAAGCAGGTTGTGTGATGAATACTGGGTTTTGGGCATTCCTCTTTGTTTTCCACCTACCAGGACTACACCAGTCCCTTAAAACTGCTGTAAGTGACACATCATAGGCATGACAGAGGTCCCAGATGCTATAATCAGAGATCTCTATGGGTTTTTTTAGTGGGGTTGGCTTTTTCCCTGTAAGCTTTTAAGAAAGCTCCTAATTCACTTGGAGAATTAAGCATCAGAAGCAAAAGCTTTTTCAGAAACTAGTGAAATGAATGCATTTTATTCCATCGCAGTACTTTGTCAGCTGTCCCTGCCATGTCTGATGTGACCAGCCTGCTTGAAAGGTGTCCACCATAAAGCCCATAATTTCTCATATTAATTTTGGTGCTTTTCTCATCTAGTTGCATAGAGAAGTGGGGAGAAAAGTCTCCATCCACACTTCTAAAGGGTAAGTGTGAGATACTTTAATTTCATAAATGAACTTGTGCTGTTCATGTGCTGTGTGTAGAAACAGAGAGCTGTCAATGTGCACCTTTCACTGGCTGTTAAGTCATTAAAAAATAAACCTTCATTGATCAGAGCTCATTCTGTGTGGAGCAAGATGTTTCAGATGTGCTCAGAGCTGGCCTAACTCTGCATCTGCTGAAGTCAATGGGAGTTCTCCTGTTAACAACAGAATTAGGGCAACCTAGTCCTTTTGAACATCACACACTTCCTATTTTTTTAGGGATTTGTTAATTGTGCATATATAATTTCTGCTTTACTAAAGCAATTTATGGCAAACCTCTTTATCTAAGCAGTAACAACCAAACAGGTACGAATTCCGTTTTCATTCTTCTACTTCAAAGTAATACTTCTAATAGCATTGAGTGACAGCCTGCCTTGAAGCCAATGGCAGCTGTGTCTGATTAGGAAGGAATGCATAAAGTACAGAATAGAAAAACCAAACTGGAGGTGAAGGGGAAGACACATCCTCTCATTGGCACACGGGAGTTTATGTATCAGGGCTCAGGGTTAGGTAATCTGATTTTTAGTTGAAGAGGTTCTTTTCTAGATTGGCAGTAGCTATATCCGGATTAAATATGTTGTTTCCACTCACCCCATTTGTTTGTGAAGATGTTACATGCCTGCTCTGTAAAAGGGACTGTCTTCTATGTTAAGAAATCATTTTCCCTTTTGTTCCTGATACGTTTCCATTTGAACTTTCAGTTTCCCTGTTTCTGTAGCAATTGCTCCACCTTTCCGCTGTTGTAACTAAAATGTTGATAATCATTCAATATAACTACCTTTTAAAACCAGTTCCTATGCTGGAAAATTAGGAGTTAACCAGTGTGGCCATTTAAGGAGTCTTCTGTTGCAATTAGTGATTCGTGTAAATTCCATGCATTATTGTAAAGAAAAATCTAATCCCTTCTCTAATCTTCTGGAATGTTCAGGTATACCCAAGAACTGCTGCAGTGATAAAGCTGATGCTCGTACCAGTGGTGTCATCAGTTGTGCTGGATTAGGACTGGTGTTATTCAATGCGGTGATTTAAAATCACATGCACTTTGAGCTGAATTTGCAGATGATGTGCTGCTATCCAGGATAATTGAGACTTTAAAAGTCAGGAGAGGGATTTTAGGAGCATCTGCCAACATGGAGTAAATTAAAGGCTAATGAGAGATACAGTTCTTGGAAATGTGGATTAGAAGGCTGTTTGTGGGTGTTTGGTTTTGGGTTTTTGTAAATCTATTTCCAGATTCTATATTAGCTTTAACTTCTTGTGGAGATTTCTGTGTCACTGTGGACAGATCAATGAAAAACTCCCTGACAACTTGGCCATTGAATCCAATTCAGCTTCCACTTAGAGCAGCAGCAATACTGGGGCTGATTTCAGTGGGCAGTGATCAGCTTCTCAGGGGATGGGATGAATAACAACACTGAAATATTATAGCAGTAAATCAGCGCCTCTAATTTATAGAGAATAGTCCAATTGCACTAAGGAGGAATTACTCCACTGATTCTTGTGAGGTTTGGGCCAATCCCCAAGACGCTTGGTCATACCAACATGTTGTCATACTGCTTAATGTTACAGGGATAGAGAACATTCAGGAGCTTCTGCCAGCATTTGCAATTGCACTGGGTATTTAAGAAGGTTGTTTCCCTTTCTTAATTCTGCCAATGTTTAGAGGCTGCTCACCTCTTTCTCTTGTGAAAACCAGAAATCCAGAATTAATGGAGTGCATCAATGTGAAAGACTTGAACTTTAAGCCTTGCAGGGGTACAGCCCCTTTGCTTGTTATTTGTGGCTAGTTTTATTAGTGTAAATTTCTCTACCCTGAATTGACTTGTCTGTAGTTCTGCTGTGCTGGGTTTTTTGTCTGCCTTGAGTGTACCTCAGTCCTGCTGAACATTACCCTGTTTCTGCTCACTGACTAGCTTACTGGTTTTCCTCTTCCAAACATACCCTGTCATCTTACTGATTGTTCCCACACTTCCTGACCTTGTCGATTACTCTTCCGTGTGTTAATCTATCAGAAGCTTTGCTAAAAAGCATGGAATATATGCTCGTACCTTCCATTATGTTCAATAATTTGTAAGTGTTTAAAACATGCTGAGGGCATTTTTAGGCACCATATCCCTTTGGTGAACTATGCTAGCAGTTTCTTTTGCAGCTGTACAAACTGCTCATTGTATTGTTTCCTGAAATGAGCATGTTTCAAGAGCATGACACAGATGGGAAGTCAGAGGGCTGTATTTTTCTAGATCCTGGTTATCACTAACCTCTCTTCAGTCCAGCTCATGTTTCCAAACAGGTTTTAAATATATCTGCTAATGATTCCTTTATCTCTTCTGACATATCTTTCTGAGCTCTGAATTAATTCTGTCTATTCCTGGAGTTCTGTCAACCTTCAGACTTCCTAATTTCTTGTTGAGCTGTTCTGGTGTGGTACTGATTTCCTTTGGTGTTTATTCTTCCTCCTCCAGGAAATTTATGTCTGATCCTGTCATCAGTCCCAACCTTGGTTTATGGACAATAAAATAGGGAGTTCATTTTTAAGCAGTCTCTCTTTCCTGTTAGTAAACTGCCTTTTGCCATTTCATAGGTGTGCTTCTGTTTCTCTCACTGACCTTATGCTCTTTATGTTCTTGAAAAGAAAAAAATCCCTATTTACAATTTCCTCACCTTATGTGAACTTTTCCTTTCATTTTCCCCCTTTAGCTTTCCTTGTCAGTATGTCACAGCCTTTTAACCTCATTCTGTAATCTTTCTGGTTTTTTATACGTGTTTTTATACCTTAAATATGCCTTTTTCTTAAATTAATGTTCTTGCATTTTCCTCTTCATCCACAATATATATTTTAGTACACAATGTTCTGATGCTATACATTGCATATAACCTTCGGGCATGGAATAATTGACTTTCAGTACTTTCCATTTCCTTCTGTTTTTCATTCAGTCTCACCCCCTGTTTCAGTAATTCTCTTCCTTGAATTCGGGGGTTTGCTTTTAGATGGGGTTGTATTTTTGCCACATTGTCATCTGAATTAAAACTGTAACTAGATTGTAACCACTGCTGAATTGATTCCAGTTACATCCTCTGTTCAAATCGGAGGTGAAGCAGGAATTCCTGCTCTCATTCTTTTACATGTTGTTTAAAGAGATAGTGTTTAAAACCACGTGTTAAAAAGGAAAACCTTCATTAAAACAGGTGTTTGATGGGCAGATTTTAACCTGTGGTGCTGTTTGTGTTTGCCCAAGGAGAGGCACAACACGGACACGCGGGCGCAGGCTGCCCAGGGGCGCACGGCCGGTGTGTTGCAGCAGAGAGCACCGGTGCTGCTCCCGAGGGCTGGGGATTCTCCTCCCTGCGATGCCGTGCTGCAGGGTGGAAGCACGCAGCAGCTTTGGGATGGGGGCTCTCCGGTGATGCACAGCACCTCTGGTCTGCGAAGGGGACGTCACCTGCGAGGATGCAGTGACAGAGGCAAATGAATGTCATTATGTCCCTCTGACAGCATAGGGCATCCTTACAGTACCAATAACTGCTTTTAGCTATCGTAGCTACGAAGCAGTGCTTTGTGGAGCAGTTCATAGAAATGTGAAGTTGTATTCTAACAATAGGTCTCCAGCCTTGCTGACAGAAAAAGTAATTTATTTTGCAGTCTCTTCACATATAATAACACAATCACACATAGTAGATTCTGTCCTTCTGCACTTTGTTATACAGTGTTAATGACTGGCACTTAAATACTTTACAAATTGAATTGCACTTGTATGAGAAACTGGATTGATAAAATAAATTACTCTATCTTATAGGTTAAGGTTTTGGTTCTGCAATTGTAGCTGTTACAAATTACCTAAACCCCTTTTTATATTGCATTTCACATGGCTATATTTTACAACTACTCTAATAAAAAATTCTATACAAAAATTGTTTGATATTAATAGCAATCATTAACAACTTGATAGATTCTTGTTAAGTATATTTGCAATACATTTAATCTTATTAAACTCAGCTCTGAGTTGTTTCTTCCGAATATTATAGCTCTTTATGAAGCTAGCAGTATAAAGAAGAGATCTCAACCGTTTTCGGCCAAGAATTAGGTTTAGCTTAATGGATCAATTCTTTTCTTATTAAACTGAGTCTGACCAATGCCAAGTAATACATTCAGCATTGATCTTTGTCTCACCCTGCTGTAGCTTGCGTTCTCTTTATGTACATGAAAAATAAGGTGCCAAGAATGAAAACAATGCCTGTATAATACAAATATAGAATTTTTCAGACTTCCATTCTGCTTATCCTTTCAGTTTGTTATTAATGTCTTGTCCAATGCTTTTCTGAAATGTGTGGTTTCGAAAGAACTTTTCTTTCCATAAAAGCTATTTCTCCTTTCCTGTAATTAATAAAAAGCAAAATGAGTAACAATAAAAAAGATCCATATACCTCTGACACACGTGAGTGGTGTGGTGGGGGTATCTCATTCAGTTTTAGAGGGCCTATGTCTATCTGTTCAATTTTTAGATGTCTGAGGTTTACATAGCAAAGTTTAGCCTCTAAATGAAGAGAACCTTCTTAGCAAGTCAGTCTCTTGGGCTGGCTTTACCAAAATCATTTGTTTTAATCTGAAACCTGAAAATGACATGAAACTGGAAACATGACAGTTCTGATAACAGTAGAAGTTGAGATGATTTCAGTGTTTCTGCTAAGCCTGGAATTTCAGGAAATTCAGAATTCCATGCAAACTTGGCTTTTTTGTTTAATTAGTGCCAAAATGTCTCATTTTCTATGCTAAGGTCTCATTGGGGTCAGTTTGTGCTTACAAACACACCTCAGGTTTTGTTCACACTGTGGACCCTTTCCAGCATTCCAAGTGTGCCCAGTGGCCAGATTTTAAGTGAAAATAGGGGCATATTGTGTAAGTAATGTCATGTAAAAGTTAACTATCTTTGTTCTTCTGCATCCAGAATTGCTGCTGTGGATTTGTGAGTGCAGAGACTGGTGAAATAAAACGATAGAACTATACACTCGCCATGCCAGATCAGTATTTGCAGGTCGCTCCTTGTACTTACGGTTTTTAAATGCTTTTCACATTTCATGTTTTGAAAATGTGACACATTTTCACAATAGAGATATTCAAAAGTGCTTATTGGACATGTCCTCTGCAAACGACTGATTATAGAAAGACATTGCTGGGGAGAAAGGTGCTGCGTTTGTATTTACAATCCTATTTGTTCATTGAAGGAATGGTTCTGAATACGTTTTTGTACAGCTGATCTACATCGCATACTTGGTTGCCTCTTTTATATCACAGAATATCTTATCAGATATGGAATCTAGAACCTTCTGTGACAAGATTACAGCCTTCCAGCATTGGAATTAAACAGGTAATGCTTTCTGAGCTTGCTACTAGAAAGCAAAATAATCACAAGGCTTACTTAAATCCAGAATTCCATCCTGTAGAGGGCAATGGTACACATAAATGTAATGCAGTGTGTTATATCAAAGACATCAAGCAGCTGAGACCTGTAAATCCTTCCAAAGTCTGTAATATAATCTAATTTTAAATACGGACTTGTGTGCTTGTTCTTATACACTGGCATGTGTGTTCACTGCAAAGGTGGTTGCTTGGGTTTGGTTTGGGTTTTTTTATGGTTTTGGTTATATCCAAGTATTTCTGGTGCTAATAAATGACAAAAAGTGTTTAAATATTAAACAGCTATGACTGGAATCTTGAGAGAAGATTGAAGAGTGCCAGTGCCCAAATTCCAGTGAAATTCAATGGATTTGTTTAACAGTCCCAGTGTTTACATATCTGAAGGAGTACCAGGCATGTCAGTAGAGGGGCCTTGAAACGAACAGGGAGCTGGGTTTGAAATTAATGCCCGTTTTGTAGCTTCAAACAGCCACAGAACCCTTTGCCTATGTATTTATGGAAGTCAGGCATACAGCAGGTTAAAACGAGGGGTAGGCGTGAATTCAGAGTTTTATGATTTCCCTTCATGTCCAAACTTTACAGTAGTTCTGCATCAATAAAGTCTTGTGTCTTTTTCTCCCTAGGCTTTCTTTCCTGTACCTCTCTGGTTTTAGGCATGGCTACAGTACAGAAACAATGTTATTATGTGTGGTAGTTGATCTCCAGATCAATACTAGTAAAGTATCTATAGAGGTTTTGTTGATTTATTGAGAAAGCTTGCAGGGATGGATAGGAAGGTCCTTCCGTGGGTCACCTTCTTTCTCTCTGAGTAATAAGTATTTCTCTCCCTTCCTAGGAGGGTGAAGCAAGACAGTCTGGTGTTTTGACTAATCTATAGGTGTCACTCACATTTGTATATTCCCATTCAAGTCAAGTCTCTCCCATTGCTCAAGCCTAGCAGGTCCAGGGATGTGACTGAGAGTGAGTTAGTTAAGGTTTTATCCCAGCTCTAATACAATCTGTTCTCGTAAGCCGCTCTCTTTCATACGTCAAACCGACAGCTTTGCCTTTCATTGCAGGTAAACATCTGCTTGATTTTTGGTAGTGGAATTCACTTCTTCAGCTGTTTTGAATGAGTTTCTGTTGGCTTAGTTGGGCAGTGGAAAGGTGACTGTTCCCTGGTCTGGTGGACATTTGTTATTCCTCAGACTTTTCCGATGTCTGCAAAAGGAGTTTAATTTCAGAAAGGATGCACATCCTTGGATTTCCCACTGACTTTGCAGTTTGCTTTTACTTCGGCTCCTCTTTGTTTCAGCTTTCTTCATTCCAGCTTTAAATGAGTTCTTACCCATTGCTGTCCCCAGCAAAATTTATTTGACCCAGAGACAGAGACCTGCTGTCTCTCTCCAATATAGACTTTGTCACAGGGCAGGGGTCCATGTTAGAGTGTACTCCAAAGGGAGCCTGACTGGCACCCCTCATTTTGTTGTCTTGTAGCATGTTTGTGGAACAATATGAAAAGTTAAATATACAGCACAAGGAGAAAGAGGATAATTTCATCATGTTCACTAAGCACAATGTAAGTAAGTAAACGGTGTAAGTAAGATGATAACTTCCCCCTTCGGGGATTAGATGTATCTCCACAATCATAGAATCCCAGCCTGGTTTGGGTTGGAAGGGACCTTAAAGCTCATCCAGTTCCCTGCCACAGGCAGGGGTACCTTCCCCTAGAGCAGCTTGCTCCAAGCCCCTGTGTCCAACCTGGCCTTGAACACTGCCAGGGATGGGGCAGCCACAGCTTCTCTGGGCACCCTGTGCCAGCGCCTCAGCACCCTCCCAGGGAACAGCTTCTGCCTAAGAGCTCATCTCAGTCTCCCCTCTGGCTGGTTAAAGCCGTTCACCTTGGCCTGTCCCTTCAGGCCCTTGTTACAAGTCCCTCTCCACCTTTCTGGAGCTATTTAGCTACATAGCCTTGACCTGGTTTGTAGAAAGTAACATGTAGGTTTGACTGTCAAAAAAAGAGGCCAAGGATTTAATGTGTGTGTTGTAAATGTGACGCTGCTGCTCTGGCCGGTGAGCACTCCAGTTTTATTTTCACTCTTCCTCTTCAACTGGCTGATGTGCCTGAAACAACAAACTCTGCCAATAGACAAAGGAGATTCAGGACGTGAAGCTTGGGAATCTTCAGATTAATAAATGCCAGGAGGACAAAAGACAGGGTTAAACAGGCTGGTCAGGAGACCTCAGCAATGGGTGCAGAAGATCCAAACCTGGCTGCCTCTCTGTTGCTTATGTATGTGCTGTCTCCAGGATAGAAACTTCAAAGGTCTCCTGTAAGCCAAAAGCAAACTGCAGCAACTGTGTTTTGCCGTCCCCACTGTTTGCTCTGGAGTACACACATATGTAGCTTAGAAGTAGGAACAGATGATAAACTATTGTTTTGAATAATTAAATCTTGAGGGTGTCTCTATTGCTATTCTCTTTAACCTCATTTGTTTAGATTTGAACAGTTTCTTCAAGTTGTATGTGCATGTGTGTCTGTAGAACAGCATTATTTTGTTCTGTGCTATGGGAACTTGTAGGCATTGCAGGAGGAATGGGATGCAAAAATCTGGGGCTGCATGGCATTTGAATGGCTTTGCTCCTAAAACAGAGTTGCTGTCTGCCTTCAAACAAATGTCTGAAGTGAAACTATGGTATGGAACATACAAAGCTGTTGAAAGAAGATCCATTTCAAGTGTGTAGCTGTAGTGCCTTGAGAACAGGTAAAATCTAACCATATGCATATTCCTATGCATTGTTAAAAGTCTTCTGTTTTCTGCAATGCAGAACTTCAATATTTTTCCATTTTGCCTTATGCAAGGCATACACTTTTAAATACCATCGAGTCTGTCAAGCTCTTGGTACATATGGCTTAAAACTGAAGATCAGCTTTAGATACAGATTTTTATATGCAAATGAATGAACTGCTAGAAATCAATAATGTATTTGTGTGTAAACAGCACGCATGCATTGCCTACACTTTAACCTGAGAAATGGCAGGCCCATAATAACCTTTTCTTTTTGACTAAATGCTTCATTTCTTAACCAAGCATTTCACTCGCTGTGATAACAATATATTTGTATGGGTTTCTTTCCTGTTTGTATACCAGGACAACATAGAGTATGAAATCCACAAATGTCTAATCCACGTGCCGGTAGTGCAGGGCTGTTGGCTACAGAGAATTCTTAGTCATAACAACAAAAGGAGCTTTTTCTCCTTTTTAATGTGCTGTTAAGCCTACTGGATATCAGTACGCTCCTAATACTTTTACTCCACACATAGTTTGTGTACCTATATCCACATCTGTATGTACACAGGCACCAACTCACCTGCCATTCTCACCTGTAGTCATATTGTGTTTCCTATAAGGAAATTGCATCTCCCAGGGTGCTTATGGACTCTCCACCAAGTTCAAACAAAGCAGCTTACATGCTCAAAACAAGAAGCATGGATACCTGGGGAATATTGCAACATCTTCTGTAAAGAGCTGGGGAGAAATCCTACTGGGTTCTGACGGCATTACTTTCGAGCTGCATCTGCAAATGAACCTGCTCAGTATGGAGAGGGTTACTGTACCTGCTCCCTAGAGAAAACCCCCCAAAATCAGCCAAATTCTTCTCATATGTATATCCTCTTCACACTGCAATTCAAGGCAGTTCAGCCTGAGAGAAGAATTGAGGCCAGCTCAAATTTAAAATCCCAATAGACTTTAAGGTTGGATTTTTTAATGTAAACATTTCAGTGAAATTTCCACAGGAAATATTTTAAATCAAAATTTACAGTCTCTTTTTCCTCAAATTTTAGTCTTAATTTTGAGAATTCTTATCCTCATATTAATATTTTGCTATTGCTCTTTTCTAGGTTTTCTTTTCCCAGCAGCTTTCTCACTGGGTAAATTCACAAAAACACTAGTTTTACCCAAGTAGGCACAGAGCAAGCAAATAAAAGGGTGGTTATTCACACAGTTCCAGTTCCAGACAGCACATGGGGTCAGGATTACTTGTGTGTCTTCAACCAGTGCTTTGCTCCATTCCCAGCCTGTGCTGGGAAGAGAGGAAAGGGAGCAGCCAGCTGTTCCAGGGGGATGTCTGCCTGCTCTCTAAGAGGAGGAGGCAGAACTGTGTCTGCAGCTCTGGAGGTGACGCAGGCAAAGGCTCTTTCTGCCCCAGTGCCTGTGCACACATTCAGGTCTTAATCTGTGCCAAACTCTTTCTTTAGTAAATGTATGTTAGCTTAAAAGAGGAGCTTAAAATAAAGTCATGCTTCAAATGCTCATAGCCAGTGTCATCTGATCTTGTAAGATAAAGATGAATGTATGCTTACTAAATCTTAAAGACAATTAGCCATAGAATTTACTCAAAATGAGTCACTAATAGGGACAGTGAGAGGAATGAGCGTTGCAGCTTGTTGGGTAGTTCTGCTCCTTGGGTTTTAGTCTGTCACTGACTTGGAGGCTATACCTTGACCTGTCTAAAATATCACAGGTCTGCTTGAGTTCATCCTGAGCTCTGATAGGTAGGAAATCAATTATTATCCACAAGGGGACAGCTTCTCTTCCAACTCTGGTACTTAAATACATCAGGAAAAAGGAACAAAAGAAGAAGGATAATTGTTACCTTGAATTGATAGTGTAACTGGTTGTGATCAATTCGGAGGTGCTTACCGCTTATGTGAATGCCCTTTAGGGTGACTTCATTTTCTCCATATGTACACTGGAATATTGCAAAAGGTTATGTCTGAAATCAGTGTAAAGATCAAGTATATACATATGAGAAGCTCAGTGTGTTAAGAAATAGATGTAAATAGATCCTGGATGCAAATTAAGGCATGAGATGCTGTGCAAATAATAACTGCAGAGCTATAGATACGTGTCAAGGTAACTGAAAATGAAACCTGAGTGGTGCGGGTTTGTGTGCAGCTTTACTCACTTTCTCCATATATGTTAAGATCTTTTTAAGCAACTTTTCTTATGCATTTGGCAGACCAGAGGCCAGCCTCTCCTCATTGCCTGCCTGAGAGGCCTCCAGCCCTTGCTGGAGCAACCAGCACTCCGAGATGAAGGGAGAGCTCACTCCTTTGGACCATTCAGCCCCCAGCTTCTCTCCTGGGAAAGCCATTAGAAGTGTTGTCAGGTGTGTTGATGATGATAAATAATAATGGCAAACATACATTAGGAGTTGGACCTGGAACTACCAAATTCAGTTTGTATAGACTAACAAATGGCCATTAGACAGTAATGACCTATGTTTGATCCCACAAACCCACTTCCATTTTCAAATGCCTAGGATAATAAATAAGACTGTGGAAGGTTTCTGAAAGTCAATAAGCTTGGGCTTCATCACGTCAATAAGGAAGAAAATGTTTAGCCTTCGCAAAATACCATGCTGTCAGTGTTAGCCTGCTAGTTCAAGTGTCTTTTCTGATACCTGCTGCATGAGAAGACATCTAGTCTCTCAGGTACCTGGACTTCATAAATCCAGAATATCTGACTTAAAGCCAGTCAGATGCTGGTGCGGGTGATGAAAAACTGAGCGTGCCTCCCTCAAGAGGGAGCACCAAGGCACTTAGAGGTAGCTTTTCAAAGTAGGCTCATTTCAGCCTCTCTTCGTGCAGAGCTCAGCAGTTTAGCATGCAGATTGGGTTTCACCTGTGAATGTGAGTGTTGTGTGCTGCTCTCTTCAGAGGCAAAAGAGGGAATTTGCCCAAAGCCGTTCACACGTGTTTTCTGCTTAATTTTCTTGGTCAAACAAGTTTTGTTTGTAATTCCGTTTGTGCATGTAAAATGAAGTTCACAAAACTGCACATGCCCAGAAAGAGATTACACCTATAATCTGAAACTACGGTACCAAACAGGGTGCTTGGGTCACTCTCACTGGTCAGCAGTTTAAAGCCTAACAGAAGTAGTCTAATGTGAGGATATAAGCAGGCAGAGTGGCCCATGGGTAGCTGAAGTGAATGGTCAGTACTTCTTAGGCAGACCCAAGTGTCCTGCAGTAAAATAGCGTGTACCTGTCTTGGGAATGGTATATAAAGAGCTGATGTGTATAGCTGGAAAATGCATTAACATCCGTGGTTTATTAATATAGTTTTGACTCAACTGCCTTGATAGAGACAAATTTTGAGGTAACCTGTCCTGAGGAATTGGAAATGTTTGTTTGCTTGAGTTTAACATTTGTGTGTAGGATTTCTCTTACCATCACTTTCACTTCGACTGAAGTCTCTCAGGAGCAGGAATATGCTGAGTTTGGGTGGCTGAACCCTGACATGGGGCTTTTGTAGGCTGTGTTGGGTCTCTGTCCCGAGCTTTGTAGGCTGTGTTGGATCTCTGTCCCAGGCTTTCTGAGTGACAGTGAAGTCACACCACCTCCCATTGTCCTCACTCCCCTCTGTACCATCTGCTATTTTGATCTTAAACTCATGGTAGATTGTACTAGCTGTAGAAGCCAGGTACCTTGAGAAGTGAAGCCTCTGCCTCGCTCAGGATCCCCAGGCATTGGGGAAGTGTATTTCAGCTGTATGAAATTTGAAGGGTTCATGTAAGACGCACAGAAGTGTTTAAGGACCATGTGATTACATGACTTTTTCCTTATTCTAGCATTTAAATACAAGGAAATATAGACAAAATAGTACAAGTAGAGAAAATAAAACATAGTTTTTGCAAGAACAAAGACAAGGCACTATGCCTTTTTCCAGGTATGCAAGACACATATGACCCATCCGTGTGAGAATGATGCTGCAAACAAGGTGTGAGATATTACATGTACAGGCACATGTGTATGCCAGAAACCCTCTCTAACATGAAGGGCTTTAAAAGCAGAATATTGATCATGGTTGTTAGTAATGTGTCATAGTTCATGTGCATTGATACTGTCCATGATTCTCTTACTTCCCCATTATCTCATATGGCATCATTAACCTTTCTGAACATGTATAAATGTGTGTGTGTATATATACATGTATGTATATGCAAGGTCTCCTATTTGAAGGGGGCATTTGGTGCTGCAGGAGGATCTGACTTGCCGCATACTTCATTTTAAACCCAGCAGCAAATGGATTTTATTTTATGTTGCTGAGATGAGGCCCACTGCAGTTAGAACAGGATGTGATAGCACAAACCTTTTTAAGAGAGGTACCATCACACAGCTATGACCCTGCTGTGGAACGGGACTGTCATCTGCGTTCCTGGTGGTCAGTGGTGCTAGTGAGAGTGCCAGTCAATACAGCATGTATCCCTATAGAAACCTGTGCCAATTTAGCATATTTTCTTTGTGCTTTCTCATTGACCTAAACCAAAATAAAGCTAGTTTAAACGAAATCATAGAATCACAAAATGGTTTGGGTTGGAAAGAACCTTAAAATCATCCAATTCCAACCTGCCTGCCATGGGCAGGGACGCCTCACACTAGACCATACAAAATACATATCCTGCTTTAGTAGTGACTTCTGTTAGTTTAAAATCGTTCCTTTAGGTAAGCAAAACTTGGAAACTCAGAAAATAGAACTACTTAAGATACTAGGGCTTGAACTGGCCCTCATATTGCCTTTCAATACAGAAGTAGTGTTGGACTTCCAAATGGATCAGTTGGAGTATTTTTCTAGGTCTCTTTTCAGCTTTTTTTTGTTGCCAGTTGTTACAGAGGAGACTTTTTAATAAGCAAACTAATACCGTGTGCTTAATAAAGCACAGTTTAGTCTTTTTCCTATTTCCCCTCTAAAAACCCAAAGATGAATGAACAATTTGTTCATTTACAAAACTGCTTATAACAGGAACATTCAAACAACTCTATAATTGCAACTGGATATTAAAATAAGTTCAACAATTTAAAAACAATTACAAATCACTTAGAACAGTCATCTAATGTATACTTAAAGGCAAATACAGATTGTCTGTTTTTCAAATGGATGGCAAAACTATTCCAGCCACTTGGTGTCTGGGAAGCAAATGACTGATTGCTTTGCTGGTATTAAAGTGGGGGACTGCAAACATTAAAAAAGTCACTAGACCTTGAATTATATCAAAATATAATTGGAATAAAATAATTCAGGAGATAATTCACTCTTGCTACTAATGTCGTTTACACAGATAGCAATGCTAATATGTTTCCCTTTGTTGTAGACTTAAGCCAGTTTAACTCTGTGGGTGCCAACCTGACCCTCTGCACCATGGATGGTTTCTAGTTAAAGGTCAGCTCTCTGGTTTCAATTTTCCCCCATAAAGCAGACTGTATTCTCCTAAGTCTCTGCTGTGACATTCAGGAGGATAATGCTGCTCCTGCAGCACTCAGGAAGAGATTTTCTCAGATTCTTAGGAATTTAAAGGTCTAAATAAACACACAGGAGGAATTTCCAAAGCATCTAAGAAACTGTAGTTGCTAAAATACATTTGAAAACCTGGTCTTTGTTCATCGCAGTAATTCTGTATAATTCCTTCAAGGTCATGGGGGTGTTTTAGTGAGAATTCTGAAGCAAATAAGGATGGCAGTTAACCTGCCACATCATATATTGCTTTGGGTATATGCTTTACCATTTGAGCACTGTTTGTATCTGTATTCTGCATTCTATAGCTAGGATGTATCTATAGCTTTGCCAGGATCAAACCTGTTTAATATCTGGCCTGGTAACAGAAAAAGAATAATGCAGTAAGCATAGAAAGCAAAAATAGCCACCAGCCTTCTCAAATAGGACTAATCACTCATCTCCAAGCTGATTTGCCCCGGAAAGGCCTGAGCTTCAGAATGTTTGAAATTCACATCCCTACAAGGAGCTCCAAGTGTCGAATATAAAACCTCAGATTCTCCAAATGCTTTTGTAAGCTGTGGCTGACATGTAAAGAGTTTTCAGTCCATGCTGGAAGTATAAAGAGATGAATGGAAGTTGTTGTGAGACTGAGCTAGTCACTCACTCTGGTCTTCATCTAGGTGTCCCAGAGATCAATGAAAGCATATTGATGTCATAGGAGGCCAGGGTTCTAACCCAACAGGTACATGCTACATGCCAGCACCCATATAGATCCATACCCTGCGCATCTCTGGGTGGGAAATGTGTTGTTGATAGCCTGCTAGTATACTTAGATACTTGTCTGCTGCAGTATTTAGTAACTCCCATTAAGCGTGGAGGCAGTGTACCTCTCTTTTGCCCCTTTTCACTTCAAGCATGTGTAAAAAGAAACCTACATTTACTTAGAGTCTTCAGGGAAATTTGCTTCCCTCATTATAAATACTGCTGTGATGGTGGAGAAAGACTTGAGAGCATAAGCCATTAAGGGTCCAAGATCAGGAGGCAAATAAAAGAACCCATCATTTATTTCCTATATTTTGTTTCTAGAACCACAGTGCAGAGGTGAAGCTGGAGCAATTTAAACCCTGATTTGTCAGTATTTAGCCTGGGCAAAAGAAGGGAGTTACTGCAGAGACATGAGATAGATGAGACACCCTCTGTTTCCTCTGCAGTGCCCCATACAAATAATAATACACTAATTCTGCTCTATCACAAAGCGATGATGCAGTCATGGGGTGGCAAGAGACTAAAAGGAAAGTCAGCTCCAAAATCCATGGCTCTGCATTATCTAAAAGCCCCCAGGTTTAAACAGAACAAGTCTTATTTAAAATGAGGATAAAAAAGCAGGTTTTTAAAGTGTGACAACCCAGGTGGCATTTGGAAGTAGCTTTTCTTGCCTTGTTTAGACAGTGTGTCCTCTCCTTGGTAGATCAGCGGGTACAGAGCAGGCATAAATTGGCCAATTTATTTCCAAAGCAGTGCAGAATTGGCTAGCAGGTAATTTAATATAGAAATAATTAAAACCATTGAAGTTATTACATTGTTGTTTAATTAATATTAGTTAATATTGTAATTTTCAGATGGAATTATGCTGAGGAAAGAGTTCTCTCATAAATACCAATAAAATTAATTACAAATTAATTAAATTTGCTAAAAGATTCTCATAATGGACTTCCAGCTAGTCTTGATTTTTGCAATAAATAAACAGAAGCATTATTAAGTGCTATATCTTCCTGAGGGAGATATTTAAACATGATATGCAGATATTGCAAATGGAAGGATTTCCCAGGAAAATAGACACATTTAATAGCAAAGGCTGGTTTTTTGCCTTCTAGTCAAAAGGAAACAAGAAAAGAGCTCAAAAGCAACATTATCATTTTATTGTTTGGGAAGACAAAACGCTTTCCATTCTGTTCCACCTGAGATTCCAGGATGCTTTATCGACACATAGTTCTGCTTCCTTCCAGTCCAGTGTCTTGGGTTTTAAAGGTTGTAGTCAATGAGGGCAGTTTAGCAAAAGAGAGTCCACTTTGTTATCTTGGTGTCATAAGCTTTGTGGTGGTCAGGAGAGTGATTTCTTGTGTTTAGGGGAGTGATGCCCACATTTACCAAACCACAGCGTCCCTGTCAGCATAGTGCTTTGCACCAGCTCTCCATTCCACTACCATAGAAATGGTGTGAAACCCTGCCAGATTCCATCTACAAAGGACTTCATACTAACCCTGGAATCGCTCTCTATTTCCTCGTTGGCCTGGAATAAAAGCATAGTGTTTAATTACGGAAGTGGATAGGCACAAGCGGATCGTTTTTGCATCTCGAAGTCTTTTAAAATGAAATATTGTTTCAGTGCTGTAGGTAGAGAAAAAATAAAGCCAGACAAAACTGAAACACACACACACAAAAGTGCTCTGATAGCAAAAGCAGAAGCCATAACAAGTTGTCTAATACAGCAGCAGGGGATAATGAATGTAAAGTGGCACTGGTAACTTTCCTCAGGTATTTCTCAGCTGTCCTAAATTTACAATCCTAATTTATGTATGCATTAACTGCTGGCAAAGGAAGGAAAACTGCCAACGTTTCCATGCTGTAGAAGTTCTCATTTTGATCACTGCTTCCATCTCAAACCACAGAAAAGCTGCCAAGTAGCACAATGTTTGGTCGAGTGAACTCCTACAAATATATTTAATTACATCAAAATCTTTCATTGCTAAGAAAGAACCCAGCAGTTTTGTTTTATAAATCAGAAATCGTTTGTCTGTTTGTCTACAATCCCTTTCCCATTCAGTTCCTTCCCTTTTGTGCTGCTGCACCACAACCAGGTAATAACAGAGGTGATAACAGAGGTAGTTCAGCTGTAATTTGCACCTTCTGAGTTAGGCACGGTGATTGTAAACTACACTTCTCATGATCCAAATGCTTTCCTACAGCCCTTAAACTCATTGAAGCGAGGATTAGGTGAGGAACTGAAGGGATGGGGGCTTAGTTCCTGTGTCCTGTGGGAGGTCCCAAGGAAGAACTTGAGCTGTGGTTCCCAGGAGGTGCTCTGCTGGTGGACCAGAGGTGTGTAATGTCAGGTTGAGTTGTTAAAACAATGATGTTGGTGCTGTTCAGCAAATCAGGAAGTTTCAGTTGTTGCTGAACTGACCTAAAATGATAGTTTGAACCTGAAAATCCCTTGAATACATTCAGTTCTGTACCAAGTATGTTTGTCTTTATTTTAATTTTTTGATAGATGTGGTAAAATTCCTGTTGTTGGATTCCACAGTTTTTTGGCATGCAGAATTCCCACTGGAATTAGTGATGGAGCAGTCACAACATGGGCTACCTTATGTTTTATTATCAGATTTTCCTTAACTAGACTTGATCTTAGGGTCTCAGTGCTCTCAAGAACACACTTAACTAATGAAATTTGAAAGGAAGTATTGTCTGTTTAATGATACTCTCTGTTTTGTCTCAAATACACTTTTAATTGCACTATTTCTGGGGAGCTAATGAGGGGAAAAACTTGTTTCTAAAAAATGAAATCACAGCTTTAGCAGCAGATAAGGCTGACATTCAGTTCTTAGAAAGAAGCAATCAATGTTGAATGCATCAGGTGAGTTCATTTCTCTTGCTCTGCTTTAATAGCTTATAAAGAAGATTGATTAAGTTCTTGCCTGATAGATCAATAAAGGAATGAAACTGAGCTTTCCCCCCTTCAAGCATGGGTTTGTCATATGCTGGGGAATCTAGAGACTGAGGAGAAGTAATGCTAACTTGGAAAAAAACCCCACACTCTGGGATTCTGGGATTCTAATGAGCTCATTCATGTCCTACTGCTTGCGCAGCACATAGAACAATAGCTGTGTGATTCGCATGGTGTGACCATGCATCTTGGGTGTTTTTTCCATACCACTCAGCCATGTTCTTCTTGTCCTTGCACTTTGTAGACTGGTGCAAAGTGTGTAAGATTTTATAGCTTGAGGAAACAATCATGTTTGTGTGTGTGTCCAGAATAATACAGGTTTGAAAGGAGTCAGCCTCTCAGGTTCCATCCAGGTATGGTAGTGGATCCTTTCTTCTGGGCTGGGAAAACTTTAGAAATCATCTTAGCCTTCAAAAGATGAGTTTTCAGACAGTAAGTTTCCACACAGGTTTCTGATGCCTCAATTTATTTAGGTTGGAAATGGCAAGAAAGTATCCCAAGATCCCAGTTTCCAGCCAAACCAGTGCTTTCATGTCCATGTTTGAAACAGGTTGATTTGACTTTCCTGGCTTTTTACTTAAATGTAGCATTTCACTCCTCCTTGCTGTGCCTCCCAGGAGCAAAATTGGTGGAATATAGAACGACGTGAGGATGACGGGAAATGGCAACTGTGAACTGTACCATTTGTGACAGTAGAAACGTCGCGGATATGAGAAATTACGCAAGTAGCACAACATCAGTATCTTATTTGCACATATAAACATTTCAGTATCTTACGTGGTGGGCCATGTTTTTTCTTTACTTCTGTTGTTGTCTTTTATGGCTGTGTCACACACCTGTGCAGAATGTGCAGGTCGTGAGATGTGAGCTGCTTTTACAAAGGAGATGTGAGCGTTAGAGACACCCTCAGCATTCATCTCATTTAAATAACACCAAAGCCCAGATCCTGCTTGTATCTGAAAAAAGGATAGTCAGCACATGTACTGTGGAGACATCCTGGATGCTAATTATCTGTAGACGGTACTAACTATACAAGTGGCTGTGCAGTTCTCGTATGTATATGTATATACACACATTTCCTCTTTCAAGCACAGTTATTTTAAGGACTCTGTACATACTACAAAGTCCGGAGATGAAACCAGGCAGGGAAGGGATGCCATCCAGAGGGACCTCATAGCAGCCTCCCAATATCTGAAGAGGGCCTATAAGGATGCTGGAGAGGGACTCTTCATCAGGAACTGTAGTGTTAGGACAAGGGGTGATGGGTTCAAACTGAAACAGGGGAAGTTTAGGTTAGGTGTGAGGAAGAAGTTCTTCCCTGTGAGGGTGTAGAGGTGCTGGCACAGGGTGCCCGGGGAAGTGGTGAATGCTCCCTCCCTGGCAGTGTTCAAGGCCGGGCTGGACAGAGCCTTGGATGACATGGTTTAGTGTGAGGCATCCCTGCCCATGGCAGGGGGGTTGGAACTGGATTATCTTAAGGTCCTTTCCAACCCAAACCATTCTGTGATGCTATGTTTGTACGTTGCTTTTAAACTCCTGATGCGTTATTAATGTTCCTAGAGTAAATCTTCAACTTTAACCCTAGGGATTTATTATTGATTTTTGTTAATAGTGAAGTGTCTTGATACAATGTGACAGACTGCTTGTATTGGCAATTTCAATTAGATCTCTAAATAACTGATTCTATAGACTGGCAGCTTCCATCCACTCAAATGAACATTTGCATCTGAAGCCTTGAGTGTTCACTTGCATCAAGTAACTTTGGCCAGGGCTTGACCTGCGCATGTTGAAAGAAGATATGGCAAAGGGAGTCTTCTTCCGATGTACCCCTTGGCATAGGTCAGGCCAGTGGCTGGTACAACATTTACGTTACACTGAGTCCCACAAAAGTGTCATGTGCTGCGGTACTGCCTTTAAATCCTTGGTGTTTGCAGCTTGATATGCTCGGAAAATTTGATGTAAAACTACAAACCCCTCCGCTATTGGTAAATCACTTTCTTCCCCTACAAGGATGCTGGAGATGGACTCTTCATCAGGGACTGTAATGATAGGACAAGAGGTAATGGGTTCAAACTGAAACAGAGGAAGTTCAGGTCAGATTTAAGTTCTTTACTGTGAGGGTGGTGAAGCGCTGGCACAGGTTGCCCAGAGAAGTGGTGAATGCTCCCTCCCTGGCAGTGTTCAAGGCCAGGTTGGACAGAGCTTTGGGCAGCATGGTCTAGTGTGAGGTGTCCCTGCCCATGGCAGGGGGCTGGAACTGAATGATCTTAAGGTCCTTTCCAGCCTATGCCATTCTGTGATTCTGTGATTCTGTGATTCTGACTTTGTGTCCTAAGCTTGTGTTGCGACAGCCATTTCCCTACATTCTTTAGAGAAATGTCAGGATTCTCTGCCTGTTGATTATTGATTCATTTTTAGAGGACTCTGTTTCATGATTATCTGCTGCTCATTTTGTACACCGTTTGTTGCTTTGTTTGAAAATTAAAACTAGGGATGTTCCTGGGTGAACCGTTGGGTTTTCCCCTTTAATGTTGTAAAAGAAATGGTTCCTGGTGGAGGAGTTGATTTTTACAGATATTTTGCATTACCAGGAAGAGGTAGAACTCTCATAAAGATCATTAAGAGAGTAAGAATAAGGGTGGTCATATTCCATCTGTAGGTCTTCAGGCATGGATTTGAATTTGTGTGTGACTAGAGTCTTAATATAATAATAAAAACAATTGGTGACATTCATTTGTTGGTAATCATGAGATAAAACCACTGCACATTACCCAGCTCCAAAATGGAACCCAGTGACGCATCCTACAGCATTTTCATTATCACAGTTTGCTTTTGTTAGAAGTTGTGATGTTTTCTTTTTCTTGAGAGAGAAAATTAGGCTTTATATTGCAACCAAGTATTTGAACACAGTAAGAATAACATCTGTTGCACAGAGATGCAATTTTGGGAGTTATTTGCATTTTCACCAATCAAGCTTGGTTTCAGGGAGAAGAGAAATCACATTTAATTGTAAGATTAAGTGCATTGGGTGTCCATAGGCTTGCAGAAAAGCCTGAAAGAAAACTCTCTGCAGGGAAGTGTATGGAGTGAGATTCCCAGGGCTGTGCTGCTCCGGTTTGAAGTGAGTGAGGTGTGACACAGCAGCGACAAAGATGCACTGAGCCTGACTTCGCCTGCTCTGGACAGGAGCCCTAAATGGAAAACTATAGCTTGTCAGTTCCCATCCATCAGATCACTAAGAACAGGTGCTTTTAGGTTCCTCATCATGATAAACCAAGTTGAAACACTTCACTATGTGTTTGGAATTGGATGAGACCTTGTTGGAAGTGCTACGTGTATTCCCACCTGCTACTGGCAGCAGTCATATTGTCACTGAGGAACAAAGATGTGCCTTCCTCCCCCTTCTTTGGCATGAAGTCGCCTATGTGGGAGGAATTGTCTAATTCAGGTTGGTTAAAGGTACAGATCTGTATTGCGCTCATAAATTCCCAGCGTGGCTGCGCAAATCTGTGCAGCTCTTTTCAGGGGAGACATAGAATCACTTTATCTAGTTAAACTCAGGAAACGAACTTCTAACACTCTTCTGTTGGTTTGTTTTTTTCCATACCACTTTTTCCTCCCCAGATTGATTCATCTGCATTTTCCATCACTGCTTCTCTGAGCCCTTGTGACTTTTTCTGAGGAAGCAGAAACTTTCCCTGCTCCCATGGCAGAGGCCAGCTTGCTTGTATGGACACATTGGTCTGATTTTTAATTTACCCACTTTCCAAACCTGTTTTCCATTAAAACTGTGTCTTACCTGGTGCAGAACTAACCCAGGTGTGTGAGCATCTGTTTTGTAAGGAGTAGAAGAAACGTGTATTTGGTACTTTTTGCATTAAAAAACATATGCATCTGCTTCAAATAAACAGAAGGGTTCTAAAGAGAACCTGACTGTTGAAGTTTTGAATGTTTTCAATTGGTATATTGGCTGTGGTGTGACTGCAGAGAGTCTTCCTAAATGGGCGCACAAGAAACAACTACCTTCCAGTGATGTATGTTGAAAGCAGTGAGAGGTCACATTAAATGAAGTGGTTTAATATCAGAACATCTCAAACCTTTGTGAAGAACATCAAAGCATCCTTCATTTATCATTGCTTATTTTACTGTTAGTTAAAAATGGAAAAGTCAGATTGAAACTGGCCCTATAAAATTTCAAGAATGGGATGGAGCATTCACAACTTCCCTGGGCAACCCATTCCAGTGCCTCACCATCCTTACAGTAAAGAATTTCTCCCTCATATCCAATCTAAACTTCCCCTGTTTAAGTTTGAACCCATTACCCCTTGTCCTATCACTACAGTCCCTAATGAAGAGTCCCTCCCCAGCATCCCTATAGCCCCCCTTCAGATACTGGAAGGCTGCTATGAGGTCTCCACGCAGCCTTCTCTTCTGCAGGCTGAGCAGCCCCAACTTTCTCAGCCTATCTTCATACGGGAGGTGCTCCAGTCCCCTGATCATCCTCGTGGCCTCCTCTGGACTTGTTCCAACCGTTCCATGTCCTTTTTATGTTGAGGACACCAGAACTGCACAGAATACTCCAAGTGAGGTCTCACAGAGCAGAGTAGAGGGGCAGGATCACCTCCCTCGACCTGCTGGTCACACTCCTTTTGATGCAGCCCAGGATATGGTTGATTTCTGGGCTGCAAGCGCACACTGAAGCCGGCTCATGTTCATTTTCTCATCAACTAACACCCCCAAGTCCTTCTCCTCAGGGCTGCTCTGAATCTCTTCTCAGCCCAACCTGGAGCTGTGCCTGGGATTGCTCCAACCCAGCTGTAGGACCTTGCACTTGGCATGGTTAAACTTCATCAGGTTGGCATCAGCCCACCTCACAAGCATGTCAAGGTCCCTCTGGATGGCATTCCTTCCCTCCAGTGTATCAATTGAACCACACAGCTTGGTGTCATCGGCAAACTTGCTGAGGGTGCACTCAATCCCACTGTCCATGTCACCAACAAAGATGTTGAACAAGACCGGTCCCAACACCGATCCCTGGGGGACACCACTCGTTACTGGTCTCCAGCTGGACATTGAGCCATTGAGCACTACTCTTTGCATGCGGCCATCCACCCAGTTCATTATCCACCGAATGGTCCACCTATCAAATTGATGTCTCTCCAAGTAGTATTCTATTAGATGGTAAAGGCAACTGGGTTGCAGACCTCTGGGACTGGGTCAGGATTTTGGCTTCTAGTAACTTTCCCAAAGCTGTTTGTACCTGGCACATCCTCAAGGACCTCTTAACTGTGCACTGGCACCTAAACTACCCATGAGCTCAAGGCAAAGTTGTCTGCAGAGCCATGCTCGCACTGGCCACCCACTTTGCAGCAGTAGGAAGCCATCCTCCTTCTCTGAAGTGTGGCTTCAGGCTTGATGTAAATGCCACATTATTAATACTGAATGCTGTAGCTTTAGCTGGGTGCACACGTGAGCTTGGGCAGCTGCTGTCAGTTGCTGCAGTGTGCACTGTGCTGCTGTGGAGCCTGGACCTGCCTCCTTCACCTTCGGTGCCTCTGTGCTCTCTCTGTAACTCTTCCCTTCTGCTTCCAGAGCTCTGTTTTAATTTGTTGACACCAAATCTATGAATGTATTCATGAAAGAACAAAAAAGCCATGTTGTAAAAGTGTAACACTGCCCTGTCTAAACACATGGTTATTATTTAGTGTAGTTGCATTTTGTAGTCTGTTATTGGTGGAGAAGCCAGGTGGTTATGTGGAATGTAACCTAGCAATGAGAGGCACACCTCTGCTGTGTCAGGCAAATAATATGATGGTAATAACAACAATGTTCAGGTAACCTCTGCAAGGCAGAGCATCCTCTACAGTACCAAACACTGTTTTATCTCCTTATTGAGAAGAGGAGCCTGTAGGATACACTAAGGGTGTACATTAAAAAAACCCAGCCCAACACCCTCTTAAACCTTAACTGGAAAGGGAAGACTGCTTTGGGAAGGCTGTAAACTGCTTGCATCAGCTGCTTTCAGGCAGACTTGGGCTGATGTGGGTTCTCTTTTAAAAGCATCTGTAGGTTAGGCTGAGCTATGCAGCATCAGACATTAGCCGTACTCTCAGGTTTTAGTCAAGGGACACCTTTGCCAGCTTGGAAATGCTATAAGGTAGTTCAGCAATGCACAGTACTAAGGGGTGAGAGTTTGTAACTTACATGAGGCTTCCCGAAATGTATGCACATGTTTAACTTTCTGCACTGTAAGTAATCCCATTGACTTCCATGAGTGCTCATTTTTGTCACATTCAGCTTATTTGCAAGCCTTGACACTCCTGACGCATCAGATGCTTGCTTTTAACAGTTCCTTTGAAAGCTAATAGAGCTGTACTTTGAACTTCGCAGTGATAATTCCCTGTGTTGAGCTTGTGCAGCCCCATGGATGCAGAAAATGATGGTCAGAGACTTACTGGAGTGAAGACAAAAATGCTGAGAACATGGCAAGAAACATGCCCTTTCTTCCCAGAAAAAGTGGGCTTGCTTCTTTCCAGTAAATGCTGTAAGAGAAAATTGGTCTCAAATCATCTAAGACCTGGGCCCAGTTCTGCTGCCTTTTACTAAACGTTTGGCTTTAATCAGACCAAGATTGGGGTTACTGTGTAGGTTTGAAGTTTCATATTGTTGTACTGATAAATCACAGAATCCCAGACTGGTTTGGTTGGAAGGGACCTTAAAGCTCATCCACTTCCAACCCCTGCCACAGCCAGGGACACCTTCCACTAGAGCAGCTTGCTCCAAGCCCCTGTGTCCAACCTGGCCTTGAACACTGCCAGGGATGGGGCAGCCACAGCTTCTCTGGGCACCCTGTGCCAGTGCCTCAGCACCCTCACAGGGAAGAGCTTCTGCCTAAGAGCTCATCTCAATCTCCCCTCTGGCTGGTTAAAGCCATTCCCCTTGGCCTGTCACTATATTCACTTGTAGAAAGTCCCTGTCCAAATTTCTTATAGGCCCCTTTAGGTATTGGAAGACTGATAGATGGTTATTTTCTCATTTTGAAAAAGGAATCTTTGCTTTAAATTACAGTATGCATTCATTTTCCTATCTTAAGTCAGAGTCTTCAGTCTTTTCCATAAGCAAAGCACCTTCTGAGATGATCTGGAGACGTGTTTGTGTGAGCACCATAGCAGGGCTTGAGCTGTGCTACACAGGATGCTTCAGATAAAGGGATAAAACTGCCTCTTTTCCTAGCAGTGTCTTCCTAAATATTGAAATGAAGTACTTACTACTCCAGTGCTGCACTTACCCTGTGGGATACATCAGAACTATTCCTGAGCCACTTCTGAGGCTACTTTATGCGTTAAACACAGCAAGAAAGTCAAAGGTGTGCATTATATTAAGATAACATTCTTTCAGGGTCACTGAAGGCATCTGGCTGTGCCTTGTATCTCAGCCTGCATTCCAGACATTTATCTCTGCAACATGTGAGTGTGTGTTTGTTTTGTTACCTAATCATAAAGTGGCATTTAAAAATGGGGCTTTCCTCTTTGCTGATGAGGTATCTGCTGTGTGTGCAGCTGCTAAGGAGCCCGCGGCCCCTCTGCAGCTGGGGAGGATTCAGCTGCAGCAGGGATCCTGAAGACACTCGGTGGGGCTGGGGTGCAGGACACACTGCCTAGATCTGAGGTGGCTTTCTGGGGAAACAGCTGAAAACACACACACTGTCCACATGTGGATTGTCAAACAGGCTTGTGACCTGCTGGCATCGGTCCTGTTTGATGGCATCAGCAGCAAGATGCTCTTCTTACTCACTGTCTTCTGTCATTAATGTGTTATTCCCCTGATCCAAACCTCGTTATCTGGACACAGGGTGCCCAGAGAAGCTGTGGCTGCCCCATCACTGGCAGTGTTCAAGGCCAGGTTGGAGGGGCCTTAGAGCAAATAGCTCTACTGGAAGGAGTCCCTGCCCGTGGCGGGGGGTTGGGACTGAATGAGCTTTAAGGGCCTTTCCAACCAAAACCAGTCTTGGATTCTCTGATACAGGCTGTATGGCATCGAAGAATATGATAAGGGTTTGGAAACAAAAAAGGATGCGTAATCCCAAGGAGAGCCTTCCTGTCTTCTGAGTCAGTTCTGTTCTAACTTGTCAAAAGCCAATTTTTTTTTCTGGTGAGATATTAGTAGAGGTGGTCCATGGTCAAAGGCACAGGTTTCCATCTTGTGAGTAACAGTCTTGTGAGAGTGTCAGCCAGCGTGTAAATATACAGAGAATGGGCAAAAAGTCCCAAGTACCCTTTCATCCTCAGGGATGGCCCCAGCTGCTCCTGGGTGTGCGGCTCTGGCACCGCAGTGTCACTTACAGTGCCTGGCAGGAAATGGTGCTGAATACCTGGATGGGAGAGGAAGGAAATGGTGACGGATGAGGCTAGGGGGAAGAAAGACTTGAGAGGGGCCAGGCAACTGTTTATATATAGGGTACTGAGTAACACCACTGTGTATGCTGCATGCAGCACGCTGGGCACTCAAACCTGAATGATACATATGGGCAGGAGGATCTACATGTGGTATTTTCCTTTTAAAAAGACAAGATTCAGAGTAGCTTTGTAAATTCATAGTAATCAGTCACAGAAAAGGGGTGATTTCATTGAGAAATCTCTGTTTAGCAAAATGGGATAGTTTTTTTGGAAAGCTTTAAAATGGGCTACATTAGAGTTTAGAGCCTTTTAAGATCCTCTCATCCCTGGTTTTGAGATGCATACCGTAGTCATTTTATTTCTAAAGCTTGCACATTTTAGCAACACTAGCTTTTAATTCATTATACAGCAGTGTGGAGCTGTTGAGAGAGACATAGCAGCTTGATTCATTTGAAATCCTAGGACAAATAGGCTTTAAAAAGCAAATGCATTCATTCTGACACTAATTATGTGTCTTTCCCACATGTCATAGTATCTTGTGTCACAAATTGCTCTCATTTGCTACTCAGTGCAAAATGTCTGGGAGATGAAGAGTGCAAACCAAGATGTTTTAACCAGGTGTAGGACAGGTCTAAAACCTATGGAGAGTCCAGAGCCAAACAGGAGGAGAACCTTTGCACTAAAGGGATCAAAAGACCTTTGATCAGGTATTAATTTCAGCTGGATTGTAGCTACAGTTGTACCTTTGCAGTGTGTGAAATAAACTGCAACATGCCCAGCAAACAGAGATGAGCGCCAAGCTCTTACCTGGTTTGTTTGAGGTTGGTGGGGCTGTGAACTCCTGTCAGTGTCCGTCTTCCCATGTAAAGTGCTGATGCCCTCACAAGTGTCTTTCAGGACTACTGAATGAAAATACACCGTTCCATGTATGTGAATGCAAAGGATTTGATGTATTAAAGTGAATTAGAGAAAAACCTTGTGTTCCTGAGCCAGTGCTTGTTGCTAGATAATGGACAAGCCTGGCATTGCTCTTCTGGAACTAATCCTATAATAGTGTCACAGGTTATTTGGTGCCAACTGGTGTTTCTGCTCCCCCCGGCAAAGAGCAGCCTTTCCACTTTGAGTGCCACTGTGAGAAATTAGAAGTTGACAAAACCAATGACAGCAAAAAGAAACCATTCAAATCAATGCAAGTTTGTTTCTTGTTTTAAATAACCCCATCCCTGTTTCCTGTGCTAAGCAGAGGCTTCCTCATTATGGCAGAGGTTTAAGCAGCAAATGCCTCTTCACCTGCGCTGCGCTGTTCAAACCTGGCATGCTTTACACGTAATGCAGTTTGACAGTTCATTTGAAATAAATGTGCCGATAACCCTTAAAAGTGGTAATAAAATACTCTTTGCTCTACTGTACAGATGATTAATACCACTAAAGTAATTAAATTCCATTAGGCTGGGGTTCACATACCCAAGGAATTGGTGCCAGGATTTAGCAGATCTCTAGTGAGGACAAAAGACTAATGCCTTTTAAAGCCACGTTTCACAAGTAAAATCCCAGGAAAGTCTATATTAACTTAGGACATCTGCTTGGTGTGATTGTTTGAGCTATTGATGCATTGGATCATTAGCAGGGTGGTGTGAACTACTGTTTTCCTGTTGACAAGGATCTCTCACCAGGAGCTGCTGGCTTTCTGCAGGGGCAGAAAAGGCAGAACGGGGCGGCCAGGCTGGGTCCTGCCCACGGGCTTTGACTTCCAGAATTATTGCCAACTGGAGAGTCTCTGATGGTAGGAAACAGCATTTTGCCCCCAGCCATTTTTCCCAAGATCAGAGCCAAAGTAACTCTGTCTCCTGCTGTTTTGTAGCTGTAGATTCTTAAAGACTGGCATTATTGTAGTCGATGAACAGTTTGCCCCCTTTCAGATGGCTGCAGTAATGACCCACAGGGGAGGCAGTGCTTAGGCAATGCTGACAATGTGGCCAGGTGCTGCAACATAAGCATTTCATTAAATATTGAAGCAATGGGTTTCAGTTACAGTGGCAAAAAGGAAATCTGGGCTGTGTCCAAATATGTGGCTATTTTTTTTTTCCCTTTCAACCTCTTCTAATCACATTATTTTTTGCATGACCTTTCTCCTGCTAATTAGCTGCAGCCTGGAGCAGCATTGTGGGTAACACACCGAAGGTGATTCCACATTCCACTTTACATGCTGGTAATCATTCTTAATGTAGGAATGATTTATTTACTCCAGGTTTTTTCATGAACTAAAATATGCAAACCACCCAAAAGTCCTCTCTTTATTATTGCCATACTTCACATCTACCAAAGAAAGAGAAAATATCTTGGATTTCTGTTTGAAAACAAGCAAAGATTTGTGCTATAACCTGTATCATTTCAATGCGAGCTGTTGTAACCGTGGAGGAAGAGGTGGGTGCAGTGAGTGTTGTCAGCAGGTGCTAAAGAGGTATAAAGGCTCATTCATGTCTTGAACGCCTGGGCATCCTGCATGATGGGTGTTGTACAATTCCTTACTCTGTGTGCTCACCGCAGATAGCAGCGCTATCTAGTACTACTACTACAAGGTGGTACTACTTGGTACTCAGAGCATGGGGTCAAACAGCACCTTTGGCTAAAAAAACAAGGGGGTAACTCAAAACTTCGCCTTTGAATGTGGAAGCATATTTTGAAACCAGAAATTATCAAAACAGTTTCTATGTGGGTGTTCACCTTCTCCTAGGAGCTTGGGGGCACTGCCTGGTTGGGTTTTGGTTTGGTTGTGTGCTTTGGTTTCAGTTTCTGGTTTTAAAAGGCAGGGAGAAGGCTTCAGGAAAGCTGGTTTTGAAGGGCTTTGTATTTTGTGTTTGTGCAATCATTTCATTGTAAGAAAAAATTAAGAGCATTATAACATTTTAATCTGATTTTAAGGGGTGCTGCGGTGCATAACTGAATAGTACTGCAGTGCTGAACTATATATATGCTATAGCATGTTTTCTAAGCAAGTTGGCAGTTTCCATTGTGCTACCTTTGTCATTATTAATTGTTTATGAAACCAGACATAACATTAAATCACTTAAAATGCCATCATTTAATTTTCTTAGTACAATGTATATTCTTTTCTTTCTGCCATGTACCAAATACGTTTCTATTGAGTACAAACAGTTTCTATAAATATGATCCCGAATGTCAAAGCTTTTTTTATCATAGCTGAAAAATTATTTACAAGGATGCAGGTGCTCAAATAGACAGAAAGATATTTACTGAAAAATCCTATTGCTCTACTATGACCGGTGTTTTCCATGGGCACTGTTAGAGACTGGAGTAAGCAGGTCCTGTTCAGCATTACAGTTGTTTGTAGTCTGATTTCAGTACTTCACATGGTAAGAGAATATTCTTTCTTTCAGTAATAGTGTTAAGATGATTTTTAAGAACAATTCTCTGTTTTCTTTTTCCTTTCCTTGAAAGGAGCTTTTTTTTGTTTCTGTTTTTAATTTTAGTCTTATTTTTAAGAAAATGAAACTGCTACTAAAAAACCCCAAAAAGGCAGAGAAAGGAGAAAGACTGCAGTGAATATATACATATATAGCAAGAAGGGAAATGTCGTATCAAGACTGTTTTAATCCATCAGTTCTTTCTTATTTATACTGAGCTAGTGTTGTGATGCTGAAATGTGGCTGTAGGCATAAGAAGGAAAGGTGGAAATCATTTAAAGCTTCAGGATTACGGAATGCACAAGGCAGCATCTTCTGTGCTGTTGGAAAGAGTAGAGGAAGCTGGTAGTGTATTAAATGTTTACAGTGTAAGTCTAACAATATTATGCCTGTGAAATTGCTGTGATTATGCATCTTAAAATATGCCCTTTTGAGAACTGGCCTAGTTCTTCACTTACAAGAGCAAGCTAAAATTGGTGAAGTGTCAACAGCCAAATCAACTGTTATTTCAGTCAGAGATCCCACTTAACTACAGGGATTTGGGAATTTCAGAGCAAATGGCACTTGCAGAGGCTGCATTAAAAGATGCAACGAGGCCACAGATGAAGTAGCCTCACAGTGAAAAAATTAGTGTGGGATGAAAAAGGCAGGGTTCAGTTCTTGCAGCAAATCTGCATTGGTAGCTATAGAGGTTTTTTATACCTCAAGCTGAACCAAGTCTAGCTGCTGCCCACCTCTTCTGCAAAGCAGGATTTATCATCATAGAACAACTTTCAGATAATACTTAGATATCTGGTTTTTATGTATTTATGTTTTCATATTCTATTTTATGTTATTTTACATTTTGTATTATAATTATTTTTGGTGATTCAGAGCAAGAATTCAGCTTCCAAGCATGGTTTATCCCCTTACCCTATGTCAAAATCCATTCTGGGTTAGATTAAGAGTTTTCCTTTACAATTATAACTTGATAACTACTCAACTGATTCACTGCATCGCTGACTGTGATTCTTATCTGAACTTTTCGGGTGCCTGTCATTTGCTGTGGCTTTTATCTTTTAAACAATTTCTGCAATGCAAAGATTCAATATTCTCAATTACTGCTCAGTAGCCAGAGGACTTCTTTTCCGTCACTCCATCAGGGAAGAAATGCTCTAATACATATATATGTGTGTGTATATGTAAACATTTATATTCATGTTTTTTAACTCCCCAGGTAGGCGGCAGGAAATAGAAAAGAAGAAGTTGGCTTATATGCAAACTAGGTGCTCTTATTAGAGTTATATATTATACAGGTATTGGCAGGTCAGCAGAGGGACTTGAGAGATTGTGTGAATATTGTGGAAATGCTTGTGGCTGAGCTACTGAGCACCATGGCAGCTCCCTCATCAAAATGAATGGTCCTGTCTACCCCAGGCACAAGGCAGGGGGATCTGCTGTACTTTCTACCAGTGGCTTGTACTCTTGAGCCTTGCTAACTGGGGTATTATTGTTAGCTCAAGAGGAGGATTTGAGTTAGTATTTTCTATTAATCTGAATAGAATTTACTAGCCGTAAATGGGTGTCTGCTTTAACGGTGGAGCTTTGTTATCTCTTTGTTTCGTGGATCTTAAGTTTTTACAAATCATTACCAAGGTATTTGCACAGTAATGGATCAATCACCACCCTGTCCACCTGCTCAGAATTATCTATCCTTTTAATATATTATTAATGTCTTTGATTTGCAGAGTGGAAGATTGCAGAGGCTGTTTGTGGCTGTCTCTGTTGTACACTGAGGGGGAAAATGAAAAATAAATGGCTTGATAGAGGCACATTCTCCATGAACAAATATTTTTTCTTATTGCTAGATTTGGGAAACAGAAAAATCCAATTGAGGACTTAAAGGAAAAAGAAACAAGGGGGGAGATGGGGTGAGGCAGTGAAGACTGACAATACTATAAAATGCCAAAGCCTCATCTTAGTTTTAATGTCTCACCTTGTGTTCATATGCCTTTTTAGCTCTCCTGTAATAAACTTTCAACACTGATGAGTTATGGATGCAGAGAAACCAAGGGGCTGTTTTTTGTCTCAGGGTGCACGTTTCCCGCTTTGCCATTCTTTTACATTTTCATTCTTCATGCTGATGAGTCAGTACAGATTTATATTACCATGTTATTATGGATAGTATAGACTGAGTCTCCTTGAAAGTAATGGCATGTGATTGCTTACCCCATTACTTTCAATGGGACTAAGTCTATGTCATCCTTAGGGACTCTATCCCATTGAAAGTAATAGTCTGAGACTGCCCACATCGTTACTGTGCTTTAAATTGGATTGAATTTATACTGATCTGCAGAGGCCAGCCACAAAAAGTCTCATTTTTAAGACATAAAGTTGATAAAAGTTTTTTGCCAGTGGTTGGAAAGTTTAGCGGAGTGTTAGAAACTCTGTTTATAACATTACAAAGATGGGTCTATGTTGTTCAGAGTCCTCAGTGTTTGACCTTAACACAGTCAGAAGAACCCCAATAGTAATACATTGATGGAGGGTTTTTCTCTTCTTTTCTCCTTTAATTATTTCCTGTATGTTTGCATCTTTTTGCTTTAAGGAAGGCTTCTGCTGTGTTTTAATGACTTCTGTATTATATTCAGTTGGACCTTGGCAGTGCCCTATTCCTTTCGTACATCTCTAACATAGTGCCAATATATAAATACTTCAAATATATAAATGATAGTGCTTTGAGGGAAATTACTCATTTCTACTTCTCATAATGAAAATACTAAGTGAGAAGTATCCCTTCCTGAAGCAGCATCTCTTTATCCTTATTGGCATAGAATCTCTTTTTAGGAAAACAATAATCAGTTAATGTAAAAATAAAGCGTCCTCATATTATGGCTCTCCCTCTCGTGCCAGCATGTCTGTTAAATTTATTTAGAACAAGAGCTTTACTTCTACCCTTACTAATGTTAGGTGCTAATGTTCCCTCAGAAAATCAAAGTGCATTTTTTATACTCTCACATTGCCATGAAATGCAACCAGATAAAATGAAATCCATTCCAGAAAGATTAATGTTACAATGATAATGCACTGGATGAAACAGAGAGACTAAACCCCCGGTTTTTCTTAAAGCCTTGATCAGTCCTAAGAAAAGGAAATGTTGACTGATGAAATGAGCAAATTTAGCATAGGAATCAAAAGAGTATATGTGTGTCCTTCCCTGTAGATGTGCATATGGTATAATAGAAATGACACCCGTATATCTCAGCTGTATATTCTACCCACTTCCACTAAATGCAAGCTGTAGAATAAATACAGAGTATGCAGGCTGTTTAATCTATAATGCATCATACTGCATCATGTGAGAAATGCACCTTTCTTTTTAGGTAATCGCCGTGACATAATTTATTTCAAAAGAGATCACAGTGCTACAGCTGTTACTTGTGATTTAGTAATTGAATCAGCAGCAGCATTTTATACATACTCATATTTATTAAAACCCTTCAGAAGCATTAGAACGCATTTCAGTCTATGGAGGGAATGAAAATCATGTCTTTAAAGGGGCAGCATAGACTTTGTTTTATGTTTATTGGAGGCTGCAGCATGGTCAAATGTCACAGCCAGTCCCAACTCGCTGTAACTCAGGCAAATAAAACATGCATATAGCCCTCTACCCACAGCATAATATACCTTCTTTCATCATCATCATTACGGTAGCATTCCCACATGTCACTTTAGGTAATGATCTGAGCACGTATACATGTACGGGGATAATATGCAGGTGTATATTTTTAATATGTGCTCATATGTTTGCATCCTTCTCTTTATGGAATGCTGCTACAGTAGCAGGGCTGGTGTAATATTTGGTTTTTCCTATATTACTTCAGCACCATCTAGATGTTCAAACCAAAGTGGAGGTTGATTGTCTTATGGGCACTACATATGGGAAGAACTATTTCCTGCTGCGTATTCCTTATGTGGCAGGAGCTTAACTGACAGCAAACTGGTTTAAGAGGAGGGGTTCACTAAGATGTATGCACTTTACAGTAGGACTGCTGCTCTAGTTGCCCTCTGGATGTGAGAGATGGAAGGATTAGGTAATATCATTTATGAAATGAGTTGATCCAGCCAAGAAATGAACATGTCCATGTTTTCAAACCATATCAACTGGTTAAATGAAACATATTCTTTCTCCTTATGAACCCTCCTTCCTTATTTTATGCACATTTTATTTAAATAAATATTTTATATGTGTGAATGCAGTAAAAGCCAGATTCCACCCGTATGGCTGTAAGGAACTAGGTGGTTGTTTATAAACAGTGTGTCAGAGTGGGATCTGAAGGAGGGATGTGAGAGAGGAGATTGTGGCCTTGCAGTTGAAGAGTTGTCACAGCTATCAAAGCTGCAGAGCCTGCCAGCAATGCATTACAGTGTGAGTAGATGGATGGGGAAGAGCCAGAGTTGTGAAGTTCCATCAAAGAAAGGGCAAAATGCTTTAATTCCTGGTGATGATGCCAGGGAAGCTGCTGGAATGATTCAGATAAAACTTTAATGAGTTGATAATGATGGATAAGAAACATGATCTCGAATGCCATGCTTTGTTTCATGAGTTGGTAAGAACACTGGGAGTGGCCAAGACTGGTCCAGAGATGCTGGAAACCATTGCAGTAACCTGGAAACCATTGCAGTAACCAGAGCCCTGTGGAATGGCCAATGTGTTCAGTCACTTCAGGGTTGGGACACCCAGTTTGGGTGCTCTCAAAAGGTGCCTTTTCCTGGCAGCACTGACCCCACCTCAGAAATCAGGGGCAGTAACAGCATTTTTGATGGTGCCCCTAAATTTTGAGGTTTGCAAAGTCAGTAACCACTTAAAAAAGGTTTAACCCAATACTCCATGTGTGAAGTAATGCTGAGGACTGTTGAATTTTGGGGCTGAATCCAGAGGGAGATACTGTTATGTGTTTCACAGACTAACACTCCAGTGTGTGCATATGTATATACTTACTCACAGATGCATCATTTTAGAGTCATCAAAAATTTATTCTCTACCCTAAATGCACTATAACTTCGCTTACTCTCATAAACTCTACTCCTAGGGACAAGTGCTGCTTTCAAACAGTAGCAGTCACACTCTGCAACAGCAGTTGTTGCCCTAAATAGAGGGGTCCTATGGGGCCTGATCCTGCTGGACTTTTTCTGGGAAGATTCAGTGTTATTTCACACGTGGTCTGTTTGGAAGTGAATGGCCCAAGATGAAGAAAACCTATTGGTATTGGTAGAGAACCTCTGTCTGCAGTCAGCATATTTCTTGTGCACACCCATTGCTCTCTCTTTAAAGCTAAGTAGTAATATTTTAATAGCAGTAGAGGTGTATTTGCTTCACTATCATGCAGATGTAGTGTCTCCTCATGTCTGTTCTTCTTTGGCATAAGCTGTTTAATTCTGCTGTAGTTGTCATTCTCACTTGTGATGTGGGACCTTGGTTTAACTCATCACTAGGGTGGAGATAATCCAGTGGGGGATGGTGTGGAACTGGGAGAACTGTTCTTTTGAGGAACACTTTATCACTTTTGATGTAAACAGCTGTGGGGTAAACCCATTTACTACACATAACCTGGAGATGTAGTTGGTGAAATATCCAAGCAAGACAAAGTGTATAATGTAAAGCGTGCAGCAATGTGAAGAATCACCCTCCATGCCATGCGCAGGGGCTGCCTGTGGTGGACAACAGGACATTTCACCTGACTGAGTGATCATCATCTGTGGTGAGCCTACACATGGCATGGTCTGCCATGGACCCCTCCTCTTGGTGAAAGACCTTTGTATTGTGAGGACCAGCGCCTTTAATGGTTCTCACTAGTATGTCGAGGTTCTGTATATCTCTGAGCCTTATTGTGGCTGTATGGGCCTTAGGCAGACTCATAAGCTGTGAGATCATAAATGTGTGCTGTGCCATTCATATGTGTTAGTATCACAAACAGCAGGTGAAAGAATTACTGCTTGTCCTCGTGTTTCTGGGGGTCTCAGGATGTGACTGGTGCCTGGGAGCTGCTGCCTCTGCTGAGCCTGTGCACCCAGTTTTGCAGGCAGGATTGATGGGGACCATGACTTGCTCCCCCAAATGGGCTGGGGCACCTCCTCTTGTCTCCGTTCTGTGTCCTGGATTGGACCTGGGGTGTCCAGGAACACTCACCACTCCCTGACCTGACTGTTTTAAACACGTGGTGCTTTTATCCTTTGTCTCCTCCATAAAGGCGGCTGAAAGAAACAAGTGTGAGGAGGATCAGTGCCCACAATTAGCATGAAAGAGTTTCCTGAACTGCATCCAGCAGTAGCATCGCATCCTAAAATGATGTTAAAATCACAAGATCTAGAAACTGTATTGCAAAGCTATGGAAAAAACCCAGCCATTGCACTGTCTTTACTTTTAGGGATTTTAACTTTTAACTCTATGGTTACCAAATGACATCATCCAGAACTGTGCAACCAGTGTTTAAATGCTGTGCTGATGCATGTGTCAACCGTGAGAGAGGGGTGGTGAAATCACATCTAGAGAACCTCTTTCAGTTGTGATTTTGCTTTGTTGTTGCTGTTGTATATGTGTATGTTTTATATGTGTATCTTTGTATATAATGGTAAAACCTTGGCAATTTTAAATTAAGGCAGATGTTACCTTTAATTTATTGCTAGGTAGAAAGCAGACTTATTTTTGTACTCAGAGGATGTATTCAGCTTAACTCTGTAATTGCTGGCAATGTAGGAGCTCATTATCTTACAGTTTAGTACATTTAGCACCAGCTGCTATGGAGTTAATGGCAGAGCTGGTAGAAAATGACATATAACACATAATCCGTTTAACATGGATTTAATAATAATATGAAAAACATTTTTTTCGGAGGCATTGTCCATATTAAATTGTAAAATAGCATGTAGTTATTTTATCGGTATGACACCTAAAGGAGGACTCACCTGCTTCGAGGGGGAGCACTGTTTGATGTGAGAGGCTCTACCTTAAATAACCACACTCCTTATGTGTTCTAACAATTTTATAACAGGTTTTGAACCAGTTTGAGGGCAGCAGTTCTTACGGAATTTCTCAAGGCTTTGTGAGTAATGTGGGGGGAAAATATCTGTCCAAGTGGGGCTTTTCCTTGCCTTTGCTTTCCTCTTGGCACACTAAAATATGATTGACTAATGACGTATTTTTAATGGACAAGAAAAGTGTATCCCAACCTTCATTTACGGCTCTGGCAGAGATTAGCAGAGAAGAATCTTCTCTCTGCTCTACCTACTGCTGAAAGGTATCCGAAGCAAAAACCTTTTCCCTCAGATCTTTGTTCATATAGAAAGTCCCCATCAAATGCAGATGAACAAGCCTTTGCAGATGAAAATTCTCAATGCATCCACATTATTGTCATATATCTTGTAAATGTGAACTCATATTTACATTGCGTGCTGTGGGTTTTTTGGGGGGAGGATTATATTAAAAAATCCAATCTAGAGAATCTAAAAAGGAGTAGAATTGCCAAAGAATAATTTTAGCAAGTGAGTAATAATTTTGCTTATGTGAATGTATTTGCTTTGAGAAAGAGAGAATAGATTTCATTTTGTTTTAAACCCTCCCTAGCAGTCCTGTTGAAGGTCCCATCAGTTGTCACTCGCATATACCAGCAGAAAGTAACCAAAAGAAGGCAAAGTCACAGCAAAGGAAGGTATTTAATACCTAACAGCGAGTTCATTTGGGAGGAGTAGCAGTGCTGAGCAATGCCTTAGGTATATGCTTCACATTTAGATGGTGACCTCAGTGTATGTATATGCATAAGATGAGTTAAATTTAAACAGTTGAAATGCTTTACAAGGTGGGGAGATATTTGTAAGGGAATGTTATTTATTAAAAAGGAAAGCACATGGTTCGTGTTTTTGCGCTATCTCCTGTCTGTGCGAAGTTGCAGGAGGTGGTTTATCTGTTTCCCTGGAATGATTACTTAGTCCCTCAGCTGAACTATTTAATTTACTTAGGGGTGTTATTTCTCCTTCTTATGTCTTAGAACCATAGAATCTTACCCATGTCCTGGGGGTATTTGATCCTACAGTGAAGTGATGGGTCTTATTGCCCTGAACGTGGCAAGATGGGTGACTTTCCTAATCAGTTGTGACAGTGCGTTCCGTACCCGTGGCCCTTCTGCCAAAATATCCAGGTTTCCTGTTCTTCACAGGCATCACTGTGGCTGCTTTAAAATGTTATTATTACTCATGATAGCATTTGCGTTGTTGGAAACCCCAGCATTAAAAAAACATGAGGTAGGGCTGCAAATCACCTGAATATATTCTTGGTGTTGGGTGTTTTGCTGCTTTTATTTAATCATAAAATACATGCGACATACGTCCAGTTTTTCCATGTAACCAGGAGGGATGAAGATTTTCCACTTCTTTGTTTCATCTTTTAAAGGAAAATGATAATTTTGTAATATTAAACAGATTCCAGCAAGAAAATACAGGTCAATGGGGTATGTTGCAGAGGGACACCAGCTGGGTCTTGCCCATGCTCAAGCAAGCCCTATGCAAGGCAAGTCTGAGCTGGGTGCTGTGACTGTGCTGAGTGAAGTACCACGGAATCCCAGCCTGGTTTGGGTTGGAAGGGACCATAAAGCTCCTCCAGTTCCAACCCCTGCCACGGGCAGGGACACCTTCCACTGGAGCAGCTTGCTCCAAGCCCCTGTGTCCAACCTGGCCTTGAACACTGCCAGGGATGGGGCAGCCACAGCTTCTCGGGGCACCCTGTGCCAGCGCCTCAGCACCCTAACATTTGCCTAATGTCTAATCTACTGAGCCCAAGCAAATGAACTGCTCAAGCTGCAGTGGGACGGACAGTCATACACCAGGAAAACTGCAAGCATGGTGAACCCACGGTTTAGTCACAAGAGTTCACACTGATGCATTCATTAGGAGAGGTCCTGTTTGGAAAGGGCAAGTGTTCTTCTCTGCAGTCTCAGCCTGACATGTTACGATTGGCCTTGAAGATCAAGGCAGGGACACCGCATCTGAATCTCTCTCCAGAGGAGATCTGGGATGCTGCATTCATACCAGCTTGTTCTCTAAGCAGGCAGGCTGCCACATTCAATACAAGCTGGAGCTTTTTCCATATGAAGAAGTTTTCAGTGACATGAAGTCATATCATCAGGATTAAAAAATGGTCCTTGCCAGAGACTGAGGGGTTCAGTTTGGCTTCTGCTAAGACAGATTTTTAACTATGTTTTAATTAGCTTAGTACATGTTTTCATTTATCATATTGTGCCGAGTACATCTAGTATTAGAGAACTGAGGAACGTGATGTGCGCCTGCACTTAGGTTAAAACAATGAAAAGCTAATTAGATGAAATAACTATAGTGTATTAATATTTATGTGTTATATTATGTAGGTTATGGAAGTTGGGTTAATCTAAAATGGTGCTTAATAGAATTGCAAGTGCTGTCTGACTCCTTCGTACTCTGTATAGGGAATTGAAGAGGGATTTTGCTGGAAATCCAGGAAATCTGCATTAAAGTATAATGTTTCCTGCTGAGAGGGATCTGGTAAAGGGGGGGAAATACTCAGTTCTTCACTGCCATTCCCCGTTATTTACATAGGGATGCTGGTCCCTGCCTGTTCCAGGTCACTTGGAAAAGCCTTTGTCAGTAGTAATTTTTTCCTCTATCCATAAACACCTTTTTCTCTCTGTCCATGATTACAGCACTTGTGGAATACTGGGGGGGAATTTCAGGGGAATTTCTCTCTAGAAAAGGCAGGATTCTGCACCACTGAAGACAGTAGGAGTTTGGGGTTTAGCAGCATTGAGAACGGGCTTACTGAGGCACTGAAAAGGGATCCTCTCTTCATATTTCCTGGTTAAAGTCATTCTGGATAGAGTTCAGCTGGTGTTTGTGAAGTTACACCGGGCATGATGTGCCCACTTCAACACCTGCTCTGCCTTGTCCCAGTCCATAGAGAAAACTTCAGGAGAGTGGAGGTGATTGCAGGGATGTATGCTGCGAGCCAGTTTCATCCTTTAGAAATCAGAGCTATTCCCAGTCAGATTGTGTTGCTTCCTTGTTTGAATTCTTAGGATTGTGGGGTTTATTCTTTTTCTTTCCCATAGCTGAGTTCTCCCAGATGACTAAAGGCTGAAATGATGAATTTTCCCAAATATTTATAACCCAGCAGTTGTTCTCTTTCTCCCCAGGAAGAAACCCTGCAAGTCACCTCCAGCTTTCCTTTACACCCTGTGCCCATCTTGTTCATGGGGATTTACATTAAAAAAGGATAAAATAAAAAGATATGCTTTTCCTTGTTTTGACGCTGTAATTCCCACCCTTGAAATGGGGCCATTTCTGTAACTAAGTGGTAGGAGCCTGACTTGAGAATTTTTCACTTGCTTACAAGAATGAAGCTTTTCACAGCACTAGTTAGACGGACACTGAGCGTGTTTATATCTAAATGGCTTCATTGCTATTCATGTTTGCAGCTTCTTGAGCATTTCTCAAAGATGTTCCGCAATATCCCTTTGAAGAAATAGGACTCTCCATACAAATGTTGAGGCTATAAATGGAGATAATCTTCCCCAATTCTTGTTTGGAAAAGGGCAGAGAAAAGAAGGCTGTGTAAATGCAAGTCTGCCTCAGACCTTTGGATCGCCTCGCAGCTCGGCAGCCTTCACCTCTGCCGAGCAGAGCAGCAGTGATTTGGAAGGGTATTTTAATTTTTGGCATGCACATCATCACACCAAGTGAAGATAAAGAAGATTCACATCTTGGCTATTATATTCTAAGCAGGCTACCAGTGTGTCTTTGTGAATCGGGTGCATTTGGAATTGTTTCCCTGCCAGCACATATTCCAAGCATGGATATTATTTCCCTGACATTTGTAAAAAGTAAATCTTTTGGGTTTGTAGCTCATTCTAGAAAAGGTTTCTCCTCTAAATGATTTTTTTTGCATATTGTTCCCATTCAGAAAAGGATGGCAGCATTGTTTTGCAAACCCAGGCTTGTGATCTGGCTGCTAAAATCAGAAATAGCATTTTAAAATGGCTTTTTTTAATAGGCTGTAGGATAATTTTCCCACCCTGTTTCTTGGAAGGTGAGAATATTGTTACAAATCAAAGTAATAGAAGCCATGAGCAGAAAAGGAAGTTTCTTTAATATACTACCTAGCTTGTATTTAAAAATGCAAACCACTGCTTTAGTTAGAAATACATGTCTTGGGATGCGCATTACTTTAAACTTCAGAGCGCTAAATTATTATGGACCTGCACATATCCAGTGTATGGCTTTTTGGGGCACAGCGGACACGTATACAGCTTTATTTCCTGTATAAATGATTTTAAAGCAATTCAAAAACTAAGCAGAAGTGTGTGCCTGTGCCTGTGTTTGAGCATGCAGGAGTGCAAACAGCATATCTGTAAGCAGAAATATCTGTAAGGTGCATATATGCAGACTGCAATTTTACCATCAATATTCAGATTATAATCTAAAACATCCGTAGTCTCCATGCATTATGCAAATATCCGTGTGGATTCTATATCAGCCATCTATAGAATAGTCTCCCTACGAAGCAGAAAGCATATGGCATCTCAGCTCTGCTTAATACTGTCAGGCTCAGGAGTTAATTTAGGACACTTGATATGAATGCGTATTTTTTTTCTTGCTTATAGCACGTTACATTTTAGATGATGCCTAACCACATCGGCAGGAAAATCCATGGAAATGTTTGGGATATTGTTGTCAGTGCGAGTTTTGGCAGCTAATAAAGATGGTGTGGTTTGGCCTTAACTCTCGTTGAAATAAATTACATTTGGGGTGTGTGTGTGTGTGTGTGTGTCTAATGTAAAATTAAAATGAATAAACATCATAAAGCTGAAGCCTATCCTGGTGGCTGCTCGAAAATTCCAGCGATGTGGCACAAGGGAGCGACCGTCATTCCAGTGCAAAATGCATCGAGCTCTTTTCAGTGGAGACTGAAGAGCACAAATAGAAGGCTGAAATAACAATAGGCTGATTGCTTTCATTTCTTGGGGTGTGGAGTTTAACATTGCATTAAAGAGAACAACCGAGTTCCTCCCTCTTTTTTTTTGCCTATTTTCTTGTCATGGCTATATTAGCATTACATGATGCATACTAATTATAAAGTTGGCTGGAACAAGAGTTCCTCTTGTGAATCCATTTAAGAACTGATTGTTTACTATCTTTTTCTGTAAGTATAAAATTTTAATTACGGCCCTGACAGGAACTGTGCGTGATACAGTGCTCTACATTTATCACTGGGAGAGGGCCAGTTGCAGAGCTGTTTGACTTTGGAGAAATCCTGATGCGCTTGCAATGTTGAGCAGCAGGTGCCACATTATTATGTACAGAAAAGCAATTAGGAAGCATATTGGATGAATGGGGAGTGCATTAATATTAGCAAGTACATTTGTCAGTGGTTTTGATGCGAGTCTTTTTCTTTTCTTTATGCAACATTAAGATTGTGGCTCTCATAAATTCTCCCCTTAAATTGCCATCTGTTCCCTTGTCATGCAGTAGTGAGGTAGAGAAAAGTTTTCTTGACAAAATGAAAAGAATTTCTTTTCTTTAAAGTCGAAGCAAAGGAGCCTACACAAAGTGGGAGAATTGTAGGTTATGCAATTGAGCTTTGTGTGTGTTAAGTAATTACTGTTGAATGTAACATTAGCCATGGAACAGTTTGGGGTTTATTTTTCCCCTCCTCCCCTTCTAGATTTCATTTTTTTTTCAGTGACTTCATGTATTTTTAACGTAGGACATGAAAAAAAATCTTAACTAAGTTGTACAAAATGCTGTCAGCCCAACCAGGGTGTCTCTGTTGCAGGGCTCTAATGGGGGTCAGGAATGTGCTCTTGAAGTGCATCTCCCATTGGACCCTCAGAATCACAGAATGGTTTGGGTTGGAAAAGACCTGAAGATCATCCAGTTCCAACCCCCCTGTTGGTTCACGGTGCAGAGCAGTTTGGACTGGCCATGAACCACATGGACCTGCGTCCAAAGGTGCGCTCCACTGACGGACAAGGACACCTTCCACTAGAGCAGGTTGCTCCAAGCCCCTGTGTCCAACCTGGCCTTGAGCACTGCCAGGGATGGGGCAGCCACAGCTTCTTTGGAAGCTTGGAATCAGCTGTTGCATCCCAGATTGCTGCGTTTTGTGGACTCTGATACCTGCTAATGTCGATGTGGCTGCTGTGTCCCAGTCTTGGAAAACCTTATGTAAAGCTCTTCTGGTAACTTAAGTGTGTATTTTATCTGAACCATCCATAGAACAGAGTATACAAGAGACAATGATCCAGCATTGCCATCTTCAAAACCAGGGAGACAAAGCATGTCAGAACTGTGTTCAGACTGTACCAGTGATGTCCAGGTCTTAAGTTGTTGAACTCTGTATCAAACACTATTTCTTTCAGAACAGGCTTTATTTTATGGTGATGTCAAACCTTCTACTTATTGTTCTGGCAAGGGTGTTTGTCTTGAGGGAAGATTGGCATCTTTCTCTCTGAGAAAGTTGTTACCTTAGCAGAAAGGTTGGAAAGCATCAAAAAAGAAAGGCACAAATTGTGCTTTTCTGGAGGCATGCAGGAAAGATAAAGCGTGTATGGGTCCTTCTTTTCTTCTCCCCCAAAAACCAATGCAAGAGGGAATACCACTCTACTGTGTATATTGTGTTTCTTTTGCCCTTTGCTGTAAATACGTTTGTTTTGATCATTGCAGATTGATGTAAAACTGAAATATCTTGTGGCCAAGACAGGGCAAAGACATCTCCTGGGCAACTGCCATTTTCATGCTGCAGTTCAGCCTTGTGTGTGTGTCCACATGTTTGCATTGATGGAGAGAGTCGCTCAGCCTGTTTGGGCTACCTGCTCCACTTCCGTGTCAGCCAGCATTGATGGGGAATAAATTCCCAGTATGATACGTTCATTGAAAAGTGTGGTATTGATTCCAGCAGACAAGTAAACCAGTCTTACTTCTTAGCCCTACCAATAGCCGAATTATAACATCTTTTCCTTCTTTGCTCATTCTCCCTGTTGAGGGAACTCTTCAAAGCCCAGGACCATCTATTTTAGCATTACCATGAAGTGAAGAATGAGCAGCACGAGCTACATGTGGCAGCAGCAGCAGTTCCAATGGTACTTTATAGGGTTGGATCATGGCTGCAGCCTGGCTGGGTACAGGATTAGCCCAATTGGCAGCCACTCTGCATGAGATGTAGTGGTTTTCTATGGGACTAAGCCCTAACTCTTTGGCTCTATCCTTTGCTATTTCTGCTCTCTACTTTCTAGTTGTAAAAAAGCCCAGGTTGTTGTTCCTGCGTGGCAAACCTGTTGATTTCCCACAGAAATTCCTTTTACGGGACACCAGCCTGGCTCTATGCTCTCCTCTGAAACAAGAGTTTGTATCTGGTTCTGCCATTTTTTTCAGTCCTTTTGTTATCTTTATCTTTGCTCACAATTACTCAGCCTTACAGGTTGCTTTTAGCATGTCCTCAGTCACTACCTAATCTTTACACAGCATCTTTCTCTTGTATTCTGGTGCATTGTTTTTCTCTTCTGTCAGAACACACTAACAGTTCTTATTCTTTGTGTATGCATTCCTGGTGCTCTTAATATCATTGCTAAGATCTGATTTCCGTCATCTTATGCAGTTGCTTTTCCCCTCCCATTTCACAGAACATACACAGGCTTCCTGATCTCCCTATGCTGCCAGATTAAACCTCTGATGGCAGTTTCTGTATTTTCCTTGTTCCCAGCACACTGCAACCCCTTCAATTCAGCTATAGCTCATCATACATGAACAGATTGCATCTGTTCAAAAAAGAGCCCCAATCCACATAGTATTCATTTAAACAGCATTGATAGTAGTAAATTCATTTGAGATTCATATGGATGTCATATACAGTGAGTTACAGTGTAAGCATCAGTTAATGGACACTCGCAGTAAAGTGTTCCCTATCAAATAATACATCACTGAGCTACATGAAGTGGTTTATGTATTTTTTTTCCCCTCCTATGATTTCATCATGGCTAAGGAACGTATCTCACGCTATGACTGCCTCACCATGTATTTCTTTAGCGACCAGCATTGCTTAATGTTTTATTGATGTATTTTTAAATAATTCATCTCTAAGCCTTTGTTTAATGGGTGTATTTTTATTCCGGATTGGGTAGCAGGGAAGGTAGGTCTGACAGGTCCTGTTTGCGCTCTCACCGTGTTTCTCTTGTGAACTTTTCTGAGCCATCTTAGCTAAACAGTAATTCTTCATTATTTTATCTCTATTTTAAATCGCACAGTCTATCATTTCGAGCAGCCTGTATTGATATTTAACAAGTGTATTAGGCAACGTGAACAACAGCTTTTTTCTTCAGCTGTTTTTTCAATCCTCACTAAATGTGATAAATATAAAAATAACCAATGGCTGCTCAGGGCACTGTCATTAAATCCTAGGCCTCTCCTAGAAAGGGTGTTAATGCTTGTAGTGAGATATTCTGGAAGTGGGGTTTGCAAAAGCAACCATGGTTTCCACAAGCCTGTTCTCACTGAACTAGGGCCAATGCTGGAGACCTCTGGTAGTGGTTAACACTTGAAACTCATAGGTTAAAGTATGTTCAAAGTTTTTTGAGTGCTGCTGGATTTTATAGATATTATATATGTATGTTACTTATATATAATTATATATATATTTATAGATAATCTTTATATATATAATATAATATAATATAATATAATATAATATAATATAATATAATATAATATAATATATGTATTTTATATATGTTTATATATATTTATATATATAATCTTTATATATATATAATCTTTATATATATTCTTTATATATAATCTTTATATATATATATATAAAGCTTCTTCTGGATTATATATGGTAAGCATTTAGTCTTCCATTGGGTGATGTTCCACTTTCTTTCCAAAGCACCATTGTTGGCTTTGCATAGCTTTTCCCCAGGGTTGATTCAACAATGGGGGCAAGGTGGGGGGATCATGGGGTTGCCATCCTTGGCAGTGGGATTCAGAGGGAATTAACTCAAGCACAGTGAAGCTGTATTAGAAAATGGATATACAGAATAGGCAAGATGAGAGAGAATTAGACTGAGTATCATCTAGAGGAAATCTCTTCCTTAGTGATACAGACCTGAATTCTCATGTTTTCTACCTTGAAAAATGCACTGAGAATAAAAACTGTACATTGTGTATTTCTTCAGAGGTGTGAGATTCCAGAGCTTTGGCAGTGTTTCTGCTGGGCTTCTGCACATTCAGCCTTATGAACGTTGCAGGCAGCATTTTAAATACAAGTAGGAAGTACAGGGCTGAGCCGATGTTTTGGGCATAGCTCACTGTAAAAACCTGAACACACCCTTACTTATTATCCCTTCTAAATTCAAAACCCTGAATCAAACCTAACCTGTGCTGTCCAGCCAGGACTTTTTGCCACATTTTCATTCAGTGTAAAAATAGTGTAGACGTTCACCACATCCTCTATTGTACAACTTGGCTATGTTTGAACTAAAGCCGCACCATCTTAAGACAACACTTTGATGTGGGTGTTTCTTTAAGTCTTAAAGGCACACACTGCACCATCAAAGCCCCATGTGAACTTTGGGGTATTTACCTTGCTTAATGAGAAATGTTTTCCACGTTTTTTTCCGCCGTGACATTTTTGTACCGCACAATGTTTCTGTGTCGTCTTTTTCTATTTAAAATTTAAAGAGCTACATTTGGGAGAGGAACAATGTAGGTAAAAGAGACCCCTGGAGTGTGTCTGATGTGATAGTTCTCTTCTGTGGCACCATTTTTCCTCCTGCTGTGGGAGAGCTAAATGATAGTGCCTTATACCTTACTGAATAAAGCCGAACACTGTTTCCAGCTGTGAACATGTGATCAGGTTTTGTGTTTGATTTTTGCACACAAGTGTACTACTGCAGAGCATACCCACACACTCTGCAAACACTCCCGATCAGGATTATTGTTGACTCAGTCATTAATCTCCCCTCAATTAATCATAGTAAGTATTAAGGTGCCTTTTCTGTGCAGAGAGGGATGACAGCCTTTTGCTGTTTTACCTTAGAGGAGAATTGCTCCACGACCAATTTACTTCTTGGCTAAAGATGTTGAAAGATACGTTGAGATATGTTGTTATATGAAAACTGAGCAGAACACTATTGTCTGATCCTGAAACCCTCTGAGGATTACTCAGTAATCCTACTGAGGTTGTTGGAAATAAAGGCTGTTAGACCTAGCTCCTAATTGTTGCGTATGTACCAACAGTAGCATCAGGGCTATTCTGGTCTTTCATGAGAGGGGGACCTTTTTGTTGTGTGGTTTTCTTGCCTTTTTTAAAATGCAGTTTCTCTTTTCAACACTGCTCCTAAAACATAACATAGAGCATGACTTGTATTGCAATGCTATTATGGTGGCTATCACTACATTTCTTACCCAAAAGAATAAGCACATTAAAATAGTGCCTTTTCTTTTTGTCCCCCCCAAATGATACCCGTTGTTGTGAAAGCTGAGGACCTGCACTTGCATTCTTCAAGAGTGTGGCGTATCATGTTGTTTGTTAAACACCCAGAACTCATAATATCAGTCTCTCTGGCTCACTGAACAGCAGAAAAAAATGGGTCCTGAAGGAATACACTGAGAGACAAAGCAGAAAAGTTATTTTAGTTTCAGTGATCAGATGGCATAATTGTTGGTTGGTGTTAAGTGGCTCTGAATATGAGGGGAGGGAGGATTCATTTCTGAGTAAATGAGCAACATCTGAAATCACCAGAGGGGCCTGATCCTTTTAGCACCAGCCGCGGTGCAGTTGTGCCATTGTATTGATTTGGATTTGATTTGGATTTGATTTTAAGAGGAGGAAAAGCTGGCGGCTGGCATGGAAGACTTTGTGCTCCTCAGAGTGAAGCAGTTGCTCCCTTCAGGCTCACTGGATCTCAGCGAGTGTGACTACTTGTCCTTTCAAGACTGATTGCAAGGCTTTGTGTTATGCACTCATAGGCAGACGCCCCTGAGCTCAAGTAATGTTGAGAACGTAATGGATCCCCATCAACAGAAGACGAGGTCACTCACAGTAAAGGACAAATGAGCCTCCTGGTTCCCAAGGTCTGTTTGGTTTTGTGGTGCTGGCCATTAGCACTGGTTAAATGTGGGGTTTACACTTTTTGTGTCATTTTCCTTTTGTTACATGATGAGGATGGGTGGTTTTGAGCTTTGGAACAATTAGAGATGGCTGTAGGGGTTGTGTTTTGAGATCAAAAGGAGGGTTTGCTCTTGTGAGAAAATCCAGGTTTGGAAAGCTTCTGATGGAGGGAGCAAGTGTAAAATGGTCAGCAGGTCCACAAAGGTAGCAGCAAGGATGTAAAATAGCGGCAATCTGCAGATGCCTGTAACAGAAGGGAGGTCACAGTGCTGCAGCAAGGTTCTGGTGGAGTGCTCCATCCCTACATCCACCTGGAATGTCTGTGGGACCAGAATCTGGTCCTGGGGAAGCTGGAGCTGGGCAAACAAACCAAAACATGGCATGAGCTCTCTCAGCTGCTGACCAACACTGCCCATTCTCCACTGATTGAAATGATGAAATATTCCCGCTGCTGCTGCAGGAATGTGGTATGGACTTCAGGCAGGAGAGGAAATAACAGAATGAAAGGAAGAAGCAGCGCTGGCAGGAGCGGTGTGAGGGCTCTGGGCAGCGGGTGCTCTTGGAAAGAAGGTGGGGAGAAAATGCTCTTCAGTATCTGCACAATATGTAGTGAGGGTAGAGCTGATGACAGACCATGCCTGGAGCATGGAGCACAGCAGCACTCCAGTGGGAGTGCCCAGTCGTTCTCTGAGTCACCATGGTCTTTGTATCATTACGCACGTCTGTGCAAACAAGATGAGGGGTGATGGTTTTAAACTAAAAGAGGGAGATTCAAGCTGGATGTGAGGAAGGAATTCATTACAATGAGGGTGGTAAAACACTGGCACAGGCTGTCCAGAGAGGTGGTGGATGCTCCAGCCCTGGAGACATTCCGGGCCAGGCTGGATGTGGTTCTGGACAACCTGATCTAGATCAAGATGTCCCTGCTCACTGCAGGGTGGTTGGACCAGATGAGCTTTGAAGGTCCCTTCCAACCCAAACCATTCTGTGATTCTATAAAGAAGTACTCAGCGGGTGCAGCACCACCACAGAACAGTAGAGTTTTACCTCCACTAATCATGAGTATTTCTGTTACATATATGCCGTTACCTGACAGGTAAGAGTAGGATAAAGGATGATTGAGGACACGCAGAGCAAAAAGGCTGTTCCCCTCCCTTTTTTTCCCTCCTTCCCCTTTCAAAAAGGATTTGCATCTGTGCTTGGTGTGCTATTAGTTGGTGAGGCTATCTTCATTCTTCTAGCCTGAGCTCAGACATTTGGGAGGTTTTGGAAGGCTTCCAGCAGAAAACCTGGGACTTCTGGATCTGGATCCAGTCCCCACTAACATCAGCATCAAGACTCCCATCCACTTTATAGGAACTGACTCACTCTCTTGACCTGCTCGTAGCTGTCAGCGCTGTCTGTGTCTGGCAGATGCAGCCTTTGTAGCAGCAGCAGCAAGATGATTTCAACCAAGACTAGCTCTGAAGAAAGCAGAAGCAATGGAGCCTGAGAACACAGGGACAATGTTTGTATTCATAGTTATAAACTGGAATGCAGTGGAAGAAACAAGACAGATGTTGCAGGAGGCAGCACCAATTGCTCTATGGTCAGAATTAAGTGTTTTCTTCCTTATGAAGCAGCAGTTTCATTCTGATCACCTGTGCTCTTGAGAGACTTTATTCCATATCCCAGACTTCAGGAGTAGTGAGGTATATGTAAAACATCATAACCCCCCTACTTTGCTCTGTCCTTTGGATAATAGATTAACTTCAGCTTTCATGCTGTTGTTCAGCACAGAATTCCCTACTGCAGAGCAGCTGGGTTAGGCTTTGCACCACTTGGCCAATTTTGACACGCGGCGCCTCATTTTGGGGTTTCCTGATCATCTCCAGTTAGGTTAAATAGAGCTGCTGTTACTTGGCAAGCCGCTTGTGTCCCAGAGAAGGGAGCTCAAGGCAACAAGCATTTGGTGTGCAGTTATTTCTGAGCTGCAGTTAGTATCATACCCGGATGATAACAAACTTTAGACAAACTGTTTCACGTGTCTCAGCTTAAAAGATTTTGTGTGTTTGCCCCAGAAGCAGGAGAGCAGCAGTGCTCTTTGTGAATTTTCATAGAATCAGAGAGTTGTTTAGGTTGGAAAGGACCATAAAGACCCTAAAGTCCATCAATTAACCTACTACCTCCAAGCCCACCACTAAACCATGTCCTTAAGTGCCATGTGTACACGTCTTTTAAATACCTCCAGGGATGGCGACTCCAGCACTGCCCTGGGCAGCCTGTTCCAATGCCTGAGCACCCTGTGGGGAAGGAATTGTTCCTCAGCTCCATCTAACCCTGCCCTGGTGCAGCTTGAGGCCGTTTCCTCTTGTCCCATCCCTTGTTCCTTGGGAGCAGAGCCCAGCCCCCTCCTGGCTCCATCCTCCTCTCAGGCAGTTGTAGGCAGCAATCAGGTCCCCCCTGAGCCTTCTCTTCTCCATCTGAACCCCCCAGGTCCCTCAGCCATTCCCCATCACACTGTGCTCCAGGCCCTGCACCAGCTCCGTTGCCCTTCTCTGGCCCCACTCCAGCACCTCAATGTCTCTCTTGTAGTGAGGGGCCCAGAACTGAACACAGGATTCGATGTACAGCCTCAACAGTGCTACATGCAGGGACACAATCACTGCCCTGGCCCAGCTGCCACACTGGTGCTGATACAGGCCAGGATGCTGATGGCTTCTTGGCTGCTTGGGCGCAGGCTGCTCATGTTCAGCTCTGTCAATCAGCATCCCCAGGTCCTTTTCCATGAGCAGCTTTCCAGCCACTCTTCCCCAATCCTGGAGTGTTACTTGGGGTTGTTGTGTCCCAGGTTCAGGACCTGGCACTGCTGGCCTCAGCCCGTTGATCCAGCCTGTCCAAATCCCTCTGTAGAGCTTCCTACTCGCCAGCGGATCATCACTCCCAACTTGGTGCTGTCTGTAAACTTCCTGAGGGTGTACTTAATCACATCAGATCCTTTGGTGGTCTCTGGACTGCAGCAGATCCACACGTGCAATCCTGGCTTGCCATGCAAATCCAGTTTATTGAGGAAGTAGCTGTACTTAATTATTACTTCAGAGGGCCTCTTAAAACCCCTTCTGAAGTCCTCATTTCAAGCTGGCACAGAACAAAATGGGCTTCTCAAGAAAATCAGCACCTTAAAAAAGAAATCACATCTGTCAGGAACCCAGAACATTAATTTACAGCTCAGAAGAATGACTGTCTGGCCTGCACATGTGGAAACAGGCTTCAATGTGTGTGTGGTCACTGACAGTTGGTACCTGACAACGCGACTGAACTCCTGCCTTCTCCAAGGGGGTGCTTTAAACCAGCCTTGATTTGGAAGCAAAGTTGCATATACTGGCTGCCAACTGAAGCGTTTTGGTTGTCTTCCATCTTCATAAATAACACATAATTAGCAGCGAATATTCTAGAACTTTAAGAAAAACCTGTAGCAGGCACATTGCAACTGGTGAATTTTAGTCATTAAATTTGTGTGCTGCATTTTGCTCTAATTTAAATCACTTGAAAGACTTAGTGAGACTGTGCTAGGTAAAAGAAAATAAAGACCAAGTCATTGAAGGCTATCAGAGGAGTGAGAGGTTTAACTTGTGTTATCCTGGGATTGATAAACATTTCCGAGGCTGGGGACCTCATGGATCCTCTGTATCACTTGGTGGATTGGTGAACCAGGCTTTGAACTTGCCAACACCCCTCCTAATGATTGAACGTCTGGGTTTAGTTTTGGTTGAAGAAGTCTGTGTCTCTGACAGCAGCAAGTGGGACAGGGAGAAATACCAGCCTTGTGTCCTGAAGAAGCTGGCAAGCCTTGTTTGCCTGGAATCCATTCTGTGTCGTTCCTATGGAGCTGAAGCGTGCAGCATTTCTGTGCTGTATATAGCCAAGAATTTATGTCATCAAGTAATTATGTGACTGTATTAATTAAAGTAATTCTGGTGGTATTTGGAGACTGGAGAGAAAGTGGCAGAATTTGTTAGTGTGACATCAACTTTAACTCTTTCAATGCTCAGGACATTGGACAACAGGATTTAAATGCTTAAGCATAGACATGAGGCACAAAGTCAATACTTAAGCCAATGGAATGATGACGGCAGCTGAGAATCTGCATTGAGATCATCTCACTGCTGGGTTGTGGGATCAACTCTAGCATGGAGCTGTAGTTAATGAAAATTATTACCACCTGTGTTCTGTGGGCTGAGTGAAATAATGTGTGAGAATCCTTCTGTCTTGCAGTAGGTGCATCTCTACCTCATATCATGCATAATTTCCACCTGAAGAGAGGTCAAGACTCAACGTGGAAAGAAACTGAACTCTTCTTCTACTGGCTAGGCTGTGAATAAGAGGAATTTGCTCCTTAGCAGTACGTGCTTTACATCAAAGTCCATTTTCTCACAAAGGAGAGGATGTGCCCTTGCAGGGGTTTAGAATAGGGTGTTCCAGGGGCATGGAGTATGGTACAGATGGTGATTCTGCTGACCTGTGCTTGTACAAACTGGAGCAAAAGGTCATGTAACATATCTGAGTAGCTGGAGGGGAAGAACCCCATGGCTTGAAATGTTCTTTACCCACTATTGTGTTAAAGCAAAGAGGATTGTGAAGGTTATGCAGTATGTGCTTTGACCTGATTTTCCCCCAAGCAGCCTACAATGTTATCTCCGCTTAACAGGATTTCCTTGGGAGTTTTCACAAGGTGTAGTTAGGTGCCGTTTGGCTAATTATAACAGCAAGCGCGCAGTTACGCTCCCTCAGTTGTGTGGCTGGGTAAAAATGAGGAGGAATGATGAAGACAAGAAGTAAGGAGGAAGGGTGATGACAAGCAGTGATGGATTCAGTAGGCAGTCAGCGGTACCTTCCGAAATTCCTCGGTTGCAGTCATTCTGGAGGGGATGGGTTTGCTAGACAGACCAGCAGAGATGGTGTGAAGGGTTTAATGCCTTTAAGAGGAGGATGACAAAGTGAGCTTGAAAGGTGTGGCAGCAGGCCAGGAGAAACGGAGGGAACGTGTGGCTAAATTGGGAGACTGAGCAGTTTCTAGAAAGAGATGAAAAGTACCAGCTGGTGACTAGAAAAGGTAAGTAGGAGAAAGTGTAGCAAGGAGCTTCTGTAGGGGAATGCTAAAAACAGTACGAAAGAGCCTAAAATAGCAGGGAAGGCCTGTGCTGTCCCACTGAGTTGCATAGGGAAAATGTCATTTCAAAAGCAGGTGAACCCAGTGAGTGTTAACTCCTAGAAAACAGAAACAAACCCAAGACGCCTGAGTCTAGTGAAATCCCTCTGCTCCCATAGTCATCCCTGGCTGGCTGGTCAGTGATCCCTGCATGCAGGGAAGGTCAGAGCTAGGGATGGGGATGGTGGAGGAGAGCTGTCAGGGCCCCCTGTACCAAAACAGGGGTGCTCTTATCCTTTGGGGTGTGGAGTTGGTTTGGGGAATGCAGGCACTTTATGCCTAAAGTGAGAGTTTTCTTCTGTTAAAGAAAAAGCTGCTGCGAGCCTCCAGAGCGTGAATTGAGTGATGCTGCTTCTGAATCTGCGAATGGCTTGAAACAATAGCTCGACAAGGCACAGGCATTGTCCCCTCTAATCATAACAGCCTGGTAACTATAAAACCTAATTAAGCAGTTCAACAGTTAATAACAACCCATCAGTTAGCAGGAACATCAAGATAATGTGTTTGTCCTACTGTCCCAGACTACCTTCCAGGCGCTCTGGTAGGGAAAGCCTCAACACTATTTGCTGCTGGGATCTACTGTTTCTGTTATAGGACTGGTCAAAAAACAGTGCAAGAACTTTCTGGCATATTGAATATTGAAACTGTGGGACTAGGAGAAAAAAAAGCAATTTGGTTCCAAGATAAATGCTGCCAGGTTTATGATGTTGAGGTTTGAACTTACTGAATTCAATAAAACTTCAATTTCTTAATTTTAATAGGATCATCCTGGAGTTGAAAGCATTTTGTTTCAAGGAACTGTCCATTTCAAAGGCAATGCAGACAGAGCATGTTTTCCAACCTGGGAGCTTTTGTTTTCCCTCTAGCGCAATGCAGGCACTCTATGTGACAGGTATAATCTGTCCCAGGAATTATGTTCCCTGTGGTCATCCTTCTAGCACATCTCCTTGGGATCCACCTGAGTAGTGAACAGATCTCTTTGCACTCACCCCTACACAACCATCTCTTGACTTCTTTTCTGATCCTCCTTTTGTTCTGTGCTGATTTTTCCAGGATCCATTTCACTGCATGACGAGCTCCCTAATTTATTTGACTCTAAAGCCTGAATTCGCCACTGACTTGATCTGTTCACATGCATTAACATCACCTCATCAGTGCCTTCACAGGTGGTATCATCACTCCTACAGTGAATAGCATTTTGATGGTTTGAATGCACATGTTCCAGTGTATCCTGGGCATCCTTCCTGATAAAAGACATCTTCATATTGGCATGTATCTGTTAGTGTGTATCAACACTAAAACAGGAAAAGCATTGTATATAAAATCCCATGTTTGAAAACACTACAGTAGTAAGACCCAAAAGCAGCTTTGTAAAGGTTAGGTGAGAGCAACAGGGCAAGTCAGTGCTGTTTCAGATCCTAAGGCACTTTTGTCTGCTTCTAATGCAAAAGTGAATGATGTCCAGCCACAGATCAGTTAATTTTTCTCCACCAACTGCAGAACACTTGGGATATGGCATAAGCTTTTCTTTCTCTCCCTAGATATACTGGTTGCTTCTGCTGCATGAGCATTAGCTAGTTTTATGTCTGTTTTCATGGAGTAAAATAGTGCCTTTTGGACTTCAGATTCTCATTTAGTTTTCTACTTGGTTTAATTAATACCATCCATACATTGATGCTGTATTGCCATTACTGACATCACTGTGTCTGTATGAAGGATGGAAGAGGCCAACCATGGACTGCATTTTGGTATGGAATTAATTTACAAGTAATGAAGAAATGGGCTTCTTTGTCACGCCAAAACTTGCTCTTGAGGTGGGTGGGAAAGACAGATATACCAGTAGGGCAGTCACCTATGGCCTTTGAAACTACTCCTCAGCAAAGGACTTTGTTCTACAGCTTTAAGTGCTATTTGCCTGTGCATACTTTAGAAAGCTTGGCAAGAATTGGAATATGAGTTTATCTGCATGTTCTTGGTCAACAAGAGGTAGTTATAATAGGAGAAGGTTTCACTGAACACAGCTGTGAAGAGTTGCACTCTCTTTATAATGATCTAGGGCGTAAAACTCCAGTGAGTGACTGCAGGCCAGGTAAAATGCATGGTGGGATAGAGGCTGTTCTGCTGCTTTTAGGGTAGAGAGCTGCAGGGGGCTTATGTGTACCAGCCCCCTTTGGAAGTTGAAGAGGCATCATATAACCCCCTAAATCGAAAAGTTAGAGGAAGAATCAGTGTGGTAAATGGCTTTCTTCTGGGTAGTAAAGTTAGTGACGTTAACGGGAGCTCAATATTCCAAACACTGATATCTGAGTCTTTCGTGTGCTTCATGTGTCACTGGAGCAATATCACTGTAGCCACCATGGCTGGATCTAGAGTCCACTTTGCAGACCACCTCTCCCAGGTCTGGATTTGCCCAGGCCCATCGTTGTGGCTGCCCCATCCCTGGCAGTGTTCAAGGCCAGGTTGGACACAGGGGCTTGGAGCAAGCTGCTCTAGTGGAAGGTGTCCTTGCCCATGGCAGGGGATTGGAACTGGATGAGCTTTAAGGTTGCTTCCAACCCAGACCATTCCATGATAACACATTGGCATAGCTGGACAGAGGGTCTGTAGGATCTACATAGGGTTTGCAAGGACACGGTCTTGATTGTATAATCCAGAACGTGATAGGGAGGTCGCTACTTTCTAGGCCATTCGTGTCCTACTGAGTCATAATATTAGTAAATCACTGAAACCAGCTTTGCAGGTTATCCATTCCTGAGTCTTGGTATCTCTTTTTGGCATAGAGGAAAGGCTGCAGCATGATATCAGGTGCATATGGTTCTGGTGCACATGAATGCTGGTGCATGTGCCGTCCGTTTATACCATAAAGCCACCATGTCCTGTTTCAGGTAGTACCACATGTTACTGTGACCTGATGGAGCCATATAGCAGAGTGGTCCAAAGAGAATTTTCTCTTCCAGAATCCTCCAAAGGCCTGGAATCAGCAAAGTGTATTTGTACTTCCTTGGCTTTAAGCCAATGAGTGGTCCTATTAACTCTGATGGAGCAGCTCTTGGGTTTGGTGGTAAGCAGATGCTTCTGTGGTTTGTTGTGTTGGGCCGAACTCCTGTTGTAGGGTGCAGACCCTGTTTATTCTTTCTTTGCTGGAGGAGAGCTGATGAGTTCACAACCAGAGGTGGCAGAGCTACAGAATTCCCTGTGAAATTATTCATAATCTAATGCAAGCAAACAGCAGCCAATAATTGTAAAGGACAACTCCTGCTCTTCAGAGAGCCCAGACGTCTTGGGGCAAGAACTTGACATCTCCACTAATTTCTGATGAACCATGATCTTTCACATCAGACCATGTCAGTTGTCAGCAAGTTCTGTCCTTACAGATTGCCCCACCGCAGCTGAGATAATGAAGTGTGATGTTGAAGATTTCATCCTAAAAACAACAACAACAACAAAATGCCTTCGTATTGGGTCACTGCTATCAGCTGAGATTGATTGCAGTTGAAAGAAGCTGGGCAGATGTTACAACACTCATGCTACCCACGAGCCAGGGGGTTCCTCTGTTTATTATTTCCCGGCTGCTTGGCACGTTCTTGTGACACACAACAAACCCCCATTATGAAGGATTATATGATGAGGCAACAAGCATGTGAAAGATAGCAACCAAATGGTGACTCCCAATTACATGAAAAATTACTATAATCACCCCTGCTGTAACACCCGTCTGTTGGCAAAGTGGTTGATCCCCTTGAAAAGCTTTAGAAGACCCACTGTATTAAATAAAAATCTCAGTTCTGTGTGTAATCATAAAAATTAACACTGTCACTTTAAAAAAATCAAATTGCTGTCCTAAAGGGAAACCTACTAAGCTGTGTAAAGTAGCTATTATGAAAATGTTTAGCCTTTTGAATGTATTTCAGACAGCATTTGTGTTGCCAGATTTGTCAGCCAAAAACTCACTAAGCAGATTTGTCAGTAGCTGGGGCCATAATCTGTAAAACAGACATTGGCATAGAGATTAAAGATCAAGAGAATTATATAGTTTTTGTTACCATATGCCAAGATTCTTCTTCTTCTTTTAAAAAAATCTGGTTTATTTTGCGCAGGCTGTGTCTTAAGGGCTGCTGCTCTTTCTGTTTTGTTGTCTCAACCCATGGAATTCCCTGTCAGAAAGGGGAAACTGGTTTTATTCACATACTTGAGGCTCTGTGAAGCTGTCACCCTTATGCACTGGGGAGGTTTGCCTCGTGTTTCTCAGAATCCAAGTTACCTATTGAGTTCTTTTGCTTCATGCCTGTGATGTTTGTGTTTCTCTAGGCCTGCTGCCCTCTCCAGCAGTGGAGATGGCTTCCCAAGCTGTAATCACCTTGGGGGTCTAACAGGAGCTGCTCTGCTCTGCAGGCTGGCTGGGAAAGCTGGGATTCTTCAAAATAGGCCATGAAGAATGAGTAGCTCACTGTAACTGCCATCCACTGATGGGTTCCTACTTTTGGGATGGAAAACTGTGTATTGGGGCACCGTGTCTTTGTGGGCAGGACTGGAATAAATTCATGGCCCACTTAGTACTTGGACCTTCACTGAGTTTTGTAGCTGCATAATAGGCTGAAAATTACGTCTTTGGGCCCTTTCTGCTCTAAAATACAGACTTTGACCACTGTGGTCACTCGTATGGTACCGGTGAGGTGACACCATTTGTGTCCCTCAAGGGTCTCTCTTAATTTAAGCACTGGAGAGTGTTTTATGAAGGGCTTCAAGAGCATCAATGTGAGAAATGGGAGATGGCTTTTAAAAACTCTAAGCTCTTCAGAGCTCTTGAATAGATACTCCATGTGTACATAGGTAGGCAGCATTGCTGCTGGGGCAGTTCCAGATTACTCTTGCAGGATTGACTAATATTCAGGTTAGCACTGGATGAAGTACCTCTTAGACATACTGTCTATATGGAAACAGTCTGCTCTGTTGTCTGCTGAGGATGTATCTTTCTTCTTGGCCAGAAGATAGGGAGCTGGCTTTGTGTTGGTCGTTACCACTTCATGAAAGGTATAAAACATGCTGAACCCTACCTGATAAAGTTCTTACCTACTTTATATTGCTGCAAAGAAATAGCAAATTAGAACCTACAAAGCATCAGTTCAGGGTTTAAAAGGAATCTGGTGGCTTTCAAACACAACTTCAATTAAATCAACCAAGGGGGAAAAACTAAAGAAATGTCTATGCACAACTTGCTTTGACAAGGCTGAGTCTGGTTGTTGGAGTTTCATGTACGTGTCATCCAAATATGTGGTCTGTATGGGGCATGGGAGCAGAGGAACAGTTTGAATACCTGTGTTCTCTCTTTTTGGGGTGTTACAGGCCTTCCCCATAACAATGCTCTACTCTGTAATGGTCATATAGGGAGGTCATTGCCAAGTGCAAGGTTTTCAGTAGAAAAGCGTGTATAAAGTATGAACTATTTATATATGTTTACATATAGCACAAAATGAAGTAGGGTGGGTTATGATTTTCCCTTTGGACAATCCAGGAGCCTAGCAGCATCTGGGAAAGGTTCTGTGCTTTCTTATAACTCTTTGGGTGTACATGCTGCATGTATGCTGTTATTGCTGTGATTTACAGTATTACATGCTGCAGTCCTGTAGGCCAACAGGAAAATCCCTGGTTTGTCCAAAAACCTGCCTTTATGTGTTATATGTTATGTGTTATATGGATGCGAGTATAAAACCAGGGTGAGCTCTACTAGGGCTTGGACTGCTCTAGCAGGTAGGGCTCAGTCCTCTGCACATGCTGAAGAATCCCACTGTAGGATTGGGATCTCTGTGGCTATGCAGGGAATGGACATAGGCTTCCAAAATCTGCTGCTGTAGGATCTCTGCATTCCTCCAAAGCTTACTGCATTTTTGGAGGCGATGCCACTGCAGTGTTTGTGCGTGGTGCTGTTCTAATGCTACAGAATGCCTTTCTGTTGTGTGTATTCCACCTGCAGAAAAGGTATTCCTAATGTAAGCAGTGCCCTGTAGGCCTTTCAGAGGGCAGGCACCACACTGCGCTCGGATCCTTTGAATCCCCGCAGAAAAGACTAGGCAGAGTGCATCGCAAGTATTAAAATAGTAAGATAGGAGACTTCAAAGTTAGTGTAGTGACTTGTTCTGGAGTGCGAAGTGCCGAGTTCTCTTTTAAAAACCTTTAATCAGTGCAGTGTTCATCACACACATGTGAGCAGCAGCGCTCGAGCTCTCTAATTGTAATTTAAGTTATCCCTGCCTAAGGGCTTGCAATTAAATTATTAGACTGTTGCAGTGAGTCCGTGGATCCTGGTTGCACCTTGCAAGGGGGTATTTTCTGGTATGATGAGAAACAGTGGTTTCTCCTGGGAAGCAAATGTACCATTATGCACTTATTAGGTCCTTGATGAGATCCACTACTGATTAGCAAACAGACTTTGCAAGAGGAAATATTACAGTAGTTGCTGTTAGCTTCACAAAGCCACTGTGCACTGAAGATGAAAACAAACCAGGTCTAATGTAGCCAATAAGTTTGGTGTTCAGTTTAAAACTTGCTCTTTTCAAACTGATTGTATCATTATCCCTTAATGTACAGTGAGGGAAAACACTGGGAATTCATACATCTGTGTGGAAATTCCTAAATGTGTGTGTATCAAATACACCTGGAATGCAAACATGGGTTAAGCATTTATGCAGACAGTCTATATGTATATACACACGCAGACAAAACCCCTCACATATTTATATGTAGAATCATAGAATCATAGAATAGTTAGGGTTGGAAAGGACCTCAAGATCATCCAGTTCCAACCCTCCTGCCATGGGCAGGGACACCTCCCACTAAACCATGTCAGCCAAGGCTCTGTCCAGCCTGGCCTTGAACACCACCAGGGATGGAACATTCACAACTTCCCTGGGCAACCCATTCCAGTGCCTCACCACCCTCACAGTAAAGAACTTCCTCCTTATATCCAATCTAAACTTCCCCTGTTTAAGTTTGAACCCATTACCCCTTGTACTATCACCACAGTCCTTAATGAAGAGTCCCTCCCTAGCATCCCTATAGGCCCCCTTCAGATACTGGAAGGCTGCTATGAGGTCTCCACACAGCCTTCTCTTCCCCAGGCTGAACTGCCCCAACTTTCCCATCCTATCTTCATGCGGGGGGTGCTCCAGTCCCCTGATCATTCTCGTGGCCTCCTCTGGACTTGTTCCAACAGTTCCATGTCCTTTTTATGTTGAGGACACCAGAACTGCACACAATACTCCAAGTGAGGTCTCACAGAGCAGAGTAGAGGGGCAGGATCACCTCCCTCGACCTGCTGGCCACGCTCCTTTTGATGCAGCCCAGGATACGGTTGGCTTTCTGGGCTGTGAGCACACACTGAAGCCCCCTCGTTCATTTTCTCATCGATCAACACCCCCAAGTCCTTCTGTACAGGGCTGCTCTGAATCTTCTCTGCCCAACCTGGAGCTGTGCCTGTGTATTGATTGTAACACCCCCCCCCCCCTCCCCCGGTGGATGTTTATTCTGAAAGGCCTCTATCTTCATTTCACTAAACATCATCTTCTGTTTCTTTTCTTGAGAATCTCATTTCTGGTTATGGTTGTGGAGAGTCTTGAGGCTCTTTATCTCTCTCTTGTCACCATGCTCAGAAATATCTGCTGATGAAATACAGAACCATACTTCATCTAAATGCAGACAATTATTGAATCAGTTGTTACATTATTACTTTGCATTGGTGTGTCAGCTTTTGAAGTAAGTGCCTGCCTGAGTAATTGTTTTAAATTCACATTCGGAGGTGTAAAGCTTTGGAAAACAAAGACATCCATAGATTGTTTGGAGGGGGATTGTTTTGCTCTGTGATAGAACTTCTTATAAGTAAGCTCTTTATTTCTTTTTGTTTGAATATTATCATTTTCATCAACTTCATTTCCTGTTCATCTCAATTTCACTAAGTCCAAGAGTTCTCAGTACTCAGCCTTTGCTCACTGTGGAAGGTACCAAGTATGTAAGGAGAGACAGTTAATTATAAATTGCCTTGCGATACGATGGCACTCGGCTCTGCCTCTGCTCCAGATTCATCCCTTCAGCTCAATTTCCTTGAAATCAGTGGAGTTAAACCAACGTTAGCTCTTGCCCTCAGATATTTGAGGGAAGGGGGAACTTCATCAGGAAACGCATCCCTACAAGCTGTATGTTATGTGTAACACATAAGACCTGATGCTTTGCCAAAATCAGGGTCCAAGTGGTAGCCTGCCAGGAACTATTCTTTAAGGGACTGAAAATGGAGCAGATTGCAGTAACTCTCTTCTATGGCACAGGAAAAAGTCCTGCAAAGATTTCAACAATTATTCCTAATTTTTCAGGCGTTGACAGTGTGCTCAGTATGTTCAGAACATGTGTTGCTCCAGACTCAGCCAAGCCCAAGGCCTCTAAGATCAAAAGTAATATTCCTTCTGATCTTAAATAGCTCTTCTGTCCACAGTTTAGAGTGTAGAGTCTCCTGGCCCTGGAGAGTGGTATGTGAAGAATGATGTAAGCTGGCTTGGCTGAAAATCAGATCCTCTCCTATCAGAGAATCATTGAATGGTTTGGGTCAGAAAGGACCTTAGCATCATCCAGTTCCAACCCTCTGCCATGGGCAGGGACACCTTCCACTAGAGCAGCTTGCTCCAAGCCCCATCCAACCTGGCCTTGAACACTGCCAGGGATGGAGCATTCACAACCTCCCTGGGCAGCCCATTCCAGTGCCTCACCACCCTGACAGTAAAGAATTTCTTCCTCATATCCAATCTAAACTTCCCCTGTTTAAGTTTGAGCCTGTTACCCCTTGTCCTATCACTACAGTCCCTAATGAAGAGTCCCTCCCCAGCATCCCTATAGGCCCCCTTCAGGTATTGGAAGGCTGCTATGAGGTCTCCACGCAGCCTTCTCTTCTCCAGGCTGAACAGCCCCAATTTTCTCAGCCTATCTCCATACAGGAGGTGCTCCAGTCCCCTGATCATCCTCGTGGCCTCCTCTGGACTTGTTCCAACAGTTCCATGTCCTTTTTATGTTGAGGACACCAGAACTGCACACCATTGAAAGGGTGCTTCTTGACTAGTGTTGGGATCATTCGTATCTGTAAGTATTCAAACTTTCCGGAAGGGGCTGAGCCAACTAACCACCCCTACAGTGACATCCAACTGCTTGTTATCTTTACTTACCTGGATAGAACTTTTAGCATGTGAAGGCTATTTAGGCACTACTTCTTGTTGTTTTCTAACACATAGTTGTTTTTTATTTTCAAGGGAGATGGAGAGAGCTGGGCTGTCTTTATTCATATTAATTTTGAGTCCCCAAAGGGCACCTGGATAATGCCTTTGGGTTGGAGCCTGAATTTTAAGACATGTTGAGGTATCTCAATCTGCTGTGGCTTAGACATTCCTCCTCTAACGATCTCTAATGTGCTCCCAGGAAAAGTAAATATATCATCTGTCCGTGTCCTTTACAAGCACGTAATTTAAGTCCATTAGAAAATTGTTCACAATTGTTATGTGAGTGGTTTTCACATTGTTATCCTGATTAAAGTGGATTATTCCAATATTCAAACCGTGGACCTTTTAGCTTGTAAACGGAATGAATTTTATTAAGGCAATAACAGTCTTGTAATCATGGCACTAAAATTAATACTTTAAGGACAGTTGAATAGATTTTTACTACTCAGTACACCAAAGGATTTATTGCTACCTCCTGCGATGGTTTAAAGTGGGGAATACTTTTTGTCATAACTCCCTGTTTGCTCTCACACTCGAAACTTCCCTAAACATACATCCCTTGAGTTGAAATATTCTAATCTCTTCAAACCCAACCAAACCCCACAAAACCAGTTTGCTTTGAGCTCAGTACTCCCTGCCAGTGATAGCTAAAAGGAATTCAGTTGAAAGAAGCTTAGAAGGCAGTTTTACTGTTGTGAATTTAATCTCAGGAAATTCATTAATGGCTCCTAAATGTTTATACTGGACACATTTTTGAGGTATCTTGTAGTTTGAATTTGATGGTATGAGCATCCCCTTTGGGAAGTCAAGGGTTTCTGTCCACACAGAAATGCCGGTGTGCAAGCAGGTGTAATTAGAGATGCCAAACCTGAATTCCTGCTCTTTTGCTTTCTGTATGCCATCAGCTTCAGTGTCCCACTGGGACATCAGTTGTAACAGTCAGGTGGTGCAACCTTTGGGCCAGAAAGTGGAAAAGGACTTTGGATCTTCCCATTGCTCTGAGTTCAGAGTGAACTGGGGTGAGTCCATTGGAAGCGCAGGCTTACTGGTGCACAAGCGCAGCTTTGCCATCTCCGGGGCTGGAGGAGGGAAGGGCAGTGTTTGCCTTAGGGCTTTACGTGCGTTACACTTGCTGCATGTTTGCAAGGAGCGCTGGTGCCACACAATGAAACACGGGTTTCAGATGTGTGCAGGAGGCAGCCTGCGACTCCTCCTTAGGGCTTAACTTGGTGCAAAAGGTGGGTTGAGGTTGAACATCAATAGGGGTTCAGTAAAACCCCCCTGAAATAAGTAGGGGGATGGATGTTTATAGGTTATATAGTAAGGCCTGCTAGGACCTTGTGAGGGCAGTGCCCAGACCTTCTCAAAATGAAAACACTTCTGGAATGTAGGCAAGTTTTCCAACGGTGGGAGGTGAATGTGAATGTTATATCATGGTTTCAAAGGATCCAGTCTTTTTGGATGAATAATACCCTTCATGTTAGAAAAGAAGCAGGATTTAGAATAATGCTCATTTCAGATGTCTCTTCCCATATTTTTCTGTGATATAAATTTCCAGGAAATAGTTCCTGCATTGAAATTCTACTTTGGGAATGAAAACCACTTTCTGACTTTAACCAGGGACTTTGAAGAGAATAATCCCATACTTTTTGCCTTTCACAGAGCTAGGAAATGATACCGTTCCTTCTCTTGATAGACCACTTTGGTAAGGATAGTCGGCAATAGCCTATTTAAATAGTTGCATGCTGAGGAAGGAAGTTAAGAGCAAATGTGTCATTCTTCCTCTCCTCCTCCCCATTTTAATACTTTAAAACATTTCACTTTTTCTGTGCAATCATTTTTCAATAAAAATCTCAGCTTTGGTCTATTCTATATTTTTAGCCTTTTTTTTCCTCTATGCAAAGAACTTTTCCAGATGTATCCTCCCTGCTCCATCATCTCCAGGCTAATTAATGAGTAGATTTTCTTACTTGAAGCGTGTTTTCCCTGCCTTGAAATAGAGTAATTTTATCAACGCTGATCTATCTTTCTTCTTTTTAATCCTGACATGGCTTAAGGTATTAATAAGCTCCTATCGAATGTCTAGAGGAATCATCATTTAAAATTAATTTTATAATGTATAATGAAGCAGAAGGAGGAGGAGGAGGAAAGCAGGTCACTGAGTTGAACTGGCTTGTTTGGGGAATGGTGTCTGATACAGATTGAGGATGTTGTAACTTTGTAAATTGAGACCAAGAGCTCAAATCTCATGTTGAATATCCTTGCAAAAGTTAAATCGCAGTGTTGAGCACTTAATGGGCACTAGCACCCTACTTGTTGCTTGGAAAAAGCCATTGGCAGTTCATGTTATCCATATTGTAGGGAAATTCCTGGAAATGTTAGTGAAAGCCCCTAATTCTTAGTTATTTTACAATGATTTTGGGGTTTAATTTTAACCTGGGATTTTCATTCCCTTTTCAGACCTCTGCTTCATGGCATGGTCTAGTGTGAGGCATCCCTGCCTATGGCAGAGGGCTGGAACTGGATGATCTTAAGGTCCTTTCCAACCCAGACCGTTTGGTGATTCTTCAGTTCTGTGTCATAGCATAGTTCTGTTTATGGTGATGATGAAATGCTAATGAAAGTATTGTTGAAATGTGCTGTGTTCTGTTTGGCTAAACTTGAGAGGAATCAGGATGTCTTTGGATTGTTCAGCGTGTTGTTGCCGAAGAGAACTGGGACTTTTAATATAGTGCCCAAACACACAGAAACCCAACCCAACACCCCAAACCGAACCAAGCAAACAAAAACCTTCCCAAAACCAATCAACCCCCCCCCCAAAACCCAATCCCAAACCAATGCACATTTTAATCTATGAAGTTTTCCAGCACCCTTCAGCCCATGTTTGAAACACCTTATGCTTTTGCATAGGCTTGCTGTTGAACTCAGTTCTCAGTGATACTGAGCAGAGGTGATAAATTCATTTATTCTGATAACTGCAAATCCTTGAATTCACCGCTGTCTTAGCCCACTGAGATGGGACTATAATGAAGTCTCCTGGGCAAAAGAGCAGGTGAGGTGTCCCTTCTGCCCTTCACAGTTAGAAGTGGAAGATTTCGTCTCTTGTTCCTGAGTATTTATCTGCCTGAGTGAATGTGTTCTCAAAGCATGGTAGAAGAGCCTGTGCCAGCCCCATGCTGGTTTCTTTTCATCTGGTCGAGCTCTACACTGCAGCCCAGCCACAGAAGTAGATGTGCTGTACATTTTACACCTCTGTTACAGGGACCCAAGAGAGGTTCTTGAATATCCTTGTTATCCTTAGACACATAAAGAATCTTCCATATGCCCGCTAGACATCTGTGACGAGCTGTGGGAGCCTGCCTGCTGAAGAAAGGGGAGTAGGGACAGGCATGGAGACAAGGTGATGCTGTGGAAGGAAAGGAGCAGGACCTGCAGCCAGACCCAGTCTGGCTCTTTTTTCCCTGTGTTCTCTGCTACTATTGGTAGCCTGGAAAGGTGAAGGACTTGGTGGAAGGGCTGAGGTTTTGAAACCGATTGTGCCTTAGGCACCACGGATTGTACCAGCTGATCAGCCAAGGTCTGGTGCTGCCAAAGAGTATCTTGTGGAAGTCCAATCTGTGACAATATCCTCTGCCCAATAATAGAATCTTTTAGGTGGGAAAGGACCTTAAAGATCGTTGAGTCCAGACATTAACCTGGTGCCGCCAAGCGTGACGCCTCCAGGCCTCTCAAATAGGGATTCATTTCCCAGCCTAGTTTGTGTTTACTGAGTGTTCTTTGTGGGGAATGGTGATATGACCACAGCCTCACTGCAGGCAACTGCTGTGGTTTGGTCTCTTCGGGGTTCTGGTTTTGCTTTGATCTTTTCTAAATGGAGTTTACATTTGTGTCTGATGATGTTTAGACCGGCATGGCTTTCACTTTGTAAAGCCCTTTGTCTTCAGCTGTGTGACCCCGACTGAAAACATCTTTCAGGTAGACTGTAATTTCTGTTATTCATTAAAAGCATATTTCCTGATGAACATGACTGAAGATACTGGTCTGTGGAAGAAAGGTGTCTTCTGAGGGAATACTGCATGTACGGGCATGGACCTGGGCATGTTCTGAGGCCGCTTCTTAGAAACTCATCAGGATAGTTTTTTGGTATGTCCTCAGCCCCATCAGCAATATTCCCTTGTTTGTAGATGGAAGTAACCTTCTTTTTTACTCATGTACACATGCATACGCTTGCAAATATTTGAGTTTCTTCTGGTGTAGGAAGAAATGAACAGTTCTGTTTGGTCATTATGGGGCAAACTAATGCATCACCACTGTTGGTCCTTCTCATCTTCCCGATTCCTGGAACGATTTGCAGCTTCTGTTGAAGCAGCAGAATTTCCCCAGGGGTCGAAATTATGCTCCAACAATGTTCATTATTCACATCTTGTTCTCTCAATGGTTTGGTTTAAATGTTTGCCTACCGAACTGATCCACTGCCTCTAAAGTTTGGGCTTTGTCTTGGCTGTGTTATCAGACCATAGGCTGAGCTTTGGGCTTCTCTTGATTGATTTTGAGTTACTCCTCTGAGTTGGCCCATCTCTCTTTTGCAGTCTCAAGCAGCGTGTGGCCAGGGCTGGACCCATAGCCATGTTCCTTAACTCTGCAGCCTGTACTACTGGTCAAGCTCTCCCCAGTTAGGCACAAACTAATCCAAGTGTTCAGCAGCTTCTGTATCCTGTAAATTGTAATGTAATTTTGGCACATGCCTGGTTGGTTGATTGGTTGGGTTTTGTTTTGTTTTCTCATGCGGGGAGTGCAGGATGTCTTCAGGTTTGGTAGTGCCAATTCACAGCTTTTCCTTGCTCACTGAGAAGTATTAAAGAACGTATTTGTGCTTCAGTATTTCAGTTAAAAGTTTGGGGATTTCCTTAGTGTCTCCTTTGCTTTATTCCTGAATGCCTCTTCATTGAGTGGATGAGGACTGTTGGATGAGATGGGTGAGAGGGATGATAATTAATGTTTGGATTTTTGTCCATAATCTTCCCCATTGCTGTAAAATTTCAGCTTTTGCAGCTGTTCTGACCTACTGTGTCAGTGTGTGTGTGCGTGTGTGTGTGCACAGATGCATTTTTAAAGCATATTTACTCTCAGTATCCGATACTCTTCAGGATTCAGACTGAATCAAACAAACCCCATGACAAAGGTGCACATCCTTTAGTGGCCCATTGTGAGTTCCCAGTGGGATTGAAATTAAAACAGAACCGCAGTTCCTGGTATCAGAACAGGAACAAGTTCTGTGCCCATCTCCTCTCTCAGTTATGCATTTGGAAACCTTATTTTTGCCTTCTTGTTTTAATTTCTTTCACTTTCTTCAGACCCTCATCTTTTCTACAGATTCCACTGACCTTTAAATATACCAGTCTCCTTTTTCTCTAATCTTGTGAGTTTTGGTTTTAACGCCTAATAGTTTTCTACCAACTACTAATGCTTTTTGATAAATTCTATTTTTCTTACAGTGATAATGTTGCACATCACTGGATTAATTTTTCTTTATAACAGCTTAGTTAAAAAGAATATGAACTGGAAGGACCGTCTGGATGCTCTTGTGCTATTTTTCTAACATTATCCGCCGTTCTATAATGCTAAATTTTGTCCACTGAACTTTAGAAAACACTGAAAGAAAAAATTCTAACTTCTTCATTTATTTCTTTCTGTGAAATCAGGGGACTCTAGAATATGAACATGGCATTAGCCTGAATAGCGATGGATTCTCTGGTTCCATCTGCATATCTGATTTAATTATTCTCTTCCGAAGGAAAAGGCAAAGAGATAGTATCAGAACAAGTGAAGTTTTAACTTGCACAAGAGACATTTTCCCCTCACTGCCCTTTAAATAGCTATTTCACATCCCCTGATGCGCACAGGGGGATGGCATTTGCCATCCCGTGGCAAAGTGAATCTGTAGGAGTATGTATGTGAAAGCGGTCCACGTGTGAATTAGCTTGGAGTTATATTGCGTTCCTTATACTAATACAATATTGTTCTAGTGCTTGCCCCTGATTAAAGACATACATAAATAAATAATTTATAATTTAATTAATAAGGTATAATATGCAAAGCACAGTCATTTCAAACAGCTTGTAATGTCTCTAATGTACTTTCAATTTTTTATTTTACATAAGGGCTATATTCATTATGTGGTTATGATAAACATACTAATGAATTTTATTACAGGAGCAAATTTAAACATGTAAATGAGATCAAATAGTATTAAAATGCAAACGATGGCAAAACTTATTACAAACTAACCTTGCCAACATACATGGAGGGGTGGTACAGAAAGGACTCCGGGAAGTTGCACGCTGGATACTAAGTCAGTGCAGTCATTGTCCAAAGCCACTGAACCCCAGCACTTGTGAACTCTTCATTTTTAGTGTCATGTAAACTCTCCTGAACAAAACAAGTTAAGCAGAATCCTGGGTTTTGCACGCAACTTTGGGTGGCAATTAAAATCCCTTTTCTTGTTCCAGTGAACAGTAATCTGTGCATAATTACATTCAAATGAGATATTAGCATTTTTTGTGCTTACTCTTTGTTAATTGCAGAGTTCACTCACCATGGTGATGCTTTTGATAGAATCAAGCAACCTTATTGACCTGATGCTGCAAGGCATGTTTGGAAATTCTGCTGCATGCTTCTTTCTTTCTTCTTCTTATTTTTTTCTCTTATTTTGGCATTTTGAGGACTCCTGCTGCTTTTATTACATTCCTGACACTTTTGTTAATAAATCATTGCAAAGTTAATGAAAATTGCATTCAGGCATATCCAAAATAATTGTGTCCTTTGTCATGCTAATAAATTGAAAGATGTTGATCCAATGGGTGACTGCGTGCCCATTATGGCCAAGTTTGTGATACGTGTGCCTGTTGAGCTTGGACTTTCAGGCTTGGAATATCATTCCGGGTAGGAATGTGGATGGGGAAAACAAAAGTCCGTATGTTTTGTTTCAAAAGTTCAGCAACCTACCTCTGAATTATTTTGGGAAGTGGAAGAGGACTGAAGTGTTCCTATGAAGATGTACAGCTGTGGTATTATCTGCAGGAATCAGCAATAGTCTTACATGAGAATAAGTTCTGTGCTGAAAACAGTTAAATCTCTTTCTTTTTGCCTCCTGAACATTCATCCTTATTAAACCCAGGTGATAAAAGATAGAAAATAAGCCTTTAAGCCTCAATTCTATGTAGAGCTGTGATGCATATGAAAGGAAATAATCTCACAGGGCTTTTTGGGGTAGGAGGGAAGTGGTGATTTGTGTGTTAGTTTCCATTCCAGGTATAAAGCTGGAACTATAAAGTGCAGGTATTTCATTGTGATTTTTAGTAGTGACTTGATATCAGTTATCATAGAATCACAGAATCATAGAATGGTTTGGGTTGAAGGGACCTTAAAGCTCATCCAGTTCCAACCCCTGCCACAGGCAGGGACACCTTCCACTAGAGCAGCTTGCTCCAAGCCCCTGTGTCCAACCTGGCCTTGAACACTGCCAGGGATGGGGCAGCCACAGCTTCTCTGGGCACCCTGTGCCAGTGCCTCAGCACCCTCCCAGGGAAGAGCTTCTGCCTAAGAGCTCATCTCAATCTCCCCTATTCTGGCAGGTTAAAGCCATTCCCCTTGTCCTATCCATACAGGCCCTTGTCCAAAGCTCATCTCCAGGACCCTTTACTTATGAAAGTACCACACTGGGAAAAATGGGTTTAGACTTTTGTTGCAGAGTGTATTTTTTATACCTTCTGTTATAATTAAAAAAAAAAGGACAGAAAAAAATGTCAGGAAAATGTTTAACTGGAAAAATCATATTGCATCCTGCAACTATAGAATAAAATTGAGGATACTATAAAGATATAGATAATTTTAGTTGTGAGTACTTAGTTTCTGCACTGACCCTTCATGCTGGTTTTTAGGTGGGTATTTATTCTGCTACTCAGTCAAAATATGCAGTTAACCTAACTGCCACATTGGATGCAACATGCAGTATGTGGTTTGAATGAGCAGATGTTAAAAGATGTCATTTTGTTGTGTGTCTGAAGGTGTATTTTTCCTCTCCTAATTAAAAGAACAGTGTATTACTCTGAGAAAGGCAGCTATCTTTTTTCTTTACCATTAACGACTATTTTAAAGCTCGCTGAATCACCATAAGGACACTTAGTGTCTTAACACATTATCTTGCAAGGCTTAAATTTGTCAGCTCTTCAATTTGCTCCTAAAGTTCAGCAAATGCCTTTATACACAAGAGTGTATGAAGCCCATTGACTTCAGTGGAGGTGTGCATGTGTTCCGAGGGTGAAAAATGGCTGAGGAAAGGTGGTATGTTTTGGAGACTTAAAAGATGCATTTCAAAATGAGCTTGGATAAAGGGTTTGGAGTGAGGGAAGGAGAGATGTGTGGCAATAGTGGAAGCATCATTGGGGAATTAGTGCTCAGTTAAAATGTATGACTTCAGTAAGTTGCACTGAAACTTTCCCTGAGAGCCATAATCACCCACTGTGATTTTGATGAGCATGTGGCCAGTGTTGAGGACTGGAGGTGGGATTAAGCAAAGCGATAGTCTGATCGGGTTTGGTCAGTGTGCTGCAGAGCTCTGTGTTTGTAGCAATGTCACTTACTCCATTTGCTGCACATTTATAATGTTAAGAAACATGGAGTTACTTGACAATCGAAACAGTGAAGTTTCAAAGGAGGATGCAGGGATGTCTCATTGCTCCTTTTTATTTCTCAGTGACAGAGATGGATGGGCTCTTTCCCTTCTAAAGAGCCTTTGCAAAGATGTATATTTACTAGACACAGGTATCAGGAATCAAGTACCATGTGCATGTCAGGGTATTGGCCAGGTCATACCATCAGCCAAGTGTATATTGATTGGTTTAGATCAGTGAAGGGCAACGTACAAAGCTCATCTTTCCCACTTGGATCCCTGCAACTCACTGTTGTGAAGGCTGACTCCATTCAAAGGGTAGAAATCCATCCCCCTGCTTCAGTGCCTGCATCCAGGCTAACTGTCCTGTTCTGACCACTGAGGAGTTTCCTGCTGTATTCCCACCCAGCTCCATCCCTGTTTTGTACCAGATGTTGAATTAGTATTGCAAGATGCCTCTTTGACCTCCTCACAGCAATTCCATGTGATCCTGACCCAAGTACAAGATCCTGGTGATAGCGCAAGGTGAAACATTATGCCAGCCCTGCCTGTGTTCGCATGATTCCTAGACAGAGTTTCACTGTGGTGATACTTGCTGGAAAACAGCAAATCCCTGCCATTTATGCTTTTAAAGCAGTGCTAACACTTCAGCAGATAGTGCTGTAATGTGTATCCTGAAAGCATTCAGTGAGTCTGAATGAAGTGCCAGTAAAACGCTCGCTGAAGTATGAAAAGGTTACTGCAATCCTCTCAGAGCTGGAGTCTGGCGAGTGTGCCTGAGTTTCCTCTTTGTTTCTTGTGTTGCTCTTTCATATTTAGACAATTGTCATGATAAAGTTGTTAGTGGCTGTTTTGTGGTGACTGAATTGCTGTGTTGTGTTATGTGGTGTTACGCGTGTTATGTGATGTGTTAGAGATGTGTTTCTGAGGGTCAGGTCATTCTACATACGCTGCTGTTCTCCCACAACGCAGTGTTCTGTAAAAACAAGCCCATTTGGAAACTCATGTTATACAGGGAAATGTGGCTTTGTAAAAGTAAGAGAGATCACAGCCAAGCTGCCTCCAGTTCAGCCTGTTCCACAACTGCAAAGGGAGCTTTTTGCGTGAGTGTGTTGCATATATCATCACATGTGTATAATGTTTATATCACCATATATATAACATAACATATAATGTTATGTTATCATCATATATATAATGCTTATAAAGTTTACAGTTTGTTTTACAAAGTGCTTCCATTATAACTCCCAGTTTTGTCATGCAGAACTTGTTACAACTTTCCTAGAGATTGAGCTACTGTGCTAAATGCTTAGCCAAGCTCTACTAGAAAAGCAAGGCAGTGTAGAAACCTTTCTTCTTTTTAGGAGGAAAGAGTTCCAGCTGGATGTTATTCCCACTGAATACTGCTGCTGAGTATTCCTGGTGCTCAGTTTGGAGGGGAAAATAAAAATAGAGCCAGGTAATAAAGTTAGTACCTCTTTGACTGCTTTATGTTTGAGGTAAGGTTACAAGAGGTTTACTTTCAGTCAGGCTAATTTAAAGAATCAAAAGGCTCCACTCATTTTTCCTATAGAGAATCTTGCATTAAAGGTGGAAAATGAACAGGAATAATGTAGGAAAAAAATCTATCCTCAGAACAGTTGCTAATGAGACTTTTGGGGCTGATAATGACCTAGTACTGAAATCTCAGTTTCTCTAATACATATACCAGCATGTACAGGTACCGCTTTGCTTTGAATTTAACAACCCAAGGGCTGACTCAGCCCTTCTTGACCAAGTCAGCATTGGTCTGGGCTCGGAGCAAGCCGTGTCAGTATCCCAAAGGGGGTCCTCATGCAGTGCCAGGGAAAGGGCAGACAAGAGGAGACTTTTCCAAGGCATATGGGGCCACTCTGTGGGAAAGGCGCAGGAGCTCTGTCCTCACTGGTCAAGGTCACTGAGTCTTTGTTGATAAGCATAAAGCTTGTCAGATGGTATCAGCACATCCTGCTGAGAACTTCCACAGCAGGGATGCCTTGGGTCAGGAGGAAGGAGACCTGAAGAACAGGGAACTTCTGAGCAAGAGATGTCAGAGTTATTTTTTCCTCAATGGATGGAAGAGAAGAAGCCAGAATATGCTGGAATGGAAGAGCCCGAGCCCCCAAAATGGTTTTATTGTGTGAGAGAACATCACCAGTGAAACTGAGGTGGTTGCCACCTTGTAAGGGTGAGTCATGTGCTCTCAGGCCTGACTGGGGGCTAACTCAGAAATGGAGATTTCTTGGCAGTCATGGAAAGCAAGAGGCAATTCATCGTAACTTGCAAGAACTGTGGCATACAGTGCACACTTCTGTTATTCCTGCCCTAATTCATCATCTACACAAGCTGGTTGTAAGAGGTTTCCCCTCCCACCATTTATTATAAGTACAGGCCCTCTCATTGCCCCTCGTTTGAAAGTGTCTTATAATTCCCTGCAAATCTTTCGACTAAAGAAAAGCCATGTCACACTTGGAGGAAGTCCAACACTAAAAAGAGTCAATATAAATATCAGTTATTATAGAATTAAATGGATAGCATCGATAAATAACCCCACCGGATCTTTGGCACTCTGGCTTTAGAAGATTGAAGTAGCTGAGTTGTAATAGTCCTTCAAAGAAAAAATAATCATATTCTTCTCCTACATAAAATTCACCAGCATTCTGGATGTCTGAAAAAGACAATACCTCACCCTTGAGACCTTGGCTTCCTTGAAGACTTACATGCGCATCAGTTCACACCAGTGATCTTCGTCTTTTCCTACTAAGCTCCTGTCCTTATTCCAGTGTCCACAGACAGCACTTTAATATTCTTTCTAAACTGTGATTGCCTGCTTTCTTGAGATGTGTTGGGGCAGTATCTGATGTTTGTGGAGCTGTGGGTCCTACCTCCTGGAGTCCAAGTAAATTCTTCCTAAAGATTGTTCCTCTTATTATCCAGATCTTACCAGAGGAAGCATCAATGAAAGACAGAACTAAAATGTAGAGTGGTGGTGATGGGCTGAGAGCAGGGCTTGTTCAGCCTGGGGAAGAGAAGGATCCAGGGAGACCTTGTAACAGTCTTCCAATACCAAAAGGGGCTCCAGGAAACCTGGAGGGGGGCTTTGGACAAGGGTCTGTAGGGACAGGACAAGGGAAATGGCTTTATCCTGCCAGAGGGGAGATGGAGATGAGCTCTTAGGCAGAAGCTGTTCCCTGTGAGGGTGCTGAGGCGCTGGCACAGGGTGCCCAGAGAAGCTGTGGCTGCCCCATCCCTGGCAGTGTTGAAGGCCAGGTTGGACACAGGGCTTGGAGCAAGCTGCTCCAGTGGAAGGTGTCCCTGCCCGTGGCAGGGGCTGGAGCTGGATGAGCTTTAAAGTCCCTTCCAATGCAAACCAGGCTGAGAATCTATGGTTAGAGGCAATACTTTAATATTAATATAAATCTCTAATACAGCATCCTTTGCTAGGTTAATTTGTTAGGGCTGGATGTTTATATTTCTACCTTGACCTTTATTTTTTGCAGTCACATGAATACAGGAGGGAAGGTGCTTCTTATTCCCCATGCTCTCTGTGTCCTTTGAGATTGGGTAGGAAGTTTGAAATTTGCCCTTTTAGCCTAAAAAAGCAACATGGCTGGAGCCCAAATAAGCACAGACCTGCTGTCCGTGTGATGATAGCGGTGATTTCTCTGTGGATCTCAGTATATAAGCAGAGGTGGTGGATTGCTGGCCCTGGCTGCTCCGAGTTGGGAAGCAAAGCAACACTGGAGCGATACCTCAGGGCGCTGCCAATTTTGGGGGTTATAATTAGCCATGGCACCAGTTTTTTCCCACTGGAAGGCATGGCGCAGGCCTCCTGATCGGCTGTGAACTAGCAGCAATGCTAAGCTGTAATTTCTGTGTGATTTCATGCTGCTACATACTAACTTGAAACCCCGCTTGCTGTTGAAAGTTCTGTAATTGCACGGTTGTTTCAGTGAGGTACTAAAAATGTAACGGGTGCGCTGCCGTTTTATGGGTCACCCACCTTAACCGTGGTGCTATTCCACCTAGCCTGGTGCATGCAAATTGCAGCAGTTGCATGTGATTTTGTTCTGATTGGCATATGGTCTGTGCCATGTGGTATAAAGCTGTGAAAGTGTACTTTGGAAGTTACATAGAAGAGAAAAAACAAGCTGTGGGTTTGGTGCACGCATCTTTTGTAGTGGACTGTCAGGTTTTGTTTGTCTCTGATCAGTACAGTAATATCTGTAATTAAAACATGAAAGATCATAAACTGTATTCGAATTGCTACTTACGTGAGTGTCTTCCAATACCGAAAGGGGACCTACAAGAGATCTGGAGAGGGGCTTTGGACAGGGGCCTGTAGGGACAGGCCAAGGGGAATGGCTTTAACCTGCCAGAACAGGGGAGATTGGGATGAGCTCTTAGGCAGAAGCTCTTCCCTGTGAGGGTGCTGAGGCACTGGCACAGGGTGCCCAGAGAAGCTGTGGCTGCCCCATCCCTGGCAGTGTTGAAGGCCAGGTTGGACACAGGGCTTGGAGCAAGCTGCTCCAGTGGAAGGTGTCCCTGCCCGTGGCAGGGGTTGGAACTGGAGGAGCTTTAAGGTCTCTTCCAACCCAAACCAGGCTGGGATTCTATGATTTTATGATTTCTGTATATTCTCTAGTTCTTACTGTAGTTCATGCATTATTATTATTATGCTCTCTGACATCCGTGTCATGTCCTGTTTGCTCAACTGTTTTACTACTAGTCAAAACTAGATGCTTTTTTGTTGTTTTTCTCCTCCAATTCTCTCTCTGCGGGGTCAGCCCAGCTTAAGGAAAATGAAGCTGTCTGCTCACAGCTTATACATCATCACCAACAATAAACATGCCAAGTTCACAACCTGTGCTTCGTTATCTGACTATTGTTGAGAGCAGAAAAAAGACAGCTTGATTTTCATTAGCGGGGTCAACCCTATAGGGCAGGAGCAAGGGGGAAGAATGCATTTTGACTTGAAGTAAACTGAGGAAACATGGCACGGAAGTCAGAGAGGGATTATGTATGCATCCCTAAGGTGTCATTTTTAACAAACAACCTTCTTTCACTTGAGGAAATTCTGAGTAAGCCACTGGAGAGATTCCTGTGCTGTCCAGTCAGCAAAGGCTGATAATTCTGAGCCTGAATTAGCCAGTGTCCTTTTCTTCTTAGCTTTTCCTTTGGTAACTGTTTCTCTTGCACGGATTTGGGCTAGCAATGAAAATATATAGGTTTGAAATGTGGAAATTCAGACTTCTTAGATCTATTGCTCATGGAACTCATTCTAAGAGTGCCTTTCAGCAGCTTGTGTAGACTTGCCTTTAAAAAAGTGTTTAATTTTCTTCATCCAACATGGATTCAAATAAGTTTCTCTTTATGCTTGTTCTAAGGCCAGGCACTAGGCTGGGAGGACTATTTCCTGCTGTCCCATTTACACCATGTTCTTTTTTATCCTTCTAGCACTACGTGTATTGTTTGTTATTCCTTTCCTCCGTGCCTGTGTGTGTTAAGGACAGCGGAGATGTTATAGAAAGCCTTGATTCAGGCAGAGAGCTCCAATTCCAAGCTGCGGGTAGGGGGATGTATATAAAGTGATGTGTGTTCCCCTCCCTTCTACTCTGTGAAGCCGACTGCTAGGCAAGCCTGGAAGCTGCTGAATCCTTCTACTTTTGGGCATTGCTGGAGTTCCTCTTTCAGAGTGTTGGGGGAAACGAGGAACAGTTTTATAAGAACACAATTTGGCCCTAAATCTGAAGCACTGTAACCCTGTTTGGGAAGTTATACCAACTGTTCTAGGAAGCAGCCAGCACTGCGCTGTCAGTTCTGCTTTTAAAGCACAAGTCCAAAATAGAGGCAGAACTCTCAGGAGGAGAAGTTTTGCCAGAGTTTTCCGAGGCAGTTTAGGAGCATGGTCTGTGTTGTGTACCACCAGGAGATGCAGCAGGCATCCCTTCTGTGCTCTACCTTTGCCTCCTTGGTATATCTGCCCAGCTCATCTGTGCTGCCCTGAGCAGAAGAGTGGGTTTTCCTCTGCTTATAGCATGCTGAGGGGAATCTCTTTGAATTTGCTCCAGAAAGAAAAAGCCAGTTCAGGCACTTCTCACAGCAGTAACAAGGCAGTAGGTAAGGGGGAGGTCTCCAAACAGCACAGTCAGGTCACAGGCTTTCTGTCCCACCCCATTCACAAGCGAGCTCTGGCACCAGGAGAGTGCTTGCCCGCTTATCGCTCTCTACAACTACCTGAAAGGAGGTTCTCTTCTTTTCTCCCAAGGAGCAAGGGACAGGCAAGAGGAAACAGCATCAGGCTGCACCAGGGCAGGTTTAGATGGAGCTGAGGGACAGTTCTTTCCCCACAGGGTGCTCAGGCACTGGAACAGGCTGCCCAGGGCAGGGCTGGGGTCATCGGCCCTGCAAGTGTTCGCGCACCATGCAGACGAGGCCTCAGTGCCATGGGTTAGTGGTGGTCTTGGCAGCGCTGGAAACGGTTGGACTGGATGAGCTTAAGGGTCTTTTCCAACCTGGCTGATTCCATGATTCCACTGCCTGCTGCCATTGGCACTGGCTTTCGGGAGCCAGGCGGGGTGTTGCAGTGCTGTCACTGGTTGCAGTAGGTGGCCTCCCTGTCCTTGACAGTCCTCAGGCACAGTGTGAGCAGGCTTTCCCATCCAGGGTTTCTATCAGGTGAAGCTGACCTGTCTGGAAAGCTATTCAGCAAACTGGCTATTAAAATGATGCTGCCAGCTGTAATCTGCTTGGGTTGCATTTCAATTTTAGTGCCAAAAAGTTGACAAAGTCCAGATTGTAGCTTTAAAACTGCCAGGCAAGCTAATCCTGTATAATTTTGTGTAAGCATAGGGGTGCCTGGTAGTTAAGAGATGATGCTTGACATCTCTTAGCTTTAGTCTGTTTTATTAAAGACAACTCTTTAAATTTACTTGAAGGCAAACAGAGATCTTAATTGTCATGTAGAAGCATTTACATGATAAGATACTGTTAGTTATTGAAGTGATAAGAATTTCAGTGCAATTATGGTTGAGATAGCAGTAGAGAGTGATGATCTATTTTATTTAACTTTCTCATCTATTAAAAACATGAAGACATTCTGAAACCTGAGGCTCCTAGGCTGTATGTGCTGAGCTATGCTAATACTGTGTATCTACAGCAATAAATAGCAACAAAGAAGTTTAGGAACCAAAGGGGTGGTTTTATTTTAGTGCCAGTGTTTCTCTGAATGGTGCAGTATTGATTATTTGAATGGTGGAGGAAAAGATATAGATACTTAATACTGCAAAAGCTTAGAAATACTGACTTCTCTAAGTGTAAAATAGTGTCAGCCTTTTCAGGATGTTGGTGAGAATATTCCTTCTTCTTCAACCTACAAACCCTGCAGAAATGCCCCTTTTCTGCCATCAATGTAACGTGACATATTTGACTTTTGCCTTCAGTTGTTAATCCTAAATAGTAATTGTTTGCTGATGTAAATCAAACCAAAACCCATGGAACAAAGCAGCTGCTGTGTTGGGAAAGAGGCATCTTGCTGAAATGCTTTTCCACTGGAATATTCTCCATCTAAAGCACAAAGGGACCACTAATTACTGTGGGATTATGAAGTTTATTTTAGTAAAGACATACTTTCGCTCCGGTCTTACCACTTAAACTCAGGACCACACAAGCTTCTGCACAGATCTGTACCAAGACGCCAGTTATAAGAAATTAAGTAATGCCATTTACTCATATTGGCACAAGCTGGAGACAGAGAGTTTTGTTAGACTGTTTTAACTTGAATTTGTGAGACTGTAGTGCCCTTACAGGCTAAGCTGTTTGGAAAATGCAGTGCTGATGCAGAAGACCATTACAGTGATGCTCCAGACCACATGTGGAAAAGGCTGTGGCTGGGAGAGCAAGTGGCAATGTGCAGCACCCACAGTAGCCGCATTCACCCCTTAGGTGTTTCTGTTCTATAAGAGGAGAGTTTGCATCAGAAGATGCCCAGCACCTTTCTTCTTCATGTCTGCTCTGTACTCTGAGCCTGTGCAAGGCACAGTGGGGAGGAAGGTGAATCCTTTACTGCAGTGAAGTTTGCGAACAGATTCATTGTATTTGGAGATTATAGAGTGTGATGGGAGTGAGTGGGATTAAAGCCATGTGACAGCTTCTTGGCTCCAGCTCCAGCTGCCATGCACTGCTTCAACACTGCTCTTGAGGTAGAACTTGGGTTTTCTGACAGAAAAAGAGGCCTTGGGAGCTTTGAGAGTGAAGATGCTACTTCCTACCTAACAGAAGGTGGGGAAAGATAGAAAACGTGATGGAAACATGAAGCTGGCATGACCTGAAATGTATTTATGAGCAGAGGTCACTACATTTCTCCTCAGCAGAGTTACCTGTGCTGTCTGCTATAAAGATGCCGCATAGTTTTGCTTTTTAATTCATAGGATTCATCTGTCTTGCCCCTTGTTTTAGGGTAAGGACACAATATCGTTCACCTTCTCAAATCAGAAACTTGCACTGATGTGCAGTTTTAGTGTCTAGAACAGTGTTTGCCTCTTCTAAATGCAAATCTCTGAACCTGTTGGTTTCTTCCCAAACTGACACGACCTAAAGTATGAAGCACCTTGATAGAGATCAGTAAGCATATGTATAAATCTGGGAAAACAGTAGCTTTTGCCCCATCGAACAACTTCTGGAAGAGTTTATGCTTTAAATGTGACTTAGGTTTGCTCCTGAAATGACCGTAGTTGAATCTGGTGAAAGGGATTGTCATTTTTGTGTCATATTTGTGAAATGTATGATTATGTATGGTGATACATGATGAGAAAGTATGATAATATATGGTGAAAATACATGATGAGATAGGTGATTGATCCTTCCCATGCAGACCAAGAAGTATGTCCAAACTGTTGGCTGTGGTTGTGGTGGCACTGCAGGTTTTGATGTGCATACACAGTGAGCAGTCACTGTCTGAGCTTGCATCTTTTCAGCCATAGAAAATCAGCAGCCAGATCCCTGGGTGAAGTTAAAAAAGGAGAGAATTCATCTCAAGAAAACAGGTTTTTAACCACTCCAAAAGATGATCCCTGCTTCAATGGAGAAGCAAGACTTCAAACACCAGCCATTCCATTGAGGGAATTACTTATTCTAGGACAGAATACTTAAAGGCAAGCTCCATTCTACTGTGAGACCAGCCAATCTGTGCTCTGTGATCGTGAGTGTCCAACTCTTCATCTTGGAATGCTGCATGAAGCAGTGGCTGTTAGGGGTTGAAAATGCCTTCAAATGTCCCTGATCTTGACACTGAAATCTGTTAACACACATATCGTTGATTAAGCTGCCACCGGCATTCTGGCCTTTGAGTGTATATATTTATATATGTGTGTGTGTATATATATACACATACACTGGAGTGGGTTGCCCAAGGAAGTTGTGAATGCTCCATCCCTGGCGGTGTTCAAGGCCAGGTTGGACAGAGCCTTGGGTGACATGGTTTAGTGGGAGGTGTCCCTGCCCATGGCAGGGGGTTGGAACTGGATGAGCTTAAGGTCCTTTCCAACCCTGACTATTCTATATGTGTATATATTTCATCAAATGTATATATTTGATTTTCCTGCTACTGGAAAAGGGTTTTGTCATTTGTTGGGATAAGCTTGTTTTGACTCTAACTTGCCAATCTGATCTTTTGTTTCAATGGTTTTTGCACAGTTTCCCACTAAACTCCAGGTACAAAATGGCAAAGGACCATTGTGAATTAATATGGGATACTTCTGTTGTTGGTGCTGCATCCTGTGTCAAATATGTAAATACTGCTACTGAGAGACTTTCCATGACCATTAATTATTTACTACACAGTGAGAACAAAGTTGTTTTTTTAAATCTTAAATAAGAAATACGCATTATTGGAGAGTTTGGAAATTGCTGGAGAAGATTCCTGCACAAAATGGCTTGTTCACACTCCTGTTAGACAGCTAACCTGAGTACTCAAAGTCAGGACAGGAGCTGTTTATGAAAGTCAGCAGAGCATCCACAGGAGTCTTTGAGAGAGCCCAGCTGGGACCCTACTTACTTTTATTGATTACATAGGAGACCTCCTCCTGCTCAGGTGGATGATGTGAATATATCTCTATGGTACTTCATCAAATTAAAGGAAAATAAAGCTATTTGAAATTTAAAAAGAGCTATGAGGTTATTAGTGTTAAATCTGGTTTCTGTTGCGTTGAAGAGAGTGGAAGCTGGCCTGAAGCTCAAGGTGTGGTACTTGTTTGACATAAGCGCACACTAAGTAGCTATAGCTCTATTGAAATCAGTGTAATAGAAGTTGATACACAGCAGTTAGCTGCAGAAGGTAAATTATCATACACAGGTGACAACACAAGATAAACTTTTTTTCTTCTGAGAAGCAAAGTCTTATTTTTAACGTTGTTTTCTCTGCAGTGGTGCCACTTCTGGTGTATGATTAATGTACATCCGAATTAGTGCTGATAAATAATGCAAGTCACTTTAGTTAATTTTTCTTGCTGAGCATATCTTCAGCATGAGCAACTCTTAATCAAAGATGAGCATAACACAGCGAAATCAAAGTTGTGAGTTCATTTCACGATGGAGTTTGAATAGTGATGTGATGACAGTTTCCAGCTCAAATGAATATTTAGGTTTTAAAGATACAGTTTATTCAGGAAGACAGCGAAGTCATGGGAAGAGCTTGAAAGCGACAGGATAATGTTAGAGAGACTGAACTAAGTTGGTGGCCTTGCTATTTTTCACCTGAAATAGATATACATTGTCTCACTCACTTAGCATATACATAGTCCCACTTCTTAGTGTATGCAAGAGAATAGGCTCATAGAATGGTTTGGGTTGGAAGGGACTTTAAAGCTCATTCAGTTCCAACCCCGTGCCATGGGTAGGGACACTTTCCACTAGAGCAGGTTGCTCCAAGCCCCTGTATCCAACCTGGCCTCTAACACTGCCAGGTATGGGGCAGCCACAGCTTCTCTGGGCATCCCGTGCCATCGCCTCAGCACCCTCACAGGGAAGAACTTCCTCATATCCAATCTAAACTTCCCCTGTTTAAGTTTGAACCTGTTACCCCTTGTCCTATCACTACAGTCCCTGATGAAGAGTCCCTCCCCAGCATCCCTATAGGCCCCCTTCAGACACTGGAAGCTGCTCTGAGGTCTCCACACAGCCTTCTCTTCTCCAGGCTGAACAGCCCCAGTGTTCTCAGCCTGTCTTTGTATGGGAAGTGCTTCAGCCCCTTATCAATAAAGTCCCACTGCACAATCCCACTTGCTTCAGGAGACTACAGCTGTGTGGCAGAGCAGCCATCAGAAATCACGGTGTCCTTCCTTTGACAGATTGATAGTTGATTTTTTCCATAAGTACTTTTGTTGTTGTTTGGAAATGCTGTGGGAAGTGGATGGGAACTGGCGGTGCATTCGCAGAGATCTGCTGGAAACACTGATGTGAGGTAGTTTTCACACCTGACTAGGACTCCAGTACTACATCATCAGGACCGAGTCCAAAGGGGAGGGGGAAATGGAAATAGGAGGAACCGAGGAGCTCACATTTTAATTCTCTGTAGGTGTAAAAATATTTCATTTTTATTTTTTCTTTAATGCCCATTAAACTTATAACTGTGAATACTGGGATTAAAAATTATATGTAATGACTATTTTAGACAATGTCCTTAGGGTGTCTTTATAACTCCGTGATTGCCTGCTCTCTCAAGAGGCACTGGCACATCTTAAAATGGAAGCCAAGGTGTCTGGGTAGTTGCTTGATAAATGTTATTAAAAGCATGGAATCCCTGAACTGGAGTCTTCATTGCTTGATGATATTTCTGTATTAAGTGTAAGACTATGGTAAAATGCCCTTTTAAAACACACTGTAGACGATGAGGATTAATTGATCTTAAAATATACATTTAATTGTCAGCCTGGTTTATGTATGCATGGTGATGCTCAGAGGAGAAAGGCAGGGGCTCAAAGGGAAGTTAGAGGTTTGGTTTGATGAGCTGTAAAGGAAGCATGGCACATTCCGCTAAGCTGCCTTACCCCTGGAACTTGGAGGGAAACCCATGTCCACCTCCTTGCTGAGGCATCTTTTACACTCTGCTTCCCAGCACGCGAGCTATAGCTTCCTGAGAAGACATTCCTTATTTCCATGCCATGCTGCAAAAAGGGGCAATGCGAAGCCCAGAGGTAATAATTTGCAGGAAGAATTTCATCCAGCTGGGAAGAAAGTGAAGTCACGGCCTTTTGGTTTTGTCTTCATCCCTGTTATTAATCAGAGAGCAAAAGAATCTTGGAAGACATTCAAGGGAAAAAGAAGGCAAACTACAGCATTGCTGTATCCTCCTTGTGCCTCCCAGTAGGGTTTTCTCTGCACTTCTCCCTGTCCTAAACGTTCTGTTGATTGTTCCATCCTATTTCTCATAATTGCTTCAAAATAGGTATTTTTTTTGCAGAAACTAACTACAGACAAAGAGTAACTGCCGGCTGTGCTAGAGATGGGAGGTGCTTTGTGAAAACCAAGGGAGTGGACGTTGATTCCTCTGATGTTGATTCCTGTATGGAGTTTATACTTAAAAAACCAGAGGAAATCTGATTTTGTATGTTATTGCCTCTGTAGCATCACTCTTCCTCATGGCTTGGCAGAAACACTGGGATAAATTTACATATTTATATATAAATAACTCCGTGATTGCCTTTATATATTATATTGCATTTATATATTTACATATAAATTACATTATAAATAAATATTATAAATTATATAAATTTTTGTATTTATTTTGTTAGCAGTGAAGTCAGTGGCAGCTCTAATATTGACTTTTTTGAGCCAAATGAAGTCCAGTGCTTGGATTTCAGCACAGGCCTGATCCCAAACCAAGTAGATCACTGCAACACATTAATGCAAGTGTGACTTACTTGGTTTCTCAGGTTCCCCTACACCTAAAGACAAAGCTTTGCAGCCCGCTGTATCAGTACCAACAAGGGTCAGGCATGAAATACCAGTTATCAGCACAGCATTTAAAATATTTGACTATAGGAATATGCTTTCTTGTGGCATTTAATGTATTCCATAGTACAAGAAGCGTTTAGTCATCTAGTTTATTTAGTTGCCTTTATCTTAATTATTATTTAACCAATAATCTACTTTTTAGAGAGAAAAAATAGTTTCCTTAAGGCTGTCTTCATGTATAGATACAGATGTATATGCATATATATGTATTTCTATAGCTCTGTGTGTATGCACACATCTATTTATTCTGTAACAAGAAATACAGACCCGTTACCTTTCTCTTATCTCTCTACATTTCTTGATACGAGTTTTCCTCTTCTAAAGCACTACTGAATTGGATTCCCTGGTGACCATTGTTGGTGCAGACAAGAGTGGTCATGGATGAATTTTTCAAGAAGAAATGTAAATTTAGATTCCTGTATTTTTATAGCTACATTATATATATTAGTGTACAGTTACCTGTAACTTCAGTGTGGGGCGTGTACATTCAACACCTTGGAAATCAGTCACTCCTTAAGTGTTTAAATATGAATAAGGTGCCTAAGGTCAAAGATTTTGGCTTTAGTGAATTGCCTGTTGTCACAGAGCGAATCAATGGCAGAGGCAGCATCAGCACTCCAGTCTCTTCAGTCAGGCAGTTTGCTGTGCCGTAGCCAACCCATAAATATGCCTGTATCTGCCTCAATGTACATCAGTAATTCAGTCCACAGCATCTTAGTGCTTAGCTCTACTACACGGCAGCATGGTGAAAGGCAACACTGCATTTTATTCCAGCCTCTGCAGCCCTTTGGTCAGCTCACAGCAGCATTGCTGAGAGTCACATTTGATCCCAAGTGCATTTCCACAGCAGCATCTGCCATGTTCTGCTGCTCTTTCCTCCATTTGTGAAGTATTCAACTTCATAAGGAAACCAAGTATTTATGTAAGGAAAGTTTTGGCACTGGAGGAGAAGGCATTGGTGAAGTGCATTGCATGGCACGCTCCTGGAAGAACAGAAACCGGAGCGGCTGTTTCACAGAGGAGTGTTTGTTTAACTCCTGGAGGTTATCCCAGTGGCAAGTTCATCCTTATTTGATAATAATGAAACATAAGTTGGATGTATTTGCTTGAGTAAGGTTGCCATCTGGTAAATAATATGTTCAGTGAGTGTCTATAACAATCATGGCTTAAGCCAAATTTGACTTATTGCTGCGAATAATCCTGCCATGGCCTGACTTAGCTTGATGGTTTTTCTGTGTTGAGTGGAGAAAATGTATTTTGAGGGCTTCTTGTGTTGTATTTTTTGAAGTATTTTGTGCAGTGTAAATCCTGCCTTTTCAAAAGCAGTGATTATAGCTGATTGTTCTCTGTAGTGTAGCTCTACAGAAGAAAAAGGTTGTTTATATAATTGTTAAGCATTGTTATATGTATTTAGGCTTTTGCTTTTAGGTTTGACTGTAGATTATTCCTTTTCAATTTGGGCTTGGATTCTTAGTTCCGGTGAAGGCAGAAAGTTCAGCACTTTTCTGTCTTGGGAAGGAACAGTTCCATAAGGCATTGCCAGATCTGTGTCATTCCAAGACTGCCCAGGACTGTCATCTTCATTTCTTACATGTGGTGTAATCTGGAGAGGAAAAGAAAGTTTTAAGAAATTCAGTTCATTTCCACTTCTTTTACATAGTACAGACCGAGGATGTCAGATTGACTTGAGAAAAGGACACGAGTCCTGTCTCCTGCCAGCTGAAGGAAATACAGTTACCAATAGTACAAACTTTCTCACACACATCTTAATGGTTGGACTCGGTGCAGAAGGCAATGGTAAAAGATAGGCTCTTTCCACTCATTCTCTCTTCTCAGACTGTTTTCCAGTGACTGCCAACGATGGTGTTGTGAGATTTTGTGCAGCTTTTATTTTTGCAACGTGGACATCTGTCCAGTGGGAACAGAAGTGAGAATTTCAGAGTTTAATGGAAACCCGATAACTCACTTATGAAAATGCTAATGAAGGCATATTGAAATGAGGCCTTTACAAATGATAGTTTTTATGACTAAAATCCCTTCCCACTTATCATCTGCTCAAATGACTGATGGAAAAAATTAACTGTTAAATTTGAAAACAAAAAGCCTATAAGGCTGAGGAATTGTGCACCTATTTCAGCATCACTGTGAGTTCTTTACATTTACATAGGTAGTCTATGCTTTGAAATAAGTGATATTAAGTAAAATGATGCGTTTCAAGGTTTGTCCTATTTCTGCGTTCACTAGTATGTGTTATCTCAGGCACTTGCGACTTTCATATAGTCAAACTTCCAGCAGTTTCTTCATATGGAGTATTTATGGTAGTGGGAATGGTATCCTTAAAAGGTGTGGATCCACAGATCCAGAAGTGTGGGAGAGAGCCACTGCGAGGAAAAAGAAGCTCTCTCTCAAGCAGAAGCTGTTGGATCTTTGGAGAGGAATAAATACAAGCACTTTTCTACATCTTTTCCCCAGTGTGGCTAACAGCCCACTGGTGCAGTGTGAGTTTTCTGAATTAGACACCATTTCACACTCCCCTTTCTGCCTGTCAAAGAGGCGTCAGCTTCCAATAGAGACTGATGCTACCCAAAGTGCTGCGGAGTTTTGAGTCCTCACACTGGTTCTTGCAGAAAGGCTTAAAGAGCTCTCCCCAGTATAGGGCATTCACTAATTCCTTCTACATGGAGAACATCCTGAAATATGGAGCCTACCTACTGCATTTGGGTCTGGGAAGAGTGACCTGTATGCATCAGTTTTGCTAAACAAGGACCAAGCTCTATCTCTTTATCTCTTCTCTTTTATCAAATGCTTATGGAATAAAGCCCCCTGCTTAGCACAGAGGATTTAATAGACACATTCTCTAGCAAGTCATATTTTAAAGCTTTTAATTGCATATTTTCCACATATTGAGTAGTTCTACAAACCAAATGGAACACGACTGCAGACAGAATATAGGTTGCAAGTTTTACAGCAGCTCTCTTTGTTTTATCTGTTCTGGGTATTCATTATATATAGGGGATGCTAAAAGGGGCCGAGTCCCAGGCTATGGGAATCTTTCTGATCAAACTAGTTCCCCTCACAGAGAATTATTTCTTTCTTGAGAACTCTTGATGAGCCCCAGGAACCTCAATGTGTTGCAGCATCATCTGCATGTTTATGCATAACGGTTTGATACAGCTCCGATGGCATCCTGGTACAGAATCATTACATCGAATTTCAGTGCTTTAATTAACATGGTGAATCCATACTGGCATGACAGATGCTATAGGGAAGACAACGGTGTGATGAGAGTTGAAGGAATGGAAGCTGAAGCTGGATAAACTCAAGTCAGAAATAAATAACAAGTTTCAGACCTTTTTGCAGAGCTCTCCTTCATCTCAAAACAGACGTCTCCATTGTGTGAATGCATATGCACAGGATAGAGAACCCTCCTATTTGTTTGCCTGACACTTGAGTGCAGTAGCAGTACTAAACCATGATCACTGCTAGTAATTAATGGGATTAGATGTGTAAGTCATTGTTGTCAGTGGCTTGGAAAACCAACACTTCCTATTTTAATCTCTTTTTAATATCAGAAGTGAGATTTTTGTATTACTCTACACCAAAATGTATGAGTAGATTAAATAAGGAAAAGGCATTAGCAAACAGCAATTAGCTGATGTATTATTGCTGGGAACAGTGGGAAGATCTGTGGTGTGCACGTGTGTGTATATTCACCCATTACCAGTCAAGGAACAGTAAGTGTTTACAAGTCCTTAAACTGTTATACAGAACTGTTCGTGTTCTCAAACTAGAGCTGCATGCAGTAGCATTTCTGTAGATGTCTTTGCAGCAGTGGTTTGTTCTGGTTTGACCCCAAGTGCAGCTGGTCTTCAGTTCATCTCATGCATTTTTTTATATCTGGAGTGGGAGCAGAGCCTGGCATGGCTCTGTATGAAGTCCCTTTCACTGTTATTCTCACTTGCACAAGACCAAAAGACCAGTGCTCAGAAAGGCTGAAGTTGAAAGTGTAACCACAAAGATCCGGAGAGGAGTACTCCGAGGGCTGGGAAATTGTGGCTGGGGATCAAGAGGATTCTGATTAAAAAGCACTTTCTGTAACATCTTCCCTACACTGATAAATGTTCAGCTGTAAAAGCTCTCCAGGAATGAATTCCCTCTAATAATGTTTGTTTATTTTTACCTTATTTTATGAGCAAACCTCAATTATGCCTCTGCCAAAGAAAGGGAGAGCATTTAGTCCACTTGTTAGTGGCTTTAGGCTTTGATGAAGGGCTTTAAAGGGAACTTGAAAGCTAAGTTGCTCTTGACATTTGGGTTTCTTTCTGAACTGAACACATCTGCATGTTTGGAAAGGCTTGACAATGGGAGACACTTCCTTCCATCTCCCAATGTCTGGCTTCAGGCTTAGTTGCACCTTTAATGTGCAACTGCAGAATGTGAGTGTGGTTATTTAGAGTAGTAAATTAGTGATCATTGCACCAGACAAAGCCTCTGAAGACTGTAGGTCTTCAGAAAACAGTTGGTTATCGATGTCTTATATTTGCCTCCCATCAACATAGAATCATAGAATCATAGAATAGTCAGGGTTGGAAAGGACCTTAAGCTCATCCAGTTCCAACCCCCCTGCCATGGGCAGGGACACCTCCCACTAAACCATGTCACCCAAGGCTCTGTCCAACCTGGCCTTGAACACTGCCAGTGATGGAGCATTCACAACTTCTTTGGGCAGCCCATTCCAGGGCCTCACCACCCTCACAGTAAAGAATTTCTTCCTCATAGCCAATCTAAACTTCCCCTGTTTAAGTCTGAACCCGTTACCCCTTGTCCTATCACTACAGTCCCTCATGAAGACTCCCTCTCCAGCATCCATAGGGCCCCTTCAGATACTGGAAGGCTGCTATGAGGTCTCCACGCAGCCTTCTCTTCTCCAGGCTCAACAGCCCCAGCTTTCTCATCCTATCTTCATACGGGAGGTGCTGCAGTCCCCTGATCTTCCTCGTGGCCTCCTCTGGACTTGTTCCAACAGTTCCATGTCCTTTTTATGTTGAGGACACCAGAACTGCACACAATACTCCAAGTGAGGTCTCAGAAGAGCAGAGTAGAGGGGCAGAATCACCTCCCTCGACCTGCTGGTCACGCTCCTTTGGATGCAGGCCAGGATACAGTTAGATTTCTGGGCTGCAAGCGCACACTGCAGCCGGCTCATGTTCAGTTTCTCATTGGCCAACACCCCCAAGTCCTTCTCTGTAGGGCTGCTCTGAATCTCTTCTCTACATGCCTGAGAACATCTCACATCTCATACACCGAGGTTTCTACAGAACTGGGTCTGTGAAATCACCCTGGAAAAGCATGATCTACAAGATCCTGGTGTAATGACACCGCTGTTGTGGGTGATAAGTGAAAAGGCAGATGTGCAATTCTTAAGGCTTGTGGGAATTTCACAGCTCTCTCTCCTCCTGTCACTCATGTTTCTATCCTATGCTCCAAAGTGAGTCTGGAGCAGGGGGCCTCCTGACTGGGCTGAGGACACAGTTGCACAAGTACCCCCTTCTTTCAGTTCACCCTGACCTTCATATTGAGCTTAGGAGAGCAGGTTCTGTCTTTTCGCCATGATCCTGAGGTCAAATGCCTGCGGCCACTCACAGATGTCCTTCAGGTAGAGAAGAAGGTGAATTGTCAGATTGCATCTCACAGTGTGAGTGCCTGACCAAGTTTCTGTGCACTGCCCTGGGGCTGGTCTCTGGCTTCTAGGTAAGGCTGAACATGGATTTGTGTTTTAAGCACCCATCTAGATAATGGTGTGCCATCCCTGAGACAAAAGCTCTTTGCTAGCTAATACTGTTGCTGCTGGCATTTATTGAATAATAAAACAGCCAAGCTCAAGGCAACATCGATAAAAAGTGTGGCTGCACCTCAGGGTTTGAATTCACTTACCCTTTGGGTCTGAAGTAGACTTAGTCTGTTTAAAGCAGACATCTACTCTCTTTCTGGCAATAAAACCTTATTGTTCAAGAAAAGGCTGAGTTTGAGGAAGATGAAGTTGTCCAGAAATCATAAGAGATACGAATGACTCAAATGGTTGCTTTTCCATTTTTTTTCTTTCAGTGAGAATCTGTCATTATTTCTTTTTTTCTTGTTTGCTGTGGGGTTTTTGTCCTTAATGATAGAGCCAGGTGCCAACAGCAGACGATTTGCATAGCTTGTGATGGAGCTTGATCAGCAGCGCAGCTGTTCTGCAGTTCTGGATCACTCTAGCTTATGCTAAACTTGCTGGGTTGAAATCAGCACAGCGTGCACATCACGCTGCTCATATCTCTAAGGAAGCTGTCCCAGGCAATCACAGGAAATAGCTGCTTCCTTCTATCTTCATCTTTTAGATAGGCTGTTCATTTCTTTACACTTGCATTATTTCAGGAAGCATGGAATGGTTGGGGTTGGAAAGGACCTTAAAGCTCATCTAGTTCCAACCCCACTGCCATGGGCAGGGACACCTTCCAATAGACCAGGTTGCTCCAAGTCCTGTCCAAACTGGTCTTGTACACAGCCAGGGATGGAATCTTCCACAGTAGGCCATGACGCATATTCAAGCACAAGCAGCGCTATGGATTTGACATATGTGATACAACCCTGTTCTGTCAATATCTGGCTCAACAGCTTAAGTCAAGTCTCATACAGGGTACTTAGTCCAGCGTGGTTAATCCAGTCTAAATAAGTCTGCAGTTTCTGTAGATTAAAAGGCTCACCAAGTCCACATTAGATTGGCAAGGTGGTAGTTCTTGTATGGTCATAGAATCATGGAATGCTTTTGGTAGGGAGGGACTTTAAAGCTCCTCCAATTCTAACCCCTGCCACGGGCAGGGACACCTTCCACTGGAGCAGCTTGCTCCAAGCCCCTGTGTCCAACCTGGCCTTGAGCACTGCCGGGGATGGGGCAGCCACAGCTTCTCTGGGCACCCTGTGCCAGCGCCTCAGCACCCTCACAGGGAAGAGCTTCTGCCTAAAAGCTCATCTCAGTCTCCCCTCTGGCAGGTTAAAGCCATTCCCTTTGGCCTATCACTACAGGTGCTTGTCTAAAGTCTCTCTCACATGGTCATGCCCTGTGTGACTTTTTATTCCCTTAAATACGTGTTATATTTTGTGGTCACCGTGCATGAACTCCGGTGGGGAGAGAATGTGCAGGAGCTGCTTAGCAATTTCTTGCGTGTCTAAATAAGTGTTGTCTCCTTAGTAAACTTGATTACTTCTCATGCTTTTACATAAGGAACTAGTAAAAACTGTGTCAGCACTGTCTGTTTAGAGAGAAGTCTTACACGGTAACCTTTTGGGTACTGGGAAATTTCATGTAAAGCAAGAACGTCTTGACAGGGTATAACGGTGCATTTATTCCAAATAAAATGATCATTTATTAAGAAAACAATGTCTGCTGGTGGTAACCCCATTCTGGTTTGCTAAATTAGCCCTTCTCCAAGGCAGGCTCATTATCTGGGAGACGACTGCTGCTAGTGGAGTATCTACAGAAAACAGGCACAAGTACCACTAAGAACATTGTTATTATTATAGCAGGTCCCAGTAGTGCTGCTGCCATTAAGGTTCTGTCAGAATTTTTATGGGAAAGCTCCTCTTTTCCAATATTCTTATGTGCATTTTTACATGACTCTAAGAATTTACAGAGCTCTAGGTTGGGCAGAGAAGAGATTCAGAGCAGCCCTGCAGAGAAGGACTTGGGGGTGTTGGCCAATGAGAAACTGAACATGAGCCGGCTTCAATGTGCGCTCGCAGCCCAGAAACCAACCGTATCCTGGGCTGCATCAAAAGGAGCGTGACCAGCAGGTCGAGGGAGGTGATCCTGCCCCTCTACTCTGCTCTGTGAGACCTCACTTGGAGTATTGTGTGCAGTTCTGGTGTCCTCAACATCAAAAGGACATGGAACTGTTGGAACAAGTCCAGAGGAGGCCACGAGGATGATCAGGGGACTGCAGCACCTCCCGTATGGAGATAGGATGAGAAAGTTGGGGCTGTTGAGCCTGGGGAAGAGAAGGCTGCGTGGAGACCTCATAGCAGCCTTCCAGTGTCTGAAGGGGGCCTACAGGGATGCTGGAGAGGGAGTCTTCATTAGGAACTGGAGTGATAGGACAAGGGGTAACGGGTTCAAACTTTAACAGGGGAGGTTTAAATTGGCTATGAGGAAGAAATTCTTTACTGTGAGGGTGTTGAGGCCCTGGAATGGGTTGCCCAGGGAAGTTGTGAATGCTCCATCCCTGGCGGCGTTCAAGGTGGGGCTAGAGAGAGCCTTGGGTGGCATTGGTTTAGTGTGAGGTGTCCCTGCCCATGGCAGGGGGGTTGGAACTGGGTGATCATAAGATCCTTTCCAACCCTAACTATTCTGTGATTCTATGAATTTGGGCTATGCAGGAAACTTGCATCAAGGATCTTGAGGCTGGCACAGTTTGTTTGCTTTTAGCAGCTCTTGAAAAAGAAGTTGATGCCGCAGAAGTAGATGTTCTTTGAGTCCTATGATCATTTTAAGGCATGGATTTTGAACAACCTGGTTTTACTTTGTGAAACAGATTAGCACAATAAATCTACCTCTTTTGTCGTTTTCATCTGGGTTTGATATCTGCCTGTCTTTCTTATCTTTCTCTCATAAGCTGGATTCTATTTGTGTGTATGTTGTGGGCAGTGGCATAGGCAGGCTGATAAAGATGTGACCCTGCTATCAACTGGAGTTCACTGTTGCCATCACTGGACATGAGGATTTTCCTCTATTGAGGAAGTTTAGTGTTGATTAGTGGGGTTCTGAATGACTGAAGTTGTTACAAGCAGCACATAAAGCAAACAGAATGCACAGCAAAAGTCTCCTTGCTTATTTATTCATGCAGTTCAGCTGGAATTAGTTACAGTGTTTCTTACTCTGCTAATTACAATATTTACCCTATTTGGTAAAAGTAGTGAAATGTTGCTGTATTCGTAGAGACTGACACAGGCCCCTCGGGAGTCCAGAGTTGCAACAGCAAAACAGGCGCCCATGGCCTTGGCGTATGTGAGGAGCGATGTTTGTGAATGGGAAGTGTTAACTGTGTGTTGGCTCCTCACCGGCTGCTGGGAAATTATTTGGAGGTCTTGGTGCAACACCCACTTGTTGAATATCAGTTCTGTCGAGCAAGAAAAGTCCTTGTAGTTGGTATTGTAATCAGTGTTTTGGAAAAAGAAACCAAGGATTGAACGGACCTGAAAAGGGATTGTTCCTTACAGCTGCAAAAGTGACTCTTCCAAAGAAGAGGAGCACTGAGAGGATAGGAAGGGGGCAGGAGGCACATGCTGCCACCTCACTCAGTGTCTGCTCTGTGGACAGACCACAAACCCACCTCCATAGGTGCTCTGTGAGCTTGATATCCTTTATTCCATTCCAAATACTACCTGAATGGACTTTTAAGAGGTGCTGAGTAGGGAGCCAGGGAGCAATGATGGGTAGCAATACACCAAACCATGTGTGTGTGTGCCTGGGCACGGGCTTAAGGAGAGGGTTGAGCTCCTTTGGTGGGTATTGGTATGGAAGAGAGAAGAGCTGGCACTTCCCTTCTGTGTGTGCTGGGCAGTGTGTGTTCATGCAGCCTGTCTCCGATGGCCAGCATGGCCCTAAGGCATGGGGAACAGAGCAGCCTCCCTTTGAAAGGGATTTCCTCCCTGCTGGAGCTAGGAGAGAGTTGGGAATGGGATGGTGATGGTGACCCCAGGCTTGGCTGCGTTACATAGAGCCATGGCGGGCAAAGCCTTTCTGGAAACATGGCCAAGCTCACGCACTTTCTCATGGAGAACAGGAATTCTGTTGCTGTATTAATTCAAAGCAGAGGCTCTCGCTGTACAGGGCTTCAGTACATCCAAGTGGCGCTTGAATTATTGTTGTTTTTCGAAGCTCTAAAGCGATGCAAGTCCCAGCAAAATGCAAGTTTGTGTTTTGTCTAATTATGACCTCCTTAAGTTAATTTTTATGCATCAAAGCTATTTGACATTTGTCAAAACAAATTCAAGTCCCTCGGAGAGATTTTATGACAAACCCGCCATTGATCTGACAGCTTGCTCTCTTGGGAAGAAACAGTGTGGCTGGCATTAAAGACTCAGTGCTTCCAAAGTTCTTCTTTACTACTAGTCCCAAGGCAGAGTGGCTGGGCCTGGGCGAAGGCGGCTGCCACGGTGGCAGCTGGGAGTTTGACAGTGTCATGAAGAGTTGCAACTGTTGATCAGTGGATTGTTACTGCCGATGACAGCGCTGCAAATTAATTCTGAAGCGAACGGAGGGGACGTGAAGAGGTCCCACTGTTCCCTGGGAAGGAAGGGGGCAACGTCGGAAGCAGCAGTGAAGCAGAGTGAAAACGGCTCCCCGCGTTCCGCCTGGCAGCTGGATGCCAGCGCGGCAAACGCGGCAGCCGGGGTTCCGTGTTCACCTGGAGCATGCAGAGCCGTGGCAGAGATGACTGCGACGAGTCGCAGGGTGCGGGGAGGGGGATGTTTGGGTTTCTCTATTGCTTTTGTAAATGATTTATTGCACCTACTGTATCGTTGAGATGAGAAATTAGTAGGCTGAGATTTCACTTCCATTCTTAAAATAACCTGGTCTTTTGCAAAATGAAATAATTTCTCATGTAGCAGCCTTCTCTCTGCCTTTGTCAGATATTATTCAGCCTAGAGTACTTCCAAATACTTCATATTATTTCACCTACGTGTGCAGAATGCGGTCTGCTCCCAACCTGAGGTATCATTTGCTGGTTTGTAGTAGCCATTAACATATGCTTTTCCCATGGTTTGTGTACTTATTCTAAGCATGTGCCTTTTACAATGCAGAACACAAGAGACTTGTTTTGTAAGATTAATGAAGGTCACCAAAATTCTCAAAAGTATTCTGATAATTAAGGCTTTGTTTATCAAAAACAAGTTATATTAAGAGCAAAAAGATTCATGGTAATTATTCATAATCTTAACAATTCAAGTGTAGCCACCTCATTTGTGCATTTAATTCTTCTTGTTAATGTTTTGCATAAATCTGCATAATTACTTGAGTTGCCTGTTGTAATTTTGACAGCTACTCAGTTCATGTGCACTAAAGTATATCAAAAGCTTGATGTGCTGAATATTTATAATTTTACGTATGTTCTTGGGATAATATTTTTTCAACAATACTTTTAGGTTTTGTAAAATTGACATGGTATACTGGGAAAGATTGCCAAACATAGATCTCCCTATTAGCACATGATGGAAGTAGAGCTACGCTTAAAGCTGCAGAGCCAGGTTTGCGAGGGGCTGACAGCAAATACATGTGAATTGTGAGCAGGAATTGGTTTGGTGATTTGCTAGTAGGTGTGTTCCACTTCGATAATGTACTTTGAAAGAAAAAGAAAGTTTTCCAATGTCTCCTCTGTATGTGGAAGCACAAATTGCTGCTGAGATTCTTATTCCAAGGCACATACAAAAGGGTAATAGTGAAAGTCAGAAGCACAAGGGTCGTGTCGAATAGCATTAGTCAGGGAAGCCGCACATGCTGTCTCACTGCACGGCTCTCGGAGGGCTTGGGGAGCAACCAGAACTCTCTGCCCAAACAAAACAGCGTCCACAACAACCGAGTGTAACTTTTGCCTTCCCAAGTGTTGCCCATGACAGTTCTGTGGGTGATGGATGGAGAGCCCCATTCTTTGGCGCAATGTAAGACACACAAAAAGAATAATAGCGTAGATCAATCAAGTTGTGTCATCCTTCCACCCAGGTTTTGGGGGAGGAAAGGAATTTGCAGAGCAAAAAGGTGCTAATGACCCTGGCTGCACCCTGCATAAACACCATTTCATAAGGACAGCAAATACCGAGGCTATTTATAAATACCATTGTGCTTGTGAATTCTACAAGCAGTTGCTAACTAATTGCAGCAGTAAGTTTTTGGTGCATCTGACGACTGTCTGGCACCGGGCGGTGTGAATCTTCACTCGGCTGCAATCACACAAATTATTCAATCTCCTTTACAAACGCTGACAAAAAACTGGGTTGAAAATCTACTTTGGAGCCTTTCGAAACACTGTCTCAAGACAGTTTATTTTTGAAAGAGTGTGTTATGAATACTGGAGTTGTCAGGTTTTATGCTTAGGAATAATAGTCAAGTGTATGTGCTCCGGTGGGGAAGCGGGTACCCCCCATCCAGGCATATTTTGACCTTACTGAAGTAGTGCTGAGGGTTATAAAAATGTGGTCTGATTTTTATTAGCTCTTTCCTGCAAAAAATCAAATTTTTCTGTGAAATCAGCTTCTTTACCACCGACAAAAGGAGGGGGGTCCTACTTCAGACATCATAGCTTTGTTTCCTAGGAAAGAGATTTGATATGAATGAAACGCTGGTGTCCAACAGGAGAAGAAAATGAATGTATTTGCGTGGTATCAAAAAGCAGAAGCAAAATTCTCCTTTGGATGTCGGTGTTCCAGCTGCACTGATTCCTCTGCTGTCACGCAGAGTCGATGCTGAACACTCCAGACACTAGAGACGTGGGTTATCCTTCAGTCACAGACCCACTTCAGGGGTACAATGCCACAGGAAGAAGAAGAAAGATTAAAACTGTTTCTGTGATGCTCAAAAAATATTGGGGATTGATTTAAGAGTCAAAGGAGGAAAAGTGCAGTTGTCATGCACTGCTATCTTTCACTTTAATGAGCACTCAAATGTAAGTGAAAAATTAAAAGGTTGTTATATTTAGAGCTAGCTGGAGCCATACACTCTGTGTATGTTACACACAGTGGGGAACGAGCGTAAAAAATGAGGGGGGAAAACCCATCTTCTTTGCAGTTATATTCATTAATTAAAAGAAGATTGTTAAACTAAATTTGGAAAGGGAAAAAAAAAAAGGGAAAGGGGGAAAAAAAAAAAAGGAGGAAAAAAAATACTTCTTTAATTGTGTTTACCCAAAAGCCTTTTCTTCCTAATTTAAATAGCATAAACATCTGGACTAAAGCAATATTAGAATCATGGCAGTAGTCAAGCAAATCTTGTGGAAAATAATGAAATTAGATCCCTGGTGTTGTGACAGAGTAAGGGCAGGATACATCAGTTCGATGTTAATAAAATTTCCATGAATGACTGAATACAATTAAGAAATTGTCAGTTGCGGCAATGAACTTTTGTAGCTCATAGATGTTTGCATCATTTGATTATGCTGGCAATTTAAAATTGTTTGTTAGTGTCTGTGTTGGGGTATTAATTATGACCTTTATTACAGCCCACAATTAAACTAGTCATATAGCAACAAGCAGCCTGCGCTGGGGTAGTAAAGGAGCTGAACTGTTTAGAGTAGGGTCTTGCTACGTTCAGACCATTCACTGATCATTCAAACTGGAAATTATTTGACACGATCCAATACTTTAAAAACCAATTCAGCTGGCTTGAGTAATCCCTTTAATAAAGAAATTGGGGTTTAATAGTGGTTTAACAGTTTTAATTGCTAACAACAGCTGTAGAACTGTTTTTAAAGAAGGGAGGGAGAAAGCATTTGTAACTGGGACTCCAAGACAAGCTTTCTCCTCTTTCAGGATGAGAAACCAATTATTCATGGGTTAAGTAGCTGTAAACAACTTTTTAAAGACACATCCATTATATATGTAATTATTAGGAAAAAAGCTTTAATATTATTTGTGCTAATGCCTGGTTATTACCGCTTGCTAAATGGATTAACAGTATTCCAATGACCACTATTGTTGGGAAATACCAGAGTGGAGGGATGAGATTAGCATCAGAGGGAAGGGGCAGGAATGGAGCCGGTGTGTGCCTGCACCCCTGCAGCAGTGACAAGGAACAAATCGCACGCTCACAAACAAAGCGCTGCAAACTGAAACCACACACTTCATCTCTAATAGTTCTGTGATACGGGAAGGAAACACATCCGCACCAAAGTATTTCTGTGGGCACTGGAATTCTTATTCCTCTGATTTTATTATTTATTTACTTCTTTATTTTTAAACTCCCGTGGCACATTTGTCATGTTTTTCAGCGCTGTGCAGTCCCTTTATTAGTGCAGAGCTGAGTGGCAACTTTACAATGCCCTCAGTACCTCCATTTACTAACTGTTGTAATACCTAATTTACTAAGAAGATGTAAAGTCCTAGTGAAATCTCTTTCAGCTTTTGTGCGGTGTGGACTGGAGCACTGTTTGTAGCCATTAGCATATGAATGAAAGAGATCATATTTTAAACACTTAAATATTTTCCACATAGGTCAAGGGAAACGGCAGCATTTGTCCTAACACGTTGCGAATTCCAACTAAGACATCACAGAGACATGCTTCAAACCTGGGTTTGATTTATATCTGTGTTTGTCAAAAAGGGTTTGACTGTGTTTACTAAATTCGTACTGGAACAGGCAATTCAGGACCATGTTAATAAGAACTCGAGCATCTGAGTGTCTTAATTCTGACACAGCCATAGTTATGTTGTTCATAAGTTGTCATCTTGGACATACCTAACAAAATAATACACATTACACAGAGAGCTGATATTTAATGTGCCAAGTGCCTGTATTTTCACGGGGGCACAATGTTGTGGAGCTGTGCAAGTGGCCTGATAAAGGATGTAACAGGATTCCCCTGCGAGGTGCATGAAGGTGCTTGGGCCCTGCCCTGGCAGAGTGACCTGAGCAGCGGGAGGTTTGTTCACTCCTCATGCATTTGGCTGCTTTTCAGCGCCTGCCAGGAATGATGCTGATTGCTGGCATCCGTGGCGGTGGGTTTAGTGATGCTGGCACCTGGACCACGTCAGGGCTCATGATCTTTTAAACCAAGAAAACAGCTCTCAATTCTCCTTTATGAAGCTGGAGGAACAGTGTTTGACAGCTCGGAAGAAAATACCATGGGTGATTTTAGCATTTCAGTTCATTGGGTATTTTTAATTCTCTGGAGTATATTAAGGAGAAATTGTGCACTTTCATTTGTCTGATTCCTTTAAAGCAATCAGTGTGTGGAAGCATTTGGGGATGGATTTTTTGTAACTGTTTTAGTTGACAAAGAAGTTATTACATTTGAAGGGATTTGTGTATTTAAACACAGATAATTGTTCAGAAGGTTTGGTGGCTGCAAACTGGAAGCCTTGCAGCTCAGTTTACTGATTTATTTTGTGATCTGTGACTACACTGAGTAAAAATGCAAATAACACGAGCCCTTTACATTTTATCACCAGATCAGTTTGCTGATGGGAGGAGGGTCAGAGGCACTGAACAGTTCAACACTTGTGATTTCTAAGTAGTCAGACACTAGAAGCATCTATAGAGAAGGCTACAGGAAAGCTGACTTGAACAGAGGTTTTAATGGAACTCTGTATTTATTTGTTTCTGACTTGGAATGCAGAAGCAAGACTTTGTTGTCCATTGTAAGGAGGATATTTGTCTCTTCTCCCATCACACGTGGCAGCGAGCCAGCCTGTCGCGTCGCAGCACGCTCGTGTGCTAGGAGGGAGCAACCGGTAAAGCCAGAGAGAAGCACTGAAGGCTTAAATGGGTGTTGTCACTTCCTTTTGATTCCACCTCTTTTCACAGCATTAAAAAAAAATCATAATCTTTTACTTCTGACACTTTAAACTGATGTTCCCCATGGTTTTAAGGCTTTTGTTGTTCCAAAGGATTACAGCTGTTTATTTGCTATGTATTTGCGAGTCACTGTTAGCAATGGAGTTAGCACCATTCTGGAGCCAGTGCTGGGGCACGAGCTTCCTCCTGCGTGAAACCAGTTGTGCTCCTGCCTCTGAAGGAGCCAGCCCTGGGCCTGGTAATGGGATTTCTGCAGCCCCAGCAGAGGGAGCAGAAGTCCACCGATGGGGTTGCCTTGGCTGCAGCATTTAGGGTGGCAGATGGGTTGGCAAAACTTGCTTGTGGAGGTGGGGAACTGCATGAATCATTCCCCCCATATCCTGAGAAAAGCGCTCAATTAAACCAGTAAAGATTGCGCTGTAATTCAGTAATTTTTCACGTCCTGGAAGTTCATTTTTGTCTTTAAATTCTCCATGGGTTGGTACCATAGTATAACAGCTGATTAAAACTATTTCCAGCACTAACACAAGTGTAGTGATCCCAGTTAGCCAGCAGGTAATTGTTGTAGTAGGGAGTAACCCCCAGTCATGTCTTTGCACATCACCTCCCCTGCCATTTTGCTTCATTTGTGACTATACATCAGAAGAATTGGCTAAACTGATTCTGTGTTTGCCATAAGTGAACATCAGGCTTTATTTTGCATCCGTACTAGCTGCAGTTGTGCTGGTTTGTGCAACTAGAATTGCTGTCATTTGGTCAATCTTCAACAGAAGGCTATTTAAGGGGGTCAAATTTGGAGATGGACTATGATGAGATATTACCCCATTAAAAATTAGGCAAAAACATTAGCTGTAGTGCTCCAGTGTGAAGTCAAGGTGCGTGAAGTCAATACAGATCTTAGTGTTTGCTTCTGCTTAAAAGCGGTTACAGGTCATTAAAGCAGAAACTGGTGATCTGGGGCCCACTGCCAAAGGTGGCACTGGGTGGATTTTGATTTACATACAACAGAGCTGGGAGCATTTGAGAAGGCGAACAAAGGAGAATCTTGCGCTGAGTTCTGAAATCAGTGAGACCAAGCAGCTCATCCAGCAATGGATTTGTCTCAAGGCGCATTTCCTGCTTCTTCTAAAAGACTATTGGCAAGTTCAATCTACTTTGGTAAAGTTAAAATAACTTCTGTTTATTTAAGGGTATATGAATGCATGTCACATGAGCCTGCAGAATTTGCTGACTTTGGTATGAGCTGGGCAGAATCATACGTGAAACAGAGCTGGGCAGAATATCATATGTGGCTGGGCAGAACCGCAGCCCAAAAGAACTCATCCCAAGATACCCAGCAAACAATATTCTCAACTGGTTTGCTGCACTGTGAGGGTTCACCTAACACCCAGACAGCCCAGAAAGCATTTGCTGGCTTGAGTCATAGAATCATAGAATCACAGAATAGTCAGGGCTGGAAAGGACCTCAAGATCATCAAGTTCCAACCCCCCTGCCATGGGCGGGGACACCTCCCACTAAACCATGCCATCCAAGGCTATGTCCAGCCCCACCTTGAACGCCGCCAGGGATGAAGCATTCACAACTTCCTTGGGCAACCCATTCCAGGGCCTCACCACCCTCACAGTAAAGAATTTCTTCCTCAGATCCAATCTAAACTTCCCCTGTTTAAGTTTAAACCCATTACCCCTTGTCCTCTCACCACAGTCCCTAATGAAGAGTCCCTCCCCAGCATCCCTATAGGCCCCCTTCAGGTATTGGAAGGCTGCTCTGAGGTCTCCACGCAGCCTTCTCTTCTCCAGGTTGAACAGCCCCAATTTTCTCAGCCTATCTCCATACAGGAGGTGCTCCAGTCCCCTGATCATCCTCGTGGCCCTCCTCTGGACCAGTTCTAACACTTCCATGTCCTTTTTATGTTGAGGACACCAGAACTGCACACAATACTCCAAGTGAGGTCTCACGAGAGCCGAGTCCTGCTTCCTCATTCACTTTGTCTTGAATTGTTTTGAGGCGTAGGCTTGATGGTCCTTTCCTGAATTGGGGCTTATGCCACTTGAAATAACAGCCAAAAAAAGTCACTAGTGTTTCTTGGAAAAGGTCAGTCCAAAGTTCAGAGAACCGGCAAGAAATACCTGGGCAAGTGCAACACCATGGTTTGAGTTCCTTTAGGTAGCTCATTGTGTGGGGTGATGTGCATCACATTCAGGGAATTAAAAATGCCAAATGGTGAGTCTATATGAATGACTTTGATTTGCTCACCAAGGCTGCTTCATGTGGGTAGCTTTAGGATATGTATTCCTTTAGGGAAGTAGAGCGATGACTCCACATCTCGTGAATTAAGCCTCATAGGAACCTCCCATGCATCTCATGGACTAAAACCGTCATGAACATTAACTAAAACTATTAAGAGTTCTCATCTGCTTTCTGTTGGCCAAACCTGAAGATCGTACCAAGATCACGTTTCCAAATCTTCCTTTGGAACTGTGAAGGCTAAAAGCTCACTTCTGACATGAAAATCTACATTATTATATGGGTTTTCCTTAAGCAAAGATTATAAAACCCCAGGGCATGAAAAGCTACCCAGATATTGTGAGACTGATAATTGTGAGTTGTGACATGGCAGCTGCTCAGCATCACAGAGCTGTGAAAGGGGAGCTGTGTGCAGCCAGGGCTCATCCGGCACAGAGACAGAACGGTGTTGTACAAGTTTAGATAAAGCAGTTTATGAGAAAACATCAAAGGCAGAGAAACCAGCTCACTGGAAACCACTTTCCTTCAAATGACATTTTTGTGTTCTAAACAGTTCTTCGTGGTTTTAGAAATTTAGTTTCAGTGCTTTAGATTCGTACCTATTTGATAGCTTGGGAAGTGAAATTTAAATGGATGATTTATTATTTTCTTATCTTTCTTTTCCCCCTTCTTTCATCTTAGACAAGTGCAACAGTGAAGAAAAAGAAAAGGGCAATTGGGGGACAGGAGGTTGTAGATCCAATATGTCTTAGTTGATGAAGGCAGCTTTCTTTTTTCAGTTGAATTCATTCGATGATAATATCTCCCCCTCCCAAGGGAAAAAAACCCAATCAAACCAGAGAATCACAGACTGGTTTGGGCTGGAAAGGACCTGAAGATCATCCAGTTCCAACCTCCTGCCATGGGCAGGGTCGCCTCGCCCTAGACCATGTCACCCGCAGCTCTGTTCAACCTGGCCTTGAACACTGCCAGGGATGGGGCATTCACCACTTCTCTGGGCAATCTGTGCCAGCGCCTCAGCACCCACACAGGGAAGAACTTCTGCTTTATATCTAATCTGAACTTTCCCTGTTTCAGTTTAAACCCATTTCCCCACGTCCGGTCGTAACACCAACCAATGACCCAAAACATACACTTGTGCAAAGGAAAATGTTCAGATGTCCCACAAAGTAGCTTTTTTACTCTAGAGGATAGCTGCCTTTGCTTGGCTACCTTTGTTGACAAGCAGATAAGGGGTTTAGCCTTGATTTAAGCAGTAAACCTTACAGCCGGATGTAAACCTGGCTCCTTACAAGAAGGCATCTAGAGACATGTTTTATTTCCCTCCTCACAGCAGGTAGGATTTTATGAAGATACTGGAATTTCCTGGCTCTCTGGACTAAAGTCTTATGTGGGCAAATCTGCATCTGCCTCCCCTTTCTATCTTACCCCTTCCAATTATCCTAACGAGAAAATCTTGTGCATCATTAGCTCCTGCACAACACCTCCCTTCTTGCCTCCTAAAGCCTCCCTTGCCTGCTGGTTGGGAGGTGGGCAGGGGTGTAAGAGTTACCCAGCAATCTGGAAGAAACTGTGTCACTGTTTTCAGTAGGTATCAAAATCTGAACCCTTTCTATGTGCAAAGCTTGTAACATGTTGGGACGTAGTAAATTGAATTCATTTGAGGTGTTGATGAGCTGAAGTTTGGTCTCCTGTAGGGTTTTATAATCTTTTTAGGAAGGAAAGAGAGGCACAAATTCCTGCAGTAAGGCTAAGGAGACAGGAGGCTTTCTCAGAGTTGGTAACTTGGAGTGGTGTTTGTTTCACTACCTTGCTGAAGGGGGAGTTTGAGGCACTGGCTATGGATACCATTAGGAAGGTGGATGGATGACCTTATGGCTTGAGGTTTCATAACATGATCTTGGAGTATTGTGTGCAGTTCTGGTGTCCTCAACATAAAAAGGACATGGAACTGTTGGAACAAGTCCAGAGGAGGCCACGAGGATGATCAGGGCACTGCAGCACCTCCCGTATGAAGACAGGCTGAGAAAATTGGGGCTGTTCAGCCTGGAGAAGAGAAGGCTGCGTGGAGACCTCAGAGCAGCTTTCCAATATCTGAAGGGGGCCTATAGGGATGCTGGGGAGGGACTCTTCATTAGGGACTGTGGTGATAGGACAAGGGGTAGTGGGTTCAAACTTAAACAGGGGAAGTTTAGATTGGCTATGAGGAAGAAATTCTTTACTGTGAGGGTGTTGAGGCCCTGGAATGGGTTGCCCAGGGAAGTTGTGAATGCTCCATTGCTGGTGGTGTTCAAGGCCAGGTTGGACAGAGCCTTGGGTGGCATGGTTTAGTGGGAGGTGTCCCTGCCCATAGCAGGGGGGTTGGAACTCGATGATCTTGAGGTCCTTTCCAACCCTGACTATTCTATGATTCTATGATCTTCTGTTTCTCAGTGTTGATGGCTTTTTGCTGATTCAAGGAACAAAGTCAATCCCATCATAATGACAACAAGCTAAAATAGAACAAACCCCTCCAAGTGTACACATTGATGGAAAGAATCAGAGAATGGAAAACAAAACTAAAGTTAAGATATTCAGAATACAGTCTTACAACATCACTGGCATAAGATGCTGTGACTTTTTAAACTCTTATTTTTTAAACTAAACTTGCAGTTGTCAGCTTTAACTTTGATTTTGTTGCTTTTAGCAGTTCACATGAAACATTAATGCCATTGAAAATAGCTTTTATCCATGTGTATTAGGGGTTTGTTTGCTAAAGTCTCCTCTCCCCAATTGGTGAATCTCTGCAGCTAGCAAACATCAAAGCAAGGAGATGTTCCAGCTCCAAAACTGAAGATTAGTCTTTCACTGTATATTTTTGGTGAATAATTATTGGACTCTATAATAAACAGTCTCTCCTTATTGTTCTGTCTGTTTCATGGAAAGGGATATGCTGTGATTGTATCATTTTAATTAACTCTTGCCATGTTTTATGGAAGTTCAAAGCATTAAGCCTTGTTTATGTAAGCACCATGGCATTCAGGTTGCCTGAAAGAAGTAAATAAAACTGGAGGTCGAACTGTATTAATGTGTCTTGCCAGCTATTATTACATCTGCTTTTGAATAGCATTTATTCTGTAATTGACGGTTGTCAGGCTGTAATTTCCATCGTTACATTCTGCACACTTGGTTTTCCCTAATTCTTACGGTGTTTACACCATATATAGTCCAAGATTAAAGTAACATGGAAAAATGAGTTACCATTTTTATTTGACCAGCTTAATATTTCTTTCTTCAGGGGAATCACTCCGGTTATTTGCCCAGTTCATATATCTGTAGTATTCTTTTAGATTCAATTTTCTGCCCTTTGCTTTTCTCCATTTCATATTTACTTTATTCTTTGTGGTCATCCCATCTAATCTGTCTGTGTCTACCTAATCGGCCTAATACATCCATATATCATTTCTTTAATTATTTTATTATTGAAATGACACTTAGCATTTGATACCTAAGCATACATTACATTAATTCTCCCATTAGTGGCTCAAACTTCCAGAGCTCCCACATCCAGACTGCATCATGAGTTAAACAAGCTTTGTTGAATGTTGTCCAAGAGCTGTAATGCAGATCTGTTGTTTTTCATCTCTATTAGGGAGTGGAAGCCACTGCACAGACCTGGGTCACTTCTTGTGCTCCAGCATTGACTAGAGGCTCTGGTCTCTGGTTGGTGAAGATGCAAGACTTCCTTTGACTGTGCAGCTTGGGTTTTATCTTTAAGGCCTTGCTTCTGCAAGGGAAACTTAGAATTTAAGCTCTTCAACCGTATCTGCCATCCATAATGAACTGCAGATGCTTTAAAAGCTTCTGTGGCTCTTCCCTATCCATTTTACATCCAACTTCACAAAATCAACTTCTCTTTGTTTCAGCTTCCTTCGAGAAAATAATTACTTCTCAGAAGTGGGTAGCTAAGGAGAGCATCTCACAAACTGCCTCCATTGTTACCCTTTCCTCTCTTGAGCTTTTCCACCTGTTCCCCATCCCTATAACAGTGTGCCTGACTTTTTACTCTCAGGCCGTCTTCCCATCGGTAGGGTTCTTGTCCTCTCTCTGGACACTGGTAGTGGCAGCGTTTCCCAGACCTTGGCTGTTCATTCCATTCCTCCAGCCTCCCTTGTTTTCCTAGGAGCTACCAAAGTTTTCCAGCCTGATTTTCTAGAACTTGGATTAACATTCCTGTAAGACAGCATGGATTAGCTCCATTCCATCCTTCACATTATTTGCTGTTTCTCCATCACACCTCTGTGTCTTTATTCTATGTTTTCAAATTATTTGAACTTTAACTTATTTTTCACTGTTGCTGTTATGAGCCCTCTGAGTCTGGGAAGAGTGCCTGGCAAATCTGCTGGTGCAAAATATTCCGGATAAAAAGCCTAGTTTTGTGTTGTGGAATGCTTTGTATGGAGATTTCTGTTTTCTTTCTTTCCGATCAAGCTTGTGGTTTACGTAAAAGAGGTTGTTAAGGAGAATTCCATTGTGTTTGTCTAGTGAAGCAGAGCCTATCCAGTTAAACATGTTGTACAGGCATTGAATAGGATAACATTTAAGGGATGTGGATTTCTATTTTGGACATGCGTTTGTATCTCTTTGTTGTAGCAGAGACTTTATGGTGATTGGGAACTATAGTGTCCGGTTACATGCTGTGGTTTACAGTGGCTTGCACTGAAGTTCCTTGGTATTAAGCTCTTCTCTTCCTTTCTTTTTTCCCCTTTATAAGCTTGATGGGCTGCAGTTGAAGTTCACTGGGTTGTCTTTGTGGTGGGCAGAATCCAAGTCAAATTAAAAATGGACATTACCATTGTGTCTGTACTTGTACAGTGTATTCATCTCCTATGGAAAGCCAAATACCTCTTTGCATCTTCTAGATTGCTGAAAGCAAAGAAACAAAGCAAAAAAGGACAATTTTTACTACTTCATAAATGTATTGATGCTGAATAAGGAACAAACCTCCCTATTCCTGAAGGAATCTGTTGAACAAATGAAAATATGTGAGCTTTCCTCCCTCTTTTTTTGCCTCTTCTGTAAGAAAATGGCATGATCTCAGGAGAACATCTTTAAGAGAGTATAAGTGCATGGAATGACAGTTACAAATAATCCTACACAACAGACAGACAAATTGTGCTGATTGTCTGTATTTAAAACACAAAAAAAGAAGAAAGGGGAAAAAAAAAGACAGCCTGGCCTAAAAGACTCCAGTAAATCACAAAAGTGATCTCAAGTGAACAGAGATGGATTTGTGGAATACGGTGTGCAATGAAACTGCTGACCTCTTATACAAGGGTTCATGTCTTTTTCTACAGAAACAGATGGGTAATAGCATAATGCTGAAATCATGCTCTACATAATATGGACCTAGTGATTGCAGACCTGATTGCTTGCCATATGGTTGCTGAAGGGTTGAAGAGAAAATGGGATGATATGCAAACCCTTAAAAGTAACATTTTTATTGAATGGCCATTACATTAAAACCCAAACTCTGCAAATGAAGGCAAGAAGTGTGGTGAATAATGATGAAATAACAAAGCAATAAAAGAAGAAACACAATAGCATGTATTTGTTTCCAATATGCAAAATAATACTCTCTTTTTTTGTTGTTGTTGTCATTTTGCCTTGTGTTATGAGCATTCAGTGGAAAGTTGGTGGGACATTGCTGCCTGCAGGGCACAAATACAGTATAGTGGAGCTTTGCAGCATGCACTAGGTCAGACAGGGAAGGGAAATAATCACTTGTCTCAAAGGAAAAGCTTCCAAGTTAAACGCTGCCTAAAATATGCAACTTGCCTGCATGAACCATGTTACTGAGGGCTGGTGAAAGCCTTCATCACTAGCATCCAAGGCAGACTTCTGCAGCCCGTTTACTCTCTTTCTCTTGCTTTTCTAACTGATTTTTTTTGTCCTTGGTGCATCTTTGTCACTGGTAAATGCTATTTGTGTTATTGACTTCTGTCACTAAGTTTCTTAGTGTACTTAGAGGAAGCAGAAAGAGCTAGGTGTAAGTCCTCACTTGCTGATGTGTACTTGTCTAGAATAGGTTCTTCATAAGAAGATTGTACCTAGCATTCAGCAGTGTGACCACAGCTTCGTAGCCATCCCCAGCTGCATGCTGAGGATAAGTGTATATGTGACGTGATGAGAGCGATGGCAAGTCTTGGAAACTGATGTGAGACAGAAATGGGGTCTGAAAATCCTGGTTTCCTGGGGTTTTATTACCCAATGTTTGACTGGCAGGCCCTGTAGAGCCTCTTCTGGGGCATTCTTCCCTGTGAGGGTGCTGAGGCGCTGGCACAGGGTGCCCAGAGAAGCTGTGGCTGCCCCATCCCTGGCAGTGTTCAAGGCCGGGTTGGACACAGGGGCTTGGAGCAAGCTGCTCTAGGGGAAGGTGTCCCTGCCCATGGCAGGGGTTGGAACTGGATGAGCTTCAAGATTCCTTCCAACCCAAACCATTCTATGATTCATGGCTTGCCATTTTGCCATGATGGATTGATATAGGGAGTATACCCAAGTGGATGAGAGCTGTAGGTTCAGTTCAGCCTAGGGATTGTTGAAGTTTGGAGTTATCTAACATAAACCACTAGGATCCGGCTCCTGCTCAGTTGTGCATGAACGTAGAGATGTCTGATTGCTTAATGCAGGGTGGACTCACTGGCTTTTAAGTCAAAATATACCAAAAGGATGCTTTTGTTCATAATGTGAGAGATTAAAACCTCTTACCACAATGTATCCTTCCTCTGTCAGGAGGCACTCTTATTCCACAAGGCGTCTCCAGTTTCTGCTCTGCAGTGCACAGACAGGTTTAGAAAGGGGTGGGTAAACAGTTACCAGTTCATTCTGGCAAGTACAATGTTCCCTCTGTCACGCTGTGTGTCTGTCTGCCTCCCACATGGGTACCACAAGAGGAAAGTCTCTGTGCAGGTGTCTTCTCTCCACCATACTGCTGAAGAGCTTCCTAAGATCCAGACAGGGTGATACAGCCATCTCTAATTAATCAGTACTAAGTACAGACTTCCTTAGCTTGAGAGGCTTGTCTGATGCATCCCATAAATCACAATTTGTTTGCCTGTAAGAATGGGAAATATTTACTCAATTATTATTGTTCCATGTATGGAACATCTTCCATGTGTGTGAACCTCAGGAATGTTGGACTTTTCATCAGCTACCCACCTCACTTCTGTTTCATTTGGAGGCCTGAAGACACACAACAAGCAGCATAGTCCAGTATTTAAGATGTTTAAGTATGGTGAAACAGAATTTCATGTGATGAGATTTCCTCCAGCCTATAGATTTGATCCCCATACTTCTCCACTAGTGGTATGCTGGCTGTGTGGCAGCAATAAGTTTTGCATAACTTTTAGGAGCCCGTGCTGACCTACTTAACAGGCATCCACTGCTACATAATGTATTTAGGTCAAGCATTGTGTTGGAGCTTATCATCAATCTTGTGATAGTCCAGCTCTCTGTGAAAGCCACAGGTATGTGATTGATGCAGACGTTCCATAGGATACAAAATACTCCTGTCATTTTCTTAAAGGGAGGCCTATTGCTGGGGTGTTACTGTTGGTGATTTTCATTGGAGAAGCATCAAGGATTGCTGATCCCAGCCTCCCAGCCTGTGCTGCTTCACCACTGGTTTATCTTCCTGTGTTATCTGGTTAAAAGGATGTCCAAAATCAGCTGTAAAAAGCATGGTTCATTTATATAGTTCATTTGGGCTGGGCAGTCCACATGGCAGCTTAAAATCTGTACTTTTACTGTGGCAGGTCACTGACTGTGTCTTACTTTCAAAGTACTAAAACCCGGCAATTGTGCCCCCTTGTATGCTGCATGAAAGCATAGAAGAGGTCCCTTGCAAATAGTAAATAGCTGGAAATCGTAGAATCACAGCTTGGTTTGTGTTGGAAGGAACCTTAAAGCTCATCCAGTTCCAATCCCTGCCATGGGCAGGGACACCTTCCACTAGAGCAGCTTGCTCCAAGCCCCTGTGTCCAACCTGGCCTTGAACACTGCCAGGGATGGGGCAGCCACAGCTTCTCTGGGCACCCTGTGCCAGCGCCTCAGCACCCTCACAGGGAAGAGCTTCTGCCTAAGAGCTCATCTCCATCTCCCCTCTGGCAGGTTAAAGCCATTCCCCTTGGCCTGTTGCTACAGGCCCTTGGCCAAAGCCCCTCTCCAGGTTTCCTGGAGCCCCTTTAGGCATTGGAGCTGCTCTAACGTCTCCCTTTAAGGAGCCTGAACCAGCCCAGCTCTTTCAGCCTGGCTTCAGAGCAGAGCTGCTCCAGCCCTCAAAGCATCTCCTTGGCCTCCTCTGATCTCGTTCCAGCATCCCTCTTGTATTGGGGGCCCCACAGCTGAACACAGTATTCCAGCTGGGGTAAAATCATCCTTTTGTGAAGTGGTGCTAATGTTTAAAATAACTGTGTTTTGCAGCATGCATCTGGGCAGAGCCTGCAGTTTTGTCTGCTCTGGCTGTGCACCACTGCGAAGCGGGAACCAGACTGCTTATATATGGATTCATGTCCCTGTCTCCTGCCCTTCAGTTTTGGGATGGTGGCAGAGTCTGAGTTTTGCTTCTGACTGAAGAGTCAGGGCTATGCAATCCCTTTTCAAAAGCAATACACTTCCTTTCTTTTGTTCCTACTGTAGTTACAGTTGGTGTTTGCCAGCACTGTGGGTCGTAGACCTTACAGCCTGTGTTTCAGTAATGCCAGTGCACTAAGTCATCCTTGTAGTGTTAGCCAAGTGCATGTTGGGGTATGCAGTAAATTGTTGCAAAGTTACATGACATCTTAATGCTCTGACAGGATGTGAAAGACAATAACACCACTGAAAAGACCAGAAAAGGCCCTTTATGGCTACTGAATAATATATTAGCTTTTAACACTGTATATATGAGCAAAATGGGGTAAGGTATAAACTCAACCAAATAATTACTTATACCAGATGTTATATATTTTATCGGGATCAGAGCTGTATAACCTTACCACACGGTGTGAACTGGGTTTGATATGGTATTCATTACCTCAAAGAGCTGTAAATACCTGTAGCCTAAGTTCTTATCTGCCCTTGGGGCTGATGAAACACCACCTCTGTGTGCATCAGCTGCTCCTGGCAGGAACTTGTTGATCTGTTGTGTGAGTGGACTTTCAGGGATCATTCCTAGCACCCAGAATGTGTGAATGTGGGGACCTGTGATCAGCTTCAGAAATGTGCAGGTGATACCTGCATGAAAACGCTTCCAAAATTGACACGTATAGGGCTGTGGATCTGAGAATCTATACTGCACTTAGCAGTGTATTATAATGTCTGAACTGGGAAGGAAGAGTTACATGGCAATGAAATATGTATGATAAAAAGTCCCATTTATACGCAGATCCTGAGAGTTTGGCAACTTGTATCCTCTGCTTCCTTTTGAAATGCTGTGCAAACTTCATCAGTTCGTAGAACAAATGAGTTTGTGCTCTCTGCTTCTGTATTCCAAACAGAGCTTCCAGGATGTTATTTGCCTCTTGATTGAAATACTTTGGGAGGAAAAAATGAATATTAGCATAGTGCCTTTTCCCCAGTGTCAGAGTACTGAGCCTTCACTCTGAGCTCTCTCAATATGAGGGTCTTAAATTGCACCTTAATATTACTTTAGTGTGGTTTAATTTGTGATACAGCTGGACTTTTCCTACAGACCTTATTTCCAAAGGTTTGGCTTTTCATATTGAAAGATTGCTTTAAAATGATGGCCTTTAATTCTGCCTTCATAATAATAATAAAAAGAGTTAAGGATCTTTGATATTAGATTTTGATGATACTCAGAAATATCTGGTTTGCATTATTCTGCAATAAATCACCAGCTCTTCAAAAGTCAGAAAGAATTTATATAGTGCAATTTCATTGCAGTAAGCAGTTGTGGGTTCTTTACCTCCAGTTTGCCAGTACCAGAAAGAGAAGGAGTGGGCAGAGGTGAAATTCCTTCTGTCAAAAACCAAGTGGATGGGGGGGAAATAGGAAGGCGGTTGTATGCAAAATAGAGTCACTTTAATGTCTGTTCATACACTAATTTATTTATACATACAAGAGGAGTACTTCTTACTGAGGATAACAGAAATAACCAGAGCACAAAATGTCTTAGGAGGTATGCTGGAGATGATGACAGCGTTGTCTTAAGTAAATTCAGGGATGAAGAGTTGTGCTTTTCAGTCTCTATGTGTAAATAAATGCTGGCACAGGGTGCCCAGAGAAGCTGTGGCTGCCCCATTGCTGGCAGTGTTCAAGGCCAGGATGGACATAGGGGCTTGGAGCAAGCTGCTCTAGTGGAAGGTGTCCCTGCCCATGGCAGGGGGTTGGAACTGGAGGAGCTTTAAGGTCTTTTCCAACCCAAACCATTCCATGATTCTATGACTGTTTGTTTTAGGGATGCAGTTGTATCTCGCAAGCAGTTACTGCAGCCAGATGCTGGGTGCATCTATAACTTTTTCTTGCTCTCTTCAAAGGTATTGGTTCTGTTGAAAGGAGGGAGGGAAGAGGATAAAGATGGAATAATTTCATTCAGATATTAGTCTATAAAGATTGCTGAGTTTCTTAGTTCCTTATATTTTGAGCAGATACACAGAGGCTAAACAGAGTGCTGGAAAAGTTGCAAGAGTTGCTTCTTTCTTTCCTTATGGAAGTGAATATTTGCTCGGCGTAACTCCGCTGAGCCAGCTGATGTACAATGAAGTGCTCCAATGTGATTGATGAGCTTCAGAACCCACTCCTGAATGTTCAGATTCCTGTTGCAGGCGCCTTTGATCCTAAAATTTGTGGAAGAAAGTCGGGAGAACATTCTCTGCTGTCGGATGGGGTTGGGTGTATGGGGGTGTCTCAATATTTATTACAGCTTTTCTCATTGCATTTCTTAGAAAGCAGGAAGTACTTTCTAATCTTTTAGCCGTCTCTTTCTTTCCTATTTAACAATTCAGCAGCGTATCGATTGATCCCTTTCTCCAAACATTTTGAAGCACTTGAAGCCATTTCTTGCCACATGGTTATTTATAGCAATTCACTAAATGAAAAAAAAAAAGAGAGACGAGAGCTCCTTTTCCCTTGCAGGTATATGCATCATTTATGGTCTGGCTTCATTATATTCCGTACTGTAGGAACTCCTGTAGGAGCGGGGTTATGTAATGCTCCTCTGTCATTACATTTCCATGCATTAAATTCCTGGCAGAATCATCTTCACTCGAACAAAAGGTTCATTAGCAGGACAAAAATGCTTAACTTGGGGAAAGTGCTAGAAGAAGGGAGAATTTCAGGCTGATATTGTTGATATGCAATTATGTATTGAGTTGATCTGGGATTAGCTAATCCCGAATGACAAGTATAAATGTGATCGAAGTTGTTCATTCAAGTCTCTTGCTGTAGTCATAACTCTGAGTAGAAGTTATCGTCGTTAAATCCAGAGCGTGTATAAGGGCAACTCACTGAAGTTAATAGAGCGATGCCATTTACACCATGTAGGAGCTTTACAAAACACCAGCTTTGTGAACTGCAAATATAGAAGTTACTGGTTCTGTCTTATTTACACGTGCAACTCGTGTGAAATGGATGTATAGCCTCAATTCCACAATGCATTTAAATCTGTTCTTTATTCTTCCCCTCCTCTCCCCGTTGCTGAAGCATAATGGTGGGTGCTTTCAGAGGCAACACCTGGGCACATTCTTCTGCAGAATGTCACCGCTCTGCCTGAGCCAACTTTGGGAATGGATCATTTTAGTTTGGTTGAAATGGCACTTAAATAGGAGGAATATATCAAGAGTTAAAACTTCATTACAGGAGAGCAATAAAAATGCATCAAGCCTGGAATATTGTCTAGAAGATCAGATTTCTTGGTTATGTTGACACTTCAAAGAAATATGTTTATTTAAGGAATAGAAATGCTATATCCTGGAATAGTACAGTGATAAATTGCTTTCTAGTTAGGCTATCTCTGATGTTCTAATTTTCTCACCTGACAATGGACTGTTGCTATCCGTATGGAAGTCAACTGAAAAAGGCACAAAAAAGAATGTTAAGGGGAGAATCTGCCTTGACCTTTCCCTATACTTCAATGGAACTAGTGCTGAGCACCATTTGAAGTCTGAAAATGTTTAATTGTATTTGAAAGCACCTTCTCATTGGCTTCTAGCAAGGACTGATGAGGTCTAGATGTGCGAGAGGTAGCACAAAGAAACTTATTTGCTTGTAGTTTCTGTGTGGATGAGAAGCAGGAGATGCTTTGAGTTGCACAGAAAACTGAAAATAGGGATGCTGACAAGTCTTCAGACTTACATGTCTGACAACTTCCCTAAATTTAGCTGTTCTGGCTGTTTTCATAACCTGAATATCTTCCCTACGAGTGTAGATCCTTAAAAAGGGCTACCTGGAAAACACTGGGATAAACATGTCTCATTGCTCCCAAAGTTGCCAGGAAGTGATTTTTAACAGATTGCACCAAAAATTGCTACTTGTTCTCAGTTTTGCAGATGGTTTCCCAGGTTGTTAGAGTGACAAGGAAAGACAAAAGCTCCTTTGGCAAAACAGGGACCCTGTCCTCACTCACGTTGAGAGCATGTGTCTTGCTCATCTACTTCTGTGTTTGAGCACTGAGTAGTCTATGGACAGCCTCTTCTGGTTTCACTTATGGGGGCTGTGCTTATGGGATGATGAGGTGTCTACAGCTTGAATTGTCAGTGCTGAATAATACATCCATGCTTCCTGCCTTTGCAACTGCTGCAAGAGGGACGGAGAAGTCTTGAAGGATGAAGTGTAAAACCCCCAGTTAATTCCCAGCCTGGCCAATGTGGCCACGAGTGCCTTCTGTGAAGAAGCAGTAAACAGAAAGCCAGGGTTTATAGGAAAAACCCCAGTATTTATTAATTTATAGAAGTATATTGGAACTTGTGTTTTGACCTGAAGTTGATTGTAGCAATTTAATGAATCCGTGTGGAATTGTGGAGCAAAGAAAACAATCTCCCCCTAATAGAGGCCATACTGTGCTTTTTAAATGGTCCCAACAAGGTGAAGGCTGTGTCTTGCATTTGCTTTCACTCTCAAGCATCTTTGAAAATGCTTTGTGGAAGGAGGGTGCAGAAGTTTGCTCTGCAGGTTTCGATATCTCTTTGAAATAGGTATCAAGGGTGCTGGGGGTTTTGAGACATCTGCTTATCAATTGTCACTTGAAAAACAAGGAGAGGGCTTTACAAGAAGCCCTTGGCACCCCTTGCTGCTTTAGTTCTGCTGAGTTGATTAAGAATGCTCTCTTTGATGTAAATCACATGAATAGTTGCTGTCTGCATAATACAACTGAACTCGGTCTGCAAAGCTTAGGTCCCATGCACCTTTCCTCTTCCTCCTGTTTCTAAATGCTCTGTTCTCTTGTTCTAGGGAAACTTCAGTATTGCTGCATTAATGATGTGTTTCCGTAGAGTGGATGGAAGCAATACTGTGTAGTTTGCAATAATGTGGACTTTCAGGAATAGGGATACTAAACCAACAAGAGGTTGGGTGAAGAGGTGCGGCGTTCACAGTTGGGTATTCGAATGCTGCATTTCCAGTCTCTGGTTTCAAGCACCTACTTGATTTTCTAGATTCAGTATTCGTGCACATTGCTGAGGTTCAGGCTTGAAAATGATGACTCCCAGTTTTTCCCACTCCCATTTTGAGGGAAAAATGGCCTGTTGCCATGTGGGAAAGCAGAGAGCTCCCTTCAAAGGTGCACAAATTAATTCTTTTCATGAAAGGAACAGAGGGAGAAAATGTGGCAATCAAATAAATTCAAATATGGTTAAAAAGGCTGATAAAAGGCTAAAGGAATTACATGAAAGAGGCAGGAGAAACTTCAGAAGTACGTAAGATACTATTAGCTTTTTACTTTCAGCCTTCAGTCTCTGTATTGATGTTGCAGAGCTTGTTGCAGCAGCGTGTTCAATCTACAGGAGCCAAAAGGTCTGGAAGAGCAGCCACAGCAAGTAACTGTGCTCACACATACTGCAAGGCAAACCAGCGGCTTCTTCAGGTCTGGCAACCGGCACAAAGCATTAAATCTGTGTGGTTGTGGTCCATGGTGCCAGCGGTGTGAAAGAAAACATCCCTGCAGCCCAGGCGGGATGAGTGCCTTGCTGCAGAGGTGGTGTAGTGGCAAATGCTCCTTTGGGATTCCAGCTGGGCTCTCCATAGAGGAACAGGAGCTCTCTTCTCTGCACAGGGAGGCTTTCAGACCATATAGAGTTATCTGCTCTGAAGGCACTGGTGTCTTCTAGACCTCAAGGGGTGTGAGCGGAGCTGAAATGTGGATGTAGAGGTCTGTCTGCACCATCCTTTTTCTCCACAAGTTTATGGATCCTAAAAGGTGGTGGAAGCTGTACCCACCAAGGAGGGATTTTACTTTCATTCACAGCATGGGTAGAAAAGGGCTATATCTGTGGATTTGCTCTGCAGATGTAAGGAGTAAGTCCTGGGTTTGATTTCATCCGTATATAGTCTTAAACCAAGAAAAGCTTCATGTGCAAGATGGCTGAAATTCAGTTCTCTAAGGGTGTGCAGGGGAAAAGTTCCTTGTAGTCAAATTTATTGTGGAATAACACCTTAAGTAGCTTTGCTGTTTGCTTCCACCTTTTTTTCCCTAGCAGGAATAGAACCAGAAATTGGAAAAGAGTCAAAGGTGTTAATAAAAAGGACAAAAGAGGACCAAAAATGTCGATTTTGGGGAACTTTGATTTATTTGATTTTGCTTTAAAAAATTAACGTTTCGCACTAGAAGTATCCCTTTGACAAAAGGGTGTCTTGCTTTCAAACTCTTGAATGGGAGAAAGCTCAGGTTTGTGCCAGGCAGAGCTTGCAGATAGTTTTTAGATGCAAGTTTAAAGAGCTCTGCTTAAAAACAGATGCTGTTTTTAAAGGAGATTTGGGGGTTTCTCTCTTTGTAACTTGACAAGATGGTTTGCTCGTGTCAATAGGCTTTTCATCACTCAGAAGACATTGGAATCAAAAATGTCAGTACTTTCAGGCTTTTGATCCAGTTCCCTTAAGCACTGTTACAACAGCAATGTATGAGATTAGTACAGCTTTTTAACTCACCAGGTTTGTGGGTCTAATCCAGGGCGCTTTGGAGACTGGAGCCACTCTTGGCACAGCGCAGGCAGGACCTGGAGATGCTCTGGAACATCTGCTTCCATCTGCTCTTTCCAGTGTGGGGAAAACTCTTTGAATAGGCATTTTGGGGGGGTCCCCCTTCTCTCAAGGGCTTAACTCAGCAGTCTCCTCCATAGGAGCCTCATGGACGCTCCTCTGAGGTCCAGCCCTTGTGCCACTGCATCTTCTTTGCATCATTGGGGTTCTCAAGGTGCACTGCATGTTTGCAAGGCAAGTTACCACCGTCAGTTACTGACCCTCAAGCTGCTGAAGTGGAGAGGGGTTTACACTAAACCTCCTTCTTTCTCATCTTCCTGAATTAGTGGGGTTTTGTGTGCGTATCTGCATGTAACAGCGTGATGTTTTTTCACGGCAGGAGAGTAATTTCCTAATTCATTTGTACAGCCGAGCACTTTTCACTCTAGTTATAAAAGAAATACAATGGGGTTTAGGGTTTTGTCTTTAAATGCCCTGTAAACCTCGAATTAGAGAAATAAAGCTGTGACTCTATGGGGTTCCCCTCTCCTGACTGTCTCTGTAAACCCTGCTCACAAAAGCTATGGGGGATATTTTCTGTAGGATCGAAATTTAGCAGAAACGGAAGGGACATCATTAAACCCAAATCCTGGTGTCTGTGCAGAGTCTGGTTTTGTATCTTTACAGTATTAGTGGTTCTGAATCTTGTTTAAATGGATTACTTGTTTTACACCAATTACAACCTGAACTTCACAGCAGCCCCTTTCTGCATGATTTGCTTTGTATATAGTGTAATGATTGCGAGCAGCTCAAGAATCCCATCCAGAGGAATCAGGTGTGGGACCTCAAGATGGAAGGGTGCTGTGAGGGGTGGCAGAGCTGGATGGGTGGGAATAAGGGAGCCTCTGGGAACACAGGTTGAAATCCCCATTGAAGCTGGATTCAGAATGTCGCTGTAAGGATTTTTAGCTCATTTGTATAATAAGAAGGCGACCTGCTTATTATTAACCCCAAGCATTCACTGCATGGCTTTTGTCCTGCTTAGATTCAGATTCACAGGCCTATGGACTGAAAGGAGAACTGTAGGAAAGTAAAACTGTGTATTTCAAGTCAGAAAGTAACTCGAGTTCTTTACACATCCTGCTCTTGGTAGTTATTCTCGGCAGCAGAAGTGCCTGAGCTGGAGCTGTTGTGATCCGCAGCACTGTGTAAGGAGGGGGAATCAGAGAAACTGGAGCACTTTGAGAGTGCCTTGTGAACGTGTGTGACACCCGGGACTGAAATCCCCCCAGTGAATTTGCACCCCAGCACACTCATCACTGCTGCTGCTTTTTAAAGGGGAGCTAGAAAAGCTTATATCCCCTATTGGGTGGATTTAAGGCGCTAATTCTTGCCAGTGTAAGAGTAAACCCAGGATTTCATCAAATCCCTGCCACTGTTGCACCCAAAATGATGACACCAAATATCTTCTTTTGGTTTTGCACTATTTCCTTGTGGAAAACAAGACAACAGAAAGCAATACGTTAAGATCTCAAATTGCAGAACGGGGAAATGAAATCAGTTTGTCACAAAAGAGATTTTTTGGTTGTTGTTGTTATTAACATCTTTAGTTCGTTTTGATGCCTGTAATTAAACCCCTAATTCTGTGTTTCTGTTGCAATGGTCATGCTTTTATTACATAGTTGCCACAAGTTCTTCTGCCACCGCCACCACCACCATTTGTTTAACCTCAGTGCATGCAAGGTACATCCTTTGCGATGGAAAAGCTTACAAACAGAGCTATCGATTGTTCCCATTAACTACATCAGAGGGTTCAAAGTTCTTTGCTAGAAATTGAATATATATTTTGTGGCAAAGGATCACAAATAATTACAGGACGAAAAGGATTTCAGTCCTTAAACAATAAATATTATTTCAGCACTGACTGAAGAAAATAAAACCGGGAAAAAAGCAGGAAAAATAATGGCTTTTTAAAGGAAAAGTTTAGCCAAGGGTAATAATATAATGTAAGGAAATAGTTTGTCCTCTGATCCTTTAAGGTTGCGTCTGTGTTTTCTCTAAAGCATTTGCTTAGGTGAGATGCAATTCAGTCACCTTCTCTTTTCATTTCCCCCCCCCCCCCTTTTGAGTTCAGGCGTAATTTTTGTCAGTATATTTCAATGTATTCATTAATTTTCCTCATTTGTTTATTTTCTGCAAACCATAAGAGACGTTTTTTCCTCACTGAAGATTGCCTCTTTATGTTATTTTGAAATATTTGTATATTTATTTCATTAAATGAGATAATGCTTTTTCTTATTAACATAATTTCCAGTACATTAAACATATTTCTCCACAGACAGAAGAGAGGAATCAGATTAAATGACAGTTAAATCACTCGCAGCAATTTCAACTGTTAAAAGAAATAAGTGTCTCTGTTTTCTTTGTGATCACGAGATGTGCTGTAAAGGGAAATGAAATACTAAAGAAAGGAGGGAAAACATAAAGAAATAATGACTGACTTATTGCAGTAATACCACCGAGAGAAGAAAAACTCACTACAAATAAAAGGGAAAATAATATAGTAGCTTTGAAAGTTACCAAAATTCATTTCTTATTGATGAGATCAGTGCAAGCCTAATACTAAGTAAGGAGAGGAAAAAAAAAACCCCCCACCAAACCCCAAATAATGCCATAAAGTATGGAAGATGCAAAAAGAAAGAAGCCCTCTGTATTTGCAGGGCTATTACTCTAAATGCCTCTAATTTTTAAATAGTTCATTTTTTATCATATTTAGGAAAGGAGGGGAGAAACAAGTGTCTTCTGTTAAACTAACCATGCATTTGCCACAGCAGATGGGGTACCCCAAATGCCGCTGTGTCCCTACTGCAGATCTGTACTCTTCTCTTGGGCAGGCATTGGGCCACACAAAGGGGAAGCTCAGCCTTTTAGTAACTCTGATGATAAGATGTTCCAGAATTATTCGAATAACAAACGTATTTGTCTTAATTATATTTTTATTATTATTCCAATTTCCAGAGTCTGGACCAGCTGCTTTAAAGAGATCTTCCCAATGAGTACCTGAGCTGGGAACTTCTAAGGTAATGTTCATGTTATTGTTCCACTCCCAGCCAACGTTTTCTCTCTTTGTGCTTTTACCTGCGAACTAGTCATTTTGCACCAGTTTTACGGGCCTGATCTTGTCTTCCTGAGTAAGGAACAGTCCAATCTTTGCATTTTTCCTCATCTTTCTCACTTCCTTGTCAATGTGCTCTACAACTTGATGCTCTTTATGCACACTGTGTCAAATACTGTGATTTTCTGCTTAAAGGTGAAAGCGGAGAAGGGTTCTTGGTATGGGGGACCCGTTTCAGCTCCCTGCTCTATCTGAGAGTTAACGGAAAAATATCCTTTTGGAAGGATTTTAATTGTAGTCTTTTTGCTTTTAAATGGCTAATGAGGAAAAGTGATGTGACGGTGGTACAGCGTTCTCCCTCGTGTGAAATGGTGCAGGAAAAGTGAGCTGGAAAATAGCATGGTTGTAAGGATTTTATGGAATCATTTTCTGGGACTGGAGAGCAGCCTCTGCCTTCCTGCTTGGTGCACTCATCTGCTACAGGGTCATTACAGAAGGCTTTTGTACCCTGGGGTTGGTGTCCCTTGTGTCCTATTTTGAAGTTGTATTTGTTGTGCCAAGGGGAGCTGTCAGGGAATGGAGGTGGTAATGGAATTTAGCAATTGAGGAGACTCTAAGAAATTACAGTGCATGTGCAACATAATTAAAGGAATAAAACCAGAAGCATCTGTCGTCATCCTCTGCGGACATCAACCACGTGGGGATTGCTCCCGCCAAGCGGAATCACATCTGCGTTATGGGAAGGTGCATCAGCTGAGCCCTTTCACAAATGGTTTAAAGCTGCTGGTGGGATGGGTTGAGGGTCATTCCAAGTTCTGCTGCCAGATCATTGTGTAAGGAAGCTCTGCAAAGCAGAGAGCGCTGGTAAGTGGAAATAAATGCATAGAAACATTTCCAGTGATGGTTCTTACACTTACAACCTTCATTACCATATTTGCAAAGGGCGTAATAATCATTAATGTGTTTATTGTGCCCTTGTGAGTTGGGGCAGTAATGTTATCCTTTTTCAAACACATAGAATTGAAACATAGACAGCCCAAGTACTTTACTCCAGCTGATGGGGGAAGGCTGCCAAAGACCTCTTCCTGTTTGCTAGGTTCTCCTGCAGGATCTTTACCCGTCTTCTTGGCTTTAGGTCCTCGTTCAGCATGCTTAAGAAAGGAGATGAGCTGCAGTGGGCTTCCTCTATGGTCAGTAATGAGATATAGGGGCACCCATGGGAAAATTCTGATCTCTGGGCGTGTTTAGTCTTTTCCTATGGGTTTTGGAGGCTGTCTCCAAAACCATGCTCCTCTCAGCAAACTACCATGAGATTTTTACACCTCTCCACTCTGGACCCTCACTAAAGGCACAATGTGATTCAGTACACCTGAATGTACAATGAAATAGAGCATTTACAGTTTTGCCTCTGATGAAGAAGCCCAGTGCAGCAGTAATTAACTTTTGAAGGTGCTTTGTCATGCTTGCAAAATGGTGTGTGACCATCACTTAGATCAATGGGCACCTGACAAGCATAGCAGACACAAGCAAATAAAGAAGTCCCTTGATGAGGTGGGAGGTTAAGTGAACAGATGTCCTCCACTGGATTGTGTTGCAATTCAGTCTCCCTCTAATAGCCATGAAGCTCTTATCCCAGTGAACAGTTGTCCTTTTTTTGTCTCAGAGATGCACTGGCAGGACAACCCAAACCGTACCCGTGTCCCTTTCTCTAGGACTTGTTTAACATGGGCTGTAACCCTGAATAATAATTAGATACATGTTTAGCTTTATGCATACTGAGTGTCCCTCAGAAAGAAAAAGAGCTAATAAAAAAGAGCTACGTAATGCAGAATGGCACTAAAAGTGACAGTGGGTTTCAGACTCCAGTTTGGAAGTGTAAAAGGCTTAGTTAACTGTTTTGAAAGAAGCTGTTTTTAAATGAAGCAGCTGATGAGAAAAATCTGTTTCAGAATTTAACAAGTTTTTAGTTTGCATATTCCATAGCGGGGCCATTTTTCTTCTTGTGACATCGCAAAAGACTAAATCAGTCTTTGACCAAGAGGGTGTGATGCTAAAGGTAGTCACGGAATGGCACGGTTTAGCTTTTGGAAAATATTAAAGCATGACTACATTGGGCTTTTTGGGTTATATAACAGCAGTTTTCCCATTCCTCACTAAATATTATTCTCCGATTTCTCATCTTGCATGATATTGCCTATTTCATGCCTCTGACAAACTGGCTGAAACAAGCTCTTTTCCCCAAACTTGAGATATTTGCGGATAAAGAATTATTGCCTGTGATATCTTTTCAAGGACGAATAGATTACAGCATTGTTTGGGCAGGCTGGAAAGATGCCAGCAAGGTGTTTGCTTTCTTGTCTGATGCCACAGTAAAGGTGTGTGTCAGAGGTCAGAAGGGGATCCAACAGGATTGGTTATCCCTTTTTGGCCTTGGGTCAGTAGGTTTAAGATCCAGAGTAGTGTGAAATTCATACTGGAATATCTTCTAGTTCCATTTTGGCTGTGGCCTATTCTGTCTGTCATACAGCAATACTTTTACATCAGGGAGCAAATTTGCTTATTTGATAGGGGTACTAAAACTCACATAGATCTTGCTGATGTTGCTAAGCTCAGATGTGGGGAAGCGTGTGGTGGCAGGGTGTCATTCCACACTCTTGGATTTGGGCTCTAATGTACCTCCCTTTTCTGGAGAAAGGAACATACTCTAAGGTCACGGGAACACTTGAATGTGGAAGGGTGGCTTGGGAATAGGTCCTTCTCTTAGCAGTATTTGAGGAAATGGAGCGAGACTTCATTTGAGGGGGTTTGATGACTGCTTTCTTTGACACAATAGGAATGGCAAAATGAGAGAGGAAAAACCACAATCTCTCTGAGACGAATGCAGCAGAATGTCTCCACTGCAGTCACTGTGGCATACATCTGACTTGATTTTTCCTCTCCCATTCAAACATAATGCAGCTGGACTATAGCTTCACTGAAACGCACTGCAGGGGTATGGAAATGCAAACTAAGTTGGTGGAAGTCACAATCTCTGTTCACTTCATCTAGACCTACACTTGTTGATTCCTGTAACCATGATGCAATTGCCAATCGCTAAAAGTGATCCTACGTGCTATGCATTCATGATGTGGGGTTGGCTCTCTCCTTTCCCCTGAGTGATGAGCAGAGCTGTTGATTCATCTTGGGCTTGAGTCATACCAATGACAGGATTTGTAACTTCTCTTTTGTTAGTTTTGTGGGTGTTTTTTTCCTCTGACTGTCAGTTCACTGTCATTTCCCTCTCGCTTCTGAAATACAATTCAAGGGGAATGTTCTGGCCTCCTCTGAAGACATTCCCATTGCTCCTTTCCTGATTGCACTTCACATCGAGTTTTCCCAGGATGTGAGGTTCACCCTGTTGGTCTGTGCATCTCCCTGCAGTGACTTGAGCATCTGTAAACCTGTTTGCAAAGCCATTATCTGTGTGTAATTCCTGGGCTCCTGGTGCAGGACAGATCTCATCAGCACCTCCCTGAGGAAAGGATGGACAAGACTCATGATCCCTTTGCTCCCCGTTCGCAGCAACCTCCTGCCCAGTAAACGTGTGCATAGCTGGGAACAAACCACGGTGTTTGTGGCTGTTCTTTACATGATAAAGGCAGTGATGTGGTTCAGGAGGACAAAAAGTGATCTTAGACAACCAGGCTTCAATAGTTCTGTTGCTTTGTGGAATGGATTATTGTTTCTTTGTATGGAAATCCAAGTGGGAAAAGTGGCTTAGATGGAGGAAAAAAGGATCTACTTATGTTTCTCTTGATATTTCACAAGTAAATGTGAACAATGTGAAAAATATTTGGTTAAATTTAGCTGTTTTCTGCTTAAAAAGGGGGAGGGTGTGATGATAAATGTCGCTGGAAAATAGAAGTGTCTTGGTTTCCTGTTTTCAGTAGGCTTAAGATAATTCATTTGTTCTACTTGTAGTTCATCTATTGATGCCTCATCCTTCCAAAGCTGTCTGTGGGCCATTGTTGCCCGAGTTTCCTAGTTATTTTTGCACTATTGTTAAGCAGTACCATACAGCCTGGTGCTTTTCCAGTTGGTTGTGTGGGATCGGCACATAGTTTTCCATTGTGGCATAGTCGTGTTTGTTACTTTTCTGGTTTATATGGCTAGAAAGGCAAACTTGTTCCCTTAATTCCCTTCTTTTGTCTTGTTTAGCCCGCGGTGTCTTTACATCAGTGATTTGTAGAAATCAGATTCCTTGGATATAATCAGTTTGCTTGAAAACCAGGAGAGTTTGAAGGATACACTTCAGTGAGTGTTCTGGGAATGCATTATTTTACTTCCCAGGGCTGTTCAGAGGGAAAAAAGCAAATGCCTATTTTTATTTCAATTCCTCAGTTTAGTCATTTAGTCTCAGATACTTCAGCTTGTGCAGAGTCTTGTGCCTGCACCAAGAGCTGTTCTGAAGCAAGCAGAGCTCTTCACATAGGCAAAAATATGCCTGCATGGATATCATTGCATGACAAGGACCATATGTTTGCATTTGTTGGATGTGTAACCCCAAACCAGGCAGTACCAGGACCACATGTTGTCCAACTACTACTTCATTGCAGTGGATCTAAACTTGACAGGAGCTGACAGTGTAGTTACTGTTGTGTTGAATTTTGAGCTTGTAAAAAAGACCATTTTTTCTTAATTTACTTTCTCTATGGTGTCAATTCTTCCGTGGCACTCAAATAAAGAAATTCTTTGGTTTCTCTATTAAAACAATCAATGCAAACTAGGCCACAGTCACGGAGATGTTATCAGCTCTGTCATTCAGTAGTTACGCTATTGCCACGCTTGGGAGGATGGTTTGGCTGCAGTTGGAGGACAGAATGTTGTTAGCATTCTATAAAATAAGGATTCTATCTAGCAAGGATTTTAAGTTTTAAGCAAAGCAATCAGTTCCTTACAGAACTCTGCTTTCTTATCTGCAGAGTTACAATGCACCACATATTTTTAGCTCACCCAACATGCAATAACCAAAGGCCAGTAACCAGTTTGGAATTCCATACAATAGGTGTATTAGGATAAAACCATGATGTTGGCCTCCTCGGGTTTTTCCAGTTGTTAAAAGTGACCCACGCCATAAAGCCTGCCAGAAAAGGCTCATTTTTTCAGTTCCTTTGGTTAGTTGAGTACTTTTAAGAATACCAAGTGTGACTTGAGGTAAAGAATCCCTGCAGCAATTAGGATTCATTTACTACTGGAGCATTTTATTAATTACACATTTGTAACCACATGGGTAGTCACAAATCCAATCGCACATGTCTGTATCTTAAGATTTGCAGGCGAAGATGTACTGTAAACATAGAAATGTTAAACTACTCATCTGTAGCCTGCAAAGAAGATAACAAGAAGGATTCTGTTTTCTGTGTGATTTGTGAACAATGCTAAGTAAATATTCATCATTAATATATAATAACTGTTGCTTTTGGCAGTTCACTTTTCATTTAATTTGATAATGTGTCCAGTAAATGAAGTGGTACAGGCTGCAGTGTTTTACCATCACAATTGCGTATTTTCAATCATTGTTAAATGAAGGCAGCTCAAGGCAAAGCTTTAACCCCCACTAGTTTTGTATGTGATAAAAAGAGAAGGCGCTATCAATCTTTATTGTCTGTCTCGCTTACTGTAATTGCATTCAATAGTCCACTGATTCTGTTGTCTGTGCTAATGTCAGGAGCAGTGAAGAGCCAGATGCTCAGACTACATCAGACGCATCCAGTGGCCACTTTGATAAGTTGGCAGCGAGTCTCTGGGTTCGATGATGAATTGTTAACGCTATAGATTATGAGCAGCTGAACACTGGGAGGGGATATGGAGAAACTTCTTACCTTGTTTTAGATCTGGCATTATGATGCTCTCTAAAGGGCATGCCATGTATTATTCAAATGCATCTCGAGCTGGAAATGTGCCAGCGAGTCATTGTATCCCCCTGAATGGTAAAACAACAACAACAAAAACCCAAACCGCCTCGGAGTGATTTGAACATGACATTAATAGTCCCAAGACTGTAAAAAGTATTTCAAAATAGTCTCTAATAGTTATAGTTATCTGATACAACAAGAGAGCTTTTGAATTACGATATACCAGCCTTGAATCCAGTTTAAAAGTTGTTTTTTCTCAGCAGGTTTCTTTAATTTAAAGAAGTAGGAGGAATATTTTGCACCGAAACAAACACTAATGCTTTAGTGAAGTATGAACGTGATACACCTTTGTAGGGGAAAAAAGGACATAAACAAGGGGGCTATGGAATAAGTTACTTCCTTTCTACCTGTTACTTCACCTTTTCTCTATGTCCCATATCTAAGGTTCTTCGCAGGTTAATTTTTAAGCTGTTTAGTGAGCACCATCCCTTGCACAAGTAGCTGTCAAAGGAGATCCCAAAAATGCAGAAGTCTCATCTTTGCCTAGTTCATATCATTTGGTCAGAAGATGGTCCTGTTTTTTTCTCATTATGCACCTAAATGGCATGATCCCAACTGTGGCTGGTAGCTGCATCAGTACGGATATGCCTTGCACCATCTCAGTTGTGGCTGATACTGTCAATACTTGTAACTGCATGGACACAAGGGCTAGTCTTTGTGTTGTACAGCGTATTTCCTGCATTGTGTTAGTTCTCTGTGTGTATTTGGTGGATTGTTAGCTCTAAGGTGATCGCCTCCTTGAATGTTGACATGTCAGTGAGTGCATCTGATCAGTTAGACCTGTTTTCACACAGTGGTGGTTCAGAGAGTAGCAGTTGGCAGCTCTCTAAGTAAAAGAGGTGGGGACTTCCAAAGCTTGAGTAAAGTCATTGATAGCTTTGCAGAAGCTACCTCTTGAACAGAGGCAATGTGTGTGGTTAACAAAGTGTTGAGCAGAGTCAGGTCTGAAAGACAGAACAAAAATGCTTGATTTGTGAACACATATTGCATATTGGCAACATATACCTGCCTGCTTGGTGTTCTATGCCTGGAGTCCTCTGCTAGTACAGGACATCCACATCAACGTAACTCAGTCTTATTGAAAGTGCCTAGGGGGGGCTGTGAAGGAAGAAACATTGCTGTGTTCTCTTAAACTTTAAGTGGGTAATTAACATTCAGTGTCCAAGAGGCTGATGGAGATACTGTGAGGAGGAATTGGGTTCTGAGTACTGTCTCGTCCAGGCAGAAGGTCTGAACTGGTTGCTCATCTCCTGGTAGGCACAGGAGTAAAGGGAATAATCCTTCCTTCATCACTTCTCTTGGATACTTTGGGCAGCTTATTTGACTAGTGCAAGTGTTACAGAGGTACATCAGCCTCCCCCTGTGCATACGATGAATAACCTCTGGTAGAGCTAGCCTTGGCCGAGGAGAGGAGCAGAACACTGTAGATTATATGCGCAAATATTGGTTTTCATACATCGTTTCTATCTTAGGAAATAACATTGCATCGTATTTGGGAAAGTATAATTAAGTTTGTGCTACTTAATGTTGCTGTTTGCAATCTGATGTGTAGGTAGAAGAGTCATTATTTGAAGGAGTTTGGAAAACTAAAATGAGTTCCTGAAATTCACGGTACCTACGGTTGCTTTTCTTTTTCCCTTTGCATTTTGTTCAGATTAATTAAAGTGCACAGATGTTCAATTAAAGCTTAAAAAATCCATGGCTACAGCTGTGAAGCAGCATTGTTGAGATTTAACATATCTAATAATGCTGCTCTCTCCCAAGAAATTCGATTAATGACTTTCTGCTAAATAATTTTGCATTGATAAATGAAGGGAAATGTGGAGTAAACTATAAGGAGATGTAGGCTGTCTGCTCCATTTATTAATTACAATAATAGAGTAGCCCATAAGATACCAAAATAGAAGATCTGCTTTTCATTTCCTTATACAAACATGTGGAAGAGCTCTGGTTTCTAGGCAAAATGTATTGATTTAGCTGGAAATTATTGATACCTCCTCTCTTGCAGTTCATGGAGAGGTAACTTGAAATAGCTGCCGTGGCAAGTCATCTGCTAACACTATTCCTTCAGTACTGCCCTGTAACGTGGAGTAATAGCAGTATCTTCCATGCGAGCTATGGTAACTGTTAAAAGCATTGGGGCTTTTGATATAGACTGTTATATTCAAATATAAAGAGAGCTGAAGATAATATGGAAATGTGATGAGAGCAGCTAGAGCAGAGCTGTTGCTGGACCAGGTATCATTGGAGCGCGTAGGGAAGAACCTCAGATGCTGAGCAGTGACGGTAAGTTATATGAGAGGACCAAAACATAGCTTCTGTTGTGTTTACGGTATATGTGTGTTCTGTGGGTTGTTCACCAGTTACAGGATTTACTGATCCACATTAATTTACTCTTCACAGTAGAAAAATTAGAGGAGTGTAGCACCTATTTGAATTATCACATCGTTCCTCTGGCACGAAGATGTCATCCTGTGGGCCTGATTGAGGCCAAGGTTTCACCCCCATGATAAGTCAGCAGTAATCCCCTTTTCCTTCAGCACAGTTCTTTGGCTCTGACTATGTTGTTGTTAGTATTGCTATTACTAAGCACTAGTTAATGGCACAGAAGCAATTGGAGTGTACCATGACCTAGGTACTGTCCTTGAGGATGTCACACCCCATGCTTCAAATACCTTGGCAGAGTGTTTAGTCCGTATATGCTGCACACAGGTCAAGACATTTTGTGCTGAAGAAAGTTACCAGTAAGTTTGTGTTCACTAAAGTGAAATCAGACTTTGTGCTGATGTTTTCTGTGTTAAGCCAGAGCTTCAGGTATTAAATTAGAGCATCTCCACTGGCACTAGCAAAAGTGGGCTTGTTCACACCTTTTTCTGCACAAGTAAACTCCTGTCTCCTTGATTTTAGTGGCTTTAAACACCTAGAGAATTGCTTGTTGGTATTGCACAGAATGTGAGTCTACTTTCATCCATTTACTTGAAGATTGACTATTCTATTTAGTACATGTAGATATGGATATGCGCTGGGATACATACACTAAGGACATGGAAGTGTGCGTTTGTTTTATTTGAGCTGTTGCGTGTTGGACCGGATGCTTTGAATGAACACTGGTCACATCTGCCTTTGTGCAGAGGCAAATGTGGGGGACTGAGTGAGAAGACCTGGAGGCTTTCAGAGGTTTTAGCCCAATTTAGTGATCACCACCCCATGGCTACCTGTGGTTTTCTACTTTTGGACTAAGGAGGGGGGTCCTTTGCTGAGGGCAGCAGCAGCAGCGTGACCTCTGGCTCTCTGATGCCATCAGGGGGCACAAGGAGAGGGTGAGAGCCCCACCAGGAAGGATTGGGGTGGCCAAAGGGAGTTTACAGTTCTCTCCAGGCCTTACAAAATGATGCCCTTGACCCTAAGTGTATGCCTTACTGCTACAACTACAAGTCAGGTCTTTCTGTAGGAATGGAGTAACACTTTGGTGTGGAAAACTGGCGATTAAATCCAACACAAAGAAGGCACTACAGCAGATTATTTGGGGGCCATTGCTTTTCTTCTGAGCTACTTGCCATCAAATCCACATAATATTTTATAATTCTTTGAAGGAATACCCTTTAAAATTCACTCTAAAGTTTCCTCTCAGTTCGACATGTTTTATGCCTGTGTTAGAGCTCTGTCATTTGTAGCGTATGAATGTAAGCATCCTGTTACCTGTGCAGTCAAGACTGGTTGTTGAATGTGTTTTCAGCTCTCAGGTGACATTAGAAGCAGGGGTTATACCTGTCTCTTTAAAATGCTGTGGCTTCACTGCAGAATTCTTGCAATGATTTTATTTGCAGATGGTTTGCTAGACGAGTTCAGTTGGATTTCTACTGTGGTACATGATCTCTGAAAGCTCTACCAGAGCTCTAGATAAGAGATAGGAACTGATGTTTGTCTGGAGCCAAAAATGGAATTTTGTATGTGGAAAATATTGTCTGTGTGTTTTTGCAGCTGCAAGTTATTGGGAGTAAATGTAATGGCTAGACCTATTGCTTCATTTGTATTTGCAGACGAGTACATTCTTGTCTCGCTGCTTTTAAACCGATACGTGATTCAGCTCCCAAGTGAAGTTCCTCACCTAAAGCCGAGCAGAGTCGGATCCCTACATCCACTTCCCTGGACTGGTCTCGCAGTCAGGCCACAGAGGGAAGAGCACAAACTGATATAGCGATCCTGCAGCCATGTTTTTAATTTATGTAATAATACGGCATCTGGTTTCTTGTCGAAAAGAAATGACATGGGAATCAAACCATGAATCCAGTGTCTTGTTTAGAGTAAGGTGGAAGAATCAGGTTTACAAGTCACAGAATCCCATTCTGGTTTGGGTTGGAAGACACCTTAAAGCTCATCCAGTTCCAACCCCCTGCCACGGGCAGGGACACCTTCCACCAGAGCAGCTTGCTCCAAGCCCCTATGTCCAGCCTGGCCTTGAACACTGCCACGGATGGAATCTTCCGTAGGAGAGCATAATCCATATTCAGGTGCTCATCTACAGTGGTACAGCATTCAGAATTACTGCACCTAGATCTGAAACCAGTAACTGTAAAAGAGAAAATTCTTCCCTGTGACTCAACCCGCTTAATTTCAAAGTCAAATATTTAAAATCAAAATGCATTTGAAACAAATTCTGAAATATTTTTTTCAAATTGAGAAACCAAACCAATTCTCTTGGAAAAGGTAAAGAAAAGCACCTGAACTTAGAAATAATGGGTATGTGAGCTAAAATTTCATGAAATTTCACAGTTAAGACCAGTTTGAGGGAGCAGAAAAGAATTTCTGAAACATTTTGGGAGCATTAAATTTGAGTTTCTTCCTGAAAAAGTTTTGGCACAAAATTTCCCTCAGTTTTGGTGAACCTTTTGAGTTAAACATCCCTTAATTACGGGTCAGAAGCTTGAGTCCTGTGCCTTTGAAGTCAACAGCAGCTTTGTGTTTGAATTGGTAAACCTGGGATTATATCTAATGAAGTTGTAGTATATAACAAAGAAGGAATCAAATTGCCTTTTCTTTTTTGCTTTTAAAGCATCTTAGTAGTGGCGGGATCACCTTCTGTCATGGGAACTCTCTGCTCTGATTTCTCACTTAGGCAGTGATTTCCACTCGTGTCAAGTTGACCGTAGTCACTAGATATTATGCTCTTCTGCTTAGGTGAAGATCTTCACCTTTGGAAGAAGATTATTAACTGTGCAAAATGAAAGTTAGTGGAGAGGGGGAGAGAGTTGAAACTTTCCCCTTTTTCCTTCTCCATATGGGTTAAATTAGTGGCGATCTGGGTAGATTTAAAAAAACCCTGCTGATGCTTTTTATGCCTTTGTCTGTGTTTGTAGAATTGGTTTGAGTTATGTGTGGAGAGGAGGGAGTGTAAAGTTCCTTGGCTTGATTGGATTTCTGTGCTCTATTCCGCTGGCTGAAAGGCGAGGCAGATTGCTCCAGTCATGTCCTCTTTCAGCAGGAGTTTGGGGAGAAGACTCAGCATTTGTAACCCATGTTGTCAATTCCTAATTTGAGCCATCCTGAAGTTTGAAAGCGGTAGCTGTGTGCTCCTGTAAGTCCTGTCAGCACGGTGGTTAGTGAAGGGAGTCGCTAGGTGTGTAATGTCTGTAAAAAGGGGTACGGAAAGCAGCAGCAGCTACTTCCATGAACCTTTGGGAGAGGAAGTCTAACATCGTTGCTGGGTATCTGCACAGATGTTGAATGGCTGTCATAAAAAAGATGAGAAACGGTCAGGTGTAGGAAATTATTCAAATTATGTAAATATTCCAGTGTTTTATAGAAAAATAAGAAGATGCCACCTTGTGGTAAGAAAGAGGTTTTAGAGCATCCAGAAAACCTGCGGGGGAATAGGGCACCCAGCTGAAAGCTGCAGGGATTTTCAACGTGTGATTGTTTTTAACCGGAGTTTAATAAATAAAGTTCAATTTTAGTTAAAGAATGCATGATGTACCTTCCCCTTTCCCATGGGATTTCCTCCTCCTTACAAATGTCCTCCTGTATTCGGAGTATTTACAGGACTGCCGCAGCTAAAGCTGAGTATTTTCCAAGCTTCTTATTCCTGGGTGTTTTCAAAGGTACTTGCTATTAGCCCAGAAAACTGGGGCTGGGAAGAAGGGCACACCTTTAGCCCAGGTAGAGGTCTTAGAGCTGAGACTTCCTTTTTGTAGTGATTGCTTTGTGGTTAATACAACGCATAAAGGCTGAGGTAACAGAGTTAAATGTTGTCTCTCTTTATGCTCAGCACTTTGGTTAGTATTTGATTCATAGCCAAAACTTATTTGTGGAAAAAGAAAGGTTTTTAAAAGATTGGTAACATCCCTAAATTTATCTATCAGCCTGGCATGTCTAATATCTGTTCTATCATGCCATGCTTTATAAAGGACTAGAAGTTTGTGTTTGCCATTGCACCTATTCAAACCTAATTTGCAATTATAAGGTGAATAATATATCCTGACAACATCCTCTTTCTCACCAGGATGCTGTTTGTTAAATGTTTGTTTAGATTAAAATAAATAAAACCTAACACCCCCCCCAACCTTATTCTTTCTCTTTATTCTGTATTCTATTTGCTGTGATTTAAATGCTCTGTTGTATCTGCAACACACTTAGTGAGAGCACAGTATAACTGCTGTCATGTACATGACAACAAACTACTGTTGCCTTACTGTTTAGATCTCTATTTTACACATTGATGGTCAGGAAAAAACTACAGGAAAAAGAATAATTGGAAAATGCTACAGTCCTAAATTCCTTGTGCACACACACACACACAGAGCTCCTTAGCAGCAGGGGATGTCTGCCCTGCACGGACACTTCTCTGCATATTGATGCTCCATTTATATATAATAATAATGAGGATGAGGGAAAAAAAGGGGTAGCAATTTTTCCCCAATTTGAGGAAGTATTGTGCTTGTAATTAAAACATACTTTCTCTTACCATAATTTATTTCCTTGCATAATGTAATTTGACAGATCATTATAAATGTATATCTCTATGCTTCATGACCCCATTATGAGGACAATTTTTTCCGTAGTAATTCATTTGTGTTCTGTTTCTTCTTGCTTTCTGATTACACAATCAGGATTGAATTGTGCAACCAACATCCTGATTAAAATGAGACAAAAAACCTATACAGCTCAGCTCACTGAAAATCTCTTCTTGTTCGCCCAAAGACAATGGCAAAATTCCTATTTGCTGGAAAAGACAAAGTTATTAAAATGGATTGGAAAAGGAAGAGTAGAAGGTGGAGCTCCAGCTCCCTGTGGGAGGAAGGCAGCCACAAACACAATTTGGGGAAGTATTACAGGAAAAAAGGCAAACCAGTAAAAAGTTGGGATGGACAGGAGGGATGTGGGAGGTCGTTTCTCTTTTATTCCAGATTTTAGGATCACAGTGAGGGACAGGGTTTTTCACAGCAGTAATTTATTTACTTACCAGAAAATAGCTTAAAAACTAAATCAGAAGGCAGTTATTTTGATGCAAGAGTCCTAATGCTGCCAGATGCACAAATAACTGTACATTAATTCTGTCTCGATACCAGGCCTAGGGCTCTGCACAGCCCCCATGGTGGATGGGACTTTACCGGCCCCAAAGAGTTCACAGCTCCTGTGTTTTCAGACAAACCCCAAAGGTGCCTAACGAATAATACAGGGAAACCTATTCAGTCACTGGAGGAGTGTCACTATATCACTAGTCGGGAATGATTTTTGTGGTCAGAATTAAACACCCATTCTGGTAAATGGCAGGATTAAATGCTCCAAATTGTACATGGTTTTGTTTGCATTTCGATTTCCTTTGTCGCTGTTTTTGTTCTTTTAAAAAGCCTTTTGTGAATAACGTTTTATTTGATTGGCTACTAGTTAGAAAAGCAAAGTTTTGATTCATTTCCTGAGAATATTAACAAAACGAATGCTGATGTATATGCATGAATCTGTGCAATGCCGACTTGATCTCGGAACGAAGATCAAGATCAAGTCTAGTCTAAGATCTAGTCTAAAGAATGAAATTTGAATACTCGAGACTCAAACATATCCAGGAAAAGCGAGACACTGAGTTGCAGCTTTGCCTGTTGCACGTTGGCCCCCTTACTTTATCGATTCCTTTGGTCACTTGAGGATGTATTTAGATGATCATGGGCTGCTCGCAAGCAACAACAGTAAATTCATCAAACATATTAGAAACATATAAGAATATGGTGTGCCACAAATTCTAGTAGGAGGCCAAGCTCAGAAAAATGCTGATTAATATGAATTATTAATTAATAAAAGAACTGATGAGAGCAGAAGTTTGGCCTTGTGGTCCATACTTAGATTTGGAAGCTGCAAGTTCCTAAATTGAATATTCTGGCTTTTTTGCTAGCTTTTTCTTATAGCACATACAGTTTTGCATTATCTCCTCTTGATTTCCTGTAGATATAACCCTATTTACTACAATAGTGCTACTCAAGGTGTTTAAACTCCAAGTAGTTATAGCTACAACTAGTTGGAAAATGGGGAAACATCATAGGGACCATTCCTGACCAATTCTAATTACTGCCATTAATGTATGATTGATACATTTGAAACAGGATTTCTTTAGAAGGTGTGACCTGCTCTTTGAAAGTAGGGGAAAATACTTATTTTTAATCACCTTCATCTCAAGAGCTGTAATTGAGGTTATGAAGTTAGAGTGGATTAACAGGTTAGTGATTTATTTTGCTTTGCAATGTGGGGGGAAAAGGAAAATCCAGTGAGTTTCTTATAAAAACTTTACTAAAGTGCTCAACCTTTGAACACAAATGCAAAATCAAATGTTTTAAGTTAGGGCCATAAGCTTCACATTAGAAATTAATCATGAGATGTTTTGGTGATAAAATCTCTCTCATTTGAAAATGTAATTTGTTAACCAGCACAATATCTATTTCAGGGCATTCTTCAAGCTCCAATAAAGATTTTCATAATAGTATAATAACGTGCCTATATTAAGCCTGGTGTGAAAGGAAAGCATGCTTTCCTCTTGGCTCACAATCTCCCTTTTTGTCCCTTCTGGGCTTCAGGGACGTGACCTGTTACTTGCCAGCATAACAGAGAAGTCACAACTGATCTTGGAGCAGATCAAGTTGTAAGTTCAGGGTGGTAACCCTCTGATACCAGGGTTGTGGGTGGGCAGCGAGACTCCAGTCCCTTGTAGCTGTCTGGTTGTTGGTCACAGCCACTTCTGCCTGTGACTTGAGCGTGCAAGAGAAGTGGGATGCTGATGGCCAAGTGGTTATTCCCCAAAGACATCTTGTGTGGATGAAACTTAGGTCTGTGCCTCACGTTAGGGACCTGTGTGGGTAGTAAAGGGTCTTCAAGGTGAAGTGCATCCCATCTCCTGCACCTCCATCTATTTCTTCCTCTCATCCTTCCCATCCACTACTGTTGGCTCTCACTCACACACACGGCAGTAGGAAAGAAAGCACGTAGCGTGTTTGATCAAAATGGACTGGAACAGATGGAAGTCTTGGACTTGTACTGTGCTTTCTGTGCTCGATAAAGGAACAGTCAGTTAAATGCTCACAAAGTATTAGTTTGGGCGGGGGGGAGGAACCCAACTTGCAGTTCCCCTTGCATTTGCATAACTTTGTGTTGTAAAACTAATTTAATATGCCTCTAACACGTTGATTGTGGGAAGCCCCTTCGAAAGGCAACAAGCGCATGACAGCGCTGGAGCTGGGCTGATTTGCCTGGGCTGCAATTATTTTTATTTATGAAATTCAAAATTCCAAATTCTGTTTTAAATATTGAATATTTCGGGGGAGCTGACAGCTTGCGCTAGCTTTAGGATATGCCTGCTTGGTAATTATTCATGAGGAGAACAGCTGAAAACAAACTAGTTATACACCTTGGCAAGTCACTGTGATTTTAATGCTGTGAAATTTCCCTATGGCCATGTGACTTTATTCGAAAGTACTCTAGCAGTGCAGATGTCCAGAATGCCAGAGCTGTTACAAATGTGATTCCTGTAGTCAAAGTTTTGAATCATCAGTGCTGTAGGAAAAGGGGAGGAAAAAAAAGAAGAACAAGGGGAAAAAGAGAAAAGACTGATGATACAGTGTGTTTTGAGTGTTTGTCACATACTTCATTATGTGCCGCTCTCATACATTACTTGAACACAGATCATAAGTAATATATCTCAATGCATGTTCAGGGCATACATATAGTGGAATTTACAGTGCCTGGAGGAATGCATCACTGAAATGCACCAAGTATTTTAAACTATCTTGTTTAAGCTCTGATACCAGAGGCAGCATCAGCACTGACATTTTTGGAAGTTTCAAAGTAAGATAATTTCTCTGTAACATTGGATGAAGAATTGAAACGCTTCAGATTTAGCTAAAAATAAAACATTTCTCTACTTTTCGCCTTTTCTTTTTTGCTTCTCCATATGGCTCCTGAAACATTCCTTCATTTAAATAGGTTTTAGAGCTCTTTCCTTATAGTTCCTAAAGCATTCATTGCTTTTGAGAGAAAAAAAAAGAAAGCCCTCACATTTTAGCATGTGCTATTTTTGTTATTCTAATTAGAAAAAAAGCAGCTGGCCCCGTGCAGCTCCGACTGGAGGTTTTTCCAACACATTGTTCCCATTTTATTTCCCTCTTTTTCTGTCAAGCTCCAGGCTCCCACCTCTCCTCATCGTGCACGAGCCAGCCCCAAACCCACCTGCACGAGCAGCCCCAAGTCTCACATCTGCCAGGGAACAAAAAGAAAAGCCTTTATTGGGCACAGGACACATACATCGAATTCTCCGTATTAGGGATATGTATATGCACAAGTAACTGGAAGTGACACCAGGCTAATGGCCAGTAGCTTCAGTTTCCATTCCGAGGTATTTTTTAGTGTCTTTCACTTGTGTTCTTTCTCATACATATAAACAACTTAACTGCTTTCATTGTGAAGAAAAAACCCAGGTAATCAGCCTTCACTTAGGATTTTGATATCTGTGAACGCGTGTGCCTACAAATAATCATTGAAGCTGATCAAAGTCCCACTCGCTGTTGCTATGGTAATGAATCCCCATTTTGTTTACGGATGGGTATGCGCCACATGACAAGGAATGATGTCAGGTGGAAAGCTGAGATAAATTAAATTTGTGGTCTGAAGTTATTAACATATGTTTTGTGTGAGTGTGTGCATGTGTATTGACTAAGGAAGGGGAGAGCCAGAAAATTCCCTTCTTTTAAAGTGACAGGGAAACACACTGCCTCCAACATAAATCACGGCGGAGTTTATTCTACTTAGATGAAGGAGACATAGGGCAGTTGGGGCAAAGATGTTTTTGGGGCACAACCAAATCAATGGAACTGCTTTTTAATACTTCTACTCGTTATGTAATTTCCTCATCCATTGTTTCCTCCTGTTTGCCATTCCATTTATTGATGAGACTGCTTTTGCAACTGTCCTTAACTTTGTTTTGTCTGAATGGAAAGTCTTTAAGTAACAAAAGTCATTACATTTCTTGACAAATAATGACACCAATATTATTGTGGAAAGCAGAAGGATTCAGACAATAACTAGGAATTACATTTCAAAACAAATGCCATAATACACTGATAATTTAGAAACACACTCTGAAGTCCTAAAAGCATGCAACTGAAATGAAAATCTGTGTGTCTGTCAATTAGAGTTTACTTCTGTTTATGCAGGATTTCCCTTAATGCTGGCTCCTGTAGGAGACTGGCCTTTATGGGTCAGAACTGAATGCAAGTAGGTGCTGGGGAAAATCAAAAGCCTATAGGGAAAGGATTTGTGAAGGGAAATGTGTTTCTCTGCCAATTTTGGATCCAACGTCCTCTTTTTAACTTTGACATGTGTGTACCGATGAGTTTGGAGACACTGCTTGAAGGCATTTTCCTAAAAGAGACTGTACCACCTATTTCACAATGCGGGGATGAGAAGCTGTTTTTATCAACAGCAGTTTGCTCTTGTTGGTCCTGTGCTTCCATACAAAGGGTAGCAGAAGTGCCTCTAGCCAGCTGACATTTCAATCCCGCTGACTTTCAGTTCCACTTCTCCTTATAGCACCTGTCAGGGTATCTGAATGAAATCCCACGGTAGTGGAGAAACTCAACAAGTTCAACAACGTTGTGCTTGTAGGATGGTGACCAGAGAGCAAAAAGCAGAAAACGGCAACTGCAATCCATGGTGTTTCTGATTCCTGAGGGCACAGGGACTTCATACTGAATTAAATAACTTGTGTGTCTGATAAATTCTTCGAGGAATTGCATTAATCCTGTTTTAGAAGGTGTAGGCATTAGTTGAGAGGCAACAGAAATGAGCATTTATGGGAACTCTTGTATCATGCTGAAGTTGGAGGAGAAGGATGCTAGATACAGCAGAGATGGGGATTTCTGACACGCTAAGCCAATGCCTCAGCATTCCAGCAGATTGAAGCAATGCCAATTTATCTCTTCCAAAGTTTACTTTGTGGAGCAAATTCCTACGCAGAATATTAGAGTAGAAACAGAGACTGCAGCAATTCTATCGCTCCAACTGTATCCATAAAAAAATGCCCTGTAGATGCATTGATATTTTTGTACATTTATATGTTATTATTTAATATAGGATTGACACTGAATTTGTTACTTTGAAGGCCGCAGACCATTTTTCTGTCTCTTTGGAAATATAATAATCTCTCTAATTCACATGCCATGTGGTGGTGTACCACCTAGCAATAGGTGCGTAATTGAGGGCAGAATTTGACCCTTTGATTCTGTAAATCACCCATGATCATTACAGAAGGGCTCAGATCTTTAGACGTTGTATGATTGCCAGCTCACCAGCCACCCTTCCTTTGTCACATTATTTTTTTAGAGGCTGACACTCTAATGAAAGCAATACAAAAGACTGCCAGAGCCCAGCTCAGAATGCCCAATTTGCTTTGACTGCCATTTTTGAGAGCAAAAGTGTGTTCCATTAGTTGTATCGGTATTAGGGTGAACTTAGAACAGCAGATCTTCTGGACAGGGGCTACACCTTTCCTTTCCTTTAAAGGGTTGTGCACGTTTCTGGTATCAGGTAAATAATAATTCAACAGCAGGAAAATTAATGCGTTGCTCAAGGTGGGCAAATCAATGTCTGTTGGCTCTGTGGAGCACTGGGATTTTTAAGCGTTCCTCAATTTCCAGCTCATACACCTAAGCGATCAGATTTCAGAAGATTTTGTATATGTCTTTGTGTATAAAAGCTGAGCAACCCCTGTTTTCTTTGGCCCAAGCTTCCAGAAGAATCCACAGCACATCCAGTCGTGCTCATTACCTGCTGTCTGCAGCGAGGAGAGAAAGCGTGCTTTTTGGTAACACTGTTTTGAAAATCTTGACTTTCTTTTCCTTCTCTCCTTCTTTGCCGCAAACTTTTTCTGTCTTCCTCATCTGAGCTACTTGGGGAGAATGACAGCATTAAAGCAAGCTTGTCAAATGTTAACCTGATCAAGAAAAGGCTTGGAAATTCATTTTGTTCCCTGGAGAGAGGCTGTATTATTCTGAGGTGCCCTCTTGCTATGTCAAGAGCTAAAGATGCTTCATGAACCACACCTAGGCGAAAATGAGTAAGACCCTCCCTTCGAAAGGCTTAGACCTGTTGAGCATCCTTTTCATCATTACACCATACAGTGCATTGGAGCGTCTCGGATTAATCATCTCTTCCCACAAGGAGAATTTCCTTTTGTTAAGACCTTAGGGAAGCTCAGGTTTTTCAAAATACACCCTGGACGGGACTGAAGGGGTTTTTTCTTTCCTTTGGAACCCCATTCACTGAAGCAAACCTCCATGTTTAAACTTAAAAACCAGAGGCAGCAAGGGTTTCAATTCAGAGGAAGAAAGGGGCACCGGTCCTGAGGATCCTCTGAAGATCTGGCATTCTCCTGAGTGCTGGAGAAATTGGTGAAACTCATTATCTTCCAGCCAGCGTTTTAAAGAAATCCCTGACTGGATCAAATTTAGCTTTGGCACAAATGTGTGCGACTCATATTAGAACATGGCAAAGGATCTTGTTAATCATCGTTGCAAAACAATGCTCGGGTATCCTTAGAGGTGGGGTTTGGGGTTTTTACTCAATTGAGGTTTAATTTTCTGTGTGGATATTACATGCGCCGATCTTGAGCCCCAAGGGATTTCTTCTGAGATGTGAGAGTGAGAACATATTGCTGCATGTGAAAAATGCTTCTACCGTTGTTGCTCAACGTAGAGTCAATTGTCTGACTTCAGAACCTGATAAAAATGACAAAACCCACCCCTCTCCCCCAAATAAACACCCCAAATGATGCCATTTTATTCTGAGCATTAGCATATTACAGCAGAGTCTGAAATTTAGGCTTTGAAAATGAACTGATTTTAGAAAACTAGGTGTGTAGAGCTTATACAGGAGTCACGCAGAGTAAATTCATACATGCAATATGAAGTTAGGCTTCCATATGATTCACTGGGTTCATTTGTTTCCCTTTTCTGCTTTAATTCTGGATCTCTCTATTGTTATTCTTCCAAAAGGAATACAGCGGATTCATCAGAGGCCATTATTTACTGATTCTGTTATTGTTTTCATAATGGGCAATTCATGAACTGATTATTGAGTTTTAGCAAGTGGCTAATGAATCATTGCTGCTGGCTCAGGGAGAAGCAGATCCCTCATGTTCCTGCAAGTCTTCAGGTTTCCTCCACATATCACAAGCAGTGTCATTCGTTTCACTTATTTCTTCCCCATCTTCCTCTCTCAGAATTTTACCTCCCAAGACCCAAAGCCGGTGACCATTTAAATCATGTCAAGTGTTTTTCACCAGTAGATTGGTGTCCATATAGTGACTAAAAGGAGATTTAAGCAAGAATCGAGAGGAGTTGCAAATTTCAGGAGGTCTCAAGTGAATGAGAAGCCATCAGTAAACTTTAAATCCTTATAAATCAGCTGCAAGACAGCACTAAAATAATAAACAATTTCAAATGAATGATTTTAATAAGTTAGCAAAACAGATTTGTTGATTAATATAGCAGAACATGTTCCTTGCTTCTTATGGAATAATGATGAATTATTAAAGATGCTATGTTAGAGCTGTAATGTAGCAGTGTGGAAATTTTAATAGTGGCCTGCAAAAAAGGCTCTTTCTTTGTCATTTTCCTCTCCCAGCTTTTTGAAAGGCACATCCCTCCTCAATTGTTACAAGGGAATAGAACTCAAAGATTTATTTCGGATAAAAGGTTTAAATTGCAACAGCAAAATGTAATAGCCAAATAACGAGACTGAATCGGTATTAAAATAAAGGGGAAAGAAAGGAAAAGGCGTAGGCTCATTGCTTACCTGTTTATTTGTGGAAATGGCTCCATCATAGTGTAGCTTGATAGTAGCTCCCTATAGCTCATATGTTGATGCAGACGGGCGTTAGGCTCGTGGGGTTTAGTCACTGGTTGCATCGCAGTGTGTGTGTTTGAATCTCATAGTACCAGGAGATTTTCCTGAAAGCCATTCCTGTGTGGGTTAAGCCTTGTCACCTTCACCTTTCCCATAGAGGAATATTACATTTGTCGTAAGCTGCCAAATTTGATTTCGTTTCATTTCTAATAAACTGTTATGGAGAATGGTAGAATCATCCTTTTTTCTCTGTGGTGAAGTTGAATAACATTTGTGAAATAAGGTATACCATGAGTAGATATTGAAGATCCCTCACACATTTTGGGGGCTAGTTTGTGGTCATATCGGATTTGAAATCCGATTTCTGGGCTCATCCATACCATTCTTACACCGGTAAAACAGTTGTTTGGATACGTGGTTGTATTTCACCTTGTGACTAGGTGTAATCAGAAGAGGAGGCTTGGCTGTTTCTTTTAGCAGATGGTGAGATTTTATTAAAGAGCAAAATCAAAGCATTTCACAAGAAAATCAAAATGTTTCAGTTAATGTAATTTATTTCATTGCCATGAGGGCTACATGGCGCTGCAGGTAATGTACTGATGGTCTGTTGCAGGCTTCCTTTCCTTCCATGTGTTATATTTGTGTCTTGAGTATTGGAGTTGAAAAGTCACTTTGCTATAGTTTCAGTTGGAACTTTCTGAGCAGCTTTTCTTACAGCTCCTGAGTAAACACATGGTTTTGTGGTGGTTCTCATGGTTCAACACCAATCGCTGCTTTGATCTTTATGAAAGACGAAGATTGCCAGGGGCTGATGTAAGGAAACTTCTGCCTCTTGTAGCCCTCTTCTCTAGCAGGAGAGCATTGGTACCATTTTAAACCCCAAACATAAAGCCCCTGGTTTTCTGAAGTCTGAAATTACCCTGCTTTCACAATATAGGCAGTAGCAGGGACCCATAGGTAGGCTGAACCGTTTCATCTTCTTTTTCTCTTCCTATTGCTATTCACAGGGGCTGTCTGCCATGTATGGAATGTAAGTGCAGATAATAAGATCAGATTGGAATTTTCATGAGCAGTATCTTTGTCAGATTTGTTCAAAATAAGTGAGAGGAAGATATTTAAGATATTTTTATATTCTCTTTCAAGAGGTTAAAACATGAATGAGAAAACCCTCTGTAAAATTGGGAAGTAGATATATTGAACTGTTAAATTGTCAGGTTTTGCATGATAAATCATTAAAATAAGTTATATTTGTGTTGCACATCCATTTTCCAGGACAAAGACTGTGAAAAGTTATGGAAACTCAGAGTGTTGCATTCCATCTCCTCCCAAACCACCGGAGCAGAGCACATCCCAGGCACAGAACAAAACAACAACAAAGAAATCCCCCAAAGTCTGGCCAGAGGCTGTTAGATTTACACTGGCTGGAGCTAATGCCAGGAGTCTCGGGGCCAGATCCTCAGCTGGTATAAACAGCTCAGCCAGGCTTGGGGCTGTAAATGGGATTGTTGAGAGCTGTCCCTCAGTGCTGACGCTGCCTGAGAGCAGTTTGCTCTAAAGCAGACCTGCTGTGGTTTGTAAAGAAAGAAAAGCCACTCTTTTCAGGTGTTTAATACTCTCCGTTCCAGTCTCGCTGCTGCTCAGAGCTCCCTGTCTGTGTGCATTGAGTTCGATAAACAAGGCAGACAGACAATTTACAGATAGAGCACTTTGTGACTTTCTCCCCCTTTTAAAAAGAGCTGGTTGTGTGTGAAGCTTCTTGGCTGTGAGGAAGTGATGATATTGCAAAGAAGCCACCCAGTCTTTCATGCCAATATTCCTTCTTTCTCCTTCTGTCCAGGCTGGTCTGGGTACTGAGAGAGGGGAGCTATTAATATTGCCTTTTTACAGCTAAATTGTCTGACTCCAGAATTGTTCACAGATTCTATTAAAGACCCCTATGGAGGATTGCTTCTACAGATAGGCATTTTAATTCATCCGGGTACACTAAGGTGTTACCTTCCTTTCATTAATAAAATGGAAACTCATAAAGAAAACCAGATTATCCTGAATTTATGATCAAGTAATTTTGTTTCTCTTAGCTCTAGTAATAATTGTGGAACATTATTTCCTTGTTTCTTTTCCTTTCTCCTTCATATGCATAGACAATCTAAATTTCTCATGTTTATTTATCTCTTTTTTTTTCCCCTTTTAATTTGACAGGAAAAGCTATCTAGGACCCCAGGAGGCAAACACTGAGAGTTAGGAATTGGTCCTTCCCATCTCCGCTTTAATGAAATAATAAGTAATAGGTTCATATTTACCAATGCTTTAGAAATTCTGGGTTATTCTTTGTGGTCTGTCTTAAAAAAATCTCAAAATGGGAGTTTCTGGCTCTATTTTTACTGTGTATTTTGTATTTTTTCTGGCACTTTGTCATCCCCACTGTAAAGTGATTGATCTCTCTCATCATGACTCTGAAGATTCAACTTCTTACTTGTATTTTACTATTTCCCCCCTTAAAATGAAGCTATCAGATCAAGTGAATGTCGTTAACAGACTGGTTTATACACAGTTTTACTCACACCAGCCTCTTTCTGCCACTATACATCAGTGGCAAGCGTATCTGTTTATTCACGATGCCTTTGGGGGAAAAACCCTGAATCCAGTTCTTCCAAAGGCGGATCGTGCTATGGGTCACTTCTGTGCTCCAGGGCACTTCTGAAGCACCTCTGCAGAGTCCACTTCACTTGAGTGATTACTTCATGGACTTAAAATGAAGAGTGAGGAGCTAAGTTACGTCCATAGGTGCTTTGGCTAATCTTTGGTGGTAGGATGGGCTCTGAGATTTCTTAAGATGCAACTACAAGAAACATCCAGTGCATTTCTGACCAAATGGAGGGTTGAGATCCAGCTGGGTTCAGAACCGTGACATGGCACGCGGGTGATGTAGATTCTCACCAGCTGAATTTCAAAGTAACTAAGGTACCAGCAAAATGTAAAGCATCTTTTTTCCCCTGTGCCTTTTCAGTCAGAGGTTGTTGATCTCTTGAAGTAAAGGAAATTAGATTTGAAGTCCCCACATGCATCTAGAGTTAAATGAATTATCAGATTTCAATCATGGTCTGCAAAAACTGACAACAAAAGTGGGAAAGACACATCTCCATTCCTTTCACAGGAAGAAAACCTGCCTCAAACCACGTTTATTTTCTAAATACTTTTAATATCATTTCCTTTCATAGAATCATAGAATAGTCAGGGTTGGAAAGGACCTTAAGGTCATCCAGTTCCAACCCTCCTGCTATGGGCAGAGACACCTCCCACTAAACAATGTCACCCAAGGCTCTGTCCAACCTGGCCTTGAACACCACCAGCGACGGAGCATTCACAACTTCCCTGGGCAACCCATTCCAGTGCCTCACCACCCTCACAGTAAAGAACTTCCTCCTCATATCCAATGTAAACTTCCCCTGTTTAAGTTTGAACCCGTTACCCCTTGTCCTCTCGCTACAGTCCCTCATGAAGAGTCCCTCCCCAGCATCCCTATAGGCCCCCTTCAGATATTGGAAGGCTGCTCTGAGGTCTCCACACATCCTTCTCTTCTCCAGGCTGAACAGCCCCAACTTTCTCAGCCTTTCTTGCTTACAGGTTCCTAATTTGCCCCTTAGAATGCTTTAAGTGCTTCTTGAGTAGTTGCTCGGGTGCAGGATTCATCTCAAATCATGTTCAGTTCTCACTTTTTTCTGCAAACAATAGCTGATGTCTATTGATGTGGCAACCACACTGTACTGCATGGAAGACTCCAACTCTTTTGTAAGCCAGGTTGTAAATATCTGCTTAGTGGAGGGTTTTTCCCAAATTCATGACAGTTATACTGTGTGTAGGGTGTGACCCAATGGCCATCTGCTCCACAGCAAATGTTGGCCGATGCCTATTTCGGTACCACAGTGTAAAAGCTGGTTAACATACAATTTTATATCCATGAGCTATTACTGAGTTAAAAATGAGGTTTCTTTATTTCAAATATTGTTTCTTTTAATTAGTGGCCTTCATTATTTTTGATAATCTCATAGCTGAAAATTAGTTTATGAAGATGGCCTAATCTCTCTTAATGCCTCTGTTGGTATCACGGACATTTCGCTTCTCTTTCTAAATGAAATCATTCTTGCTTACACACTCTTAACCTGCTCAAGCATTGAAAGCCAATAAACTACAGATCCTCTTAATTTAGAGTTGCTGAAGTTGCTGAACAGAAATATTTTCAATTTGATATTACTTTCATGATACAGGAAGCAATAGCATGAAAACCCAGACGAAGCATTCCTGGAACACGGACTGGAGATTTGATTTCTTTTTTTCCCCTTCTTTAATAAAAGTGTGTGGAACAGTCAGGAATGCTGCTCCAACATGCAGCATCCTGGAGCAAAAACCGAATCAGATTGTTGCATTTCATCTATATTAACTCAAGAACAGGCATAGAAAACCCTTAATGAAAGACCCTCCATGAAAGGCCATAAAGCTCTTCTCCAAATAGAGTCAATGAGAAATTTCTGACTTAGTAGGGAATTACAGTAGGTCCAGCAGCATCTAAATATCATTTATCTGCCATGCATCTTAAATACTGTACATTAAAGTGTTTTCAGAGCAGCTCAATGTATTTCTTTTTCCTTATAGCTGGGATAGGTAAAGCATAGAGGTGGCAAATGGAGGGAGACAGTATCCTCCATAGTAACACCTGACCAGGTGTGAGCTTCTTCACATCTTGTCCATCCTTCCGCCTTTTCTGACTGCTGGTGCAATAATGACAGGGTGTCTTACCCACCCTTCCTTTGGCATGAATCAGTCCCTCTGCAGATCTTTGTTATCAAGGTAAAGGAAATCTTTATTCCTTTTGCATTTTATTTCCTTTTAAAAGAGGAAATAATAATGTAAAGCTTGACTGGAGATCCCTTACCAGAATAGGCTTGGCTTCTCCTAGCTCTGTCTCTGGTCGTTAATCATTTTACTGTACACCTATGATGTACAACAGTAGCTTGCGTAAGTAATTTTAAATAGAGTAAATTTGGCTTGGCACGTTTAATGAAAACTTAAGTATTGTTGGCAATTGAAAATTGTGAGACTCGAGAAGTCCAGGCACTTTGGAGGATTTTCTGTTGTTTCAGTGTTATTGCTTTCAGACTGCATTAAGCTCCCAAATTAGTCAGAAAAAAAATTAATTGTACAAAATGCAAGGTAAATATTCCATTAATTCTCCCAATGTGATGCAGAGTGAAAAGATGCACGTAGAGCAGTTATTCTGCCTCTAGCGTGTGTATCACATAAAGTGCAGCTTCCTGCACAATGACTGAACCCGCACAGAGCATAGAGGTTTTGCCGCATGTACGAGGAGCTTCGTGGCGGAGAAGCAAAAGTAATTTCCCTAATGACTGGTTGAAAATCCTGAGAACTGCAGAGCATCCACTTTTCGTGTCTAGCAAAGCAGACGCCATCTCCACCTGCCTCTTTATGACACTGCAGTGCATGACAGAGACTGCTGCATCACACAGCATGGAAACAAAAAGCATATGTCAAAACTCAAGTAGGAAGCTTTGAAAGGTCTCCTGAGGAAGAAGCATTCTGTTTTGTAACGCGGCTTTGCCCTGAAAATGTCTCTGCAAAGTGTGTCCAGAGGACTTGTAACACTTTGTGTAGTCCAAATGCCCTCACATTTAGTTTTAAATACATTTAAGTGCACAGAAGCATTTGAATTGCAGGTATGATTGTATGTAGCCACTAAATCCTTACATTTTAATATCCACTGCATCAGTTTGATTACCACAACCACCTCACTGTCATGTCTTTCACTGCCCTCCTTTCACTTTTCCCTTTGCTATCTCATTTTGGAAGGTGTGGAGCTGGTGTGCACGCTGAGGTGAGGGGCCTTGCGATGCCAGATGAGGTTGCAAAGGTGATGCCTGTCTGGTTTGGGGTAAAGAAGGGTGCATGGAAGAGCAGTGATTTGTCAAGGAAGCAGGAAAACAAAGCTAGCAGCCACCTTCCTGCCAGCCCCGTTCAGTTACAAGGGTCCAGTAGAATACCATGAGTCTGAGAGAATGTTAGTAGAGTCCAATTCCTGTCAGTGTCAGTGCAAAAGTTTCCTTTAATTTACTAGAGGTAGGATAAGGCTGTTAATGAGTACACACCTTACTCTGTGTAGGAAGCGTGCAGTTAGTAACCAGCTCTAAAGAAGCATCTGTGTGCGTCTGCAATGTTCTTTAATGTGTCTTTGTAATCCTAAGAAGACTAGTGCTTCAAAAGTTTCTTCTTTCTTTGTTGTTAGAAGACCAGGTTGAAAAGGTGCATCAACAGGGTTACATTTTCTCCATGAGTTGTTTATACTCCCTCTTTATACCTACATGCAAATCGAAACCGGTAGTTGTTATTTCTAGGGAGTACACAAGGCCATAAATAGCTGTGTATCTGTGTATGCTCCCACTGTGTCATCATGTTTCTCTGAATCACAAGCTCATTGCTTCAAAGTTTCAAATCTCCTAGAAAATATTAATCTTTTATTCCCAGAAATATAATGTCATCATAGTTTATCAATGGGGCTGTCATTGCATAATCTACCTGTTCTGATAGAACCATAGAATGCTTCTAAATGCTAAACCGTTCTATATTTAAGGCTGTCAATATCTAAATGTCAGATTTTGTATGGAGTCACAGATACCCACACGCATGGCTTGGGTGAGCAGTAAAAGAAAATCAATAGGGAGGGGAGTACTCTGGGTGGTAAAATAGGAAGTTGCGTTAGGGCCAGCCAGTCCTAATGCAAAGATATCTAATGTGTTTCACCCAAGATATTAAGCGGGTAGTTTTGCTGTTTATCCCTAGTCCTGTGAGCTCCAAATCTCCAAACTGATGGGCTATTTCAGGAAGACTCTGAGTTGCTCTTGCGCTGCAGCAAGTATTTCTCCCACTGATAATACTGTAACTAATACCCACATCTTGGTGTACGCTGAGAGCATAGCTGCTCCCTACAAAATGTTACTGCATTATCAGTGTTTAACCTCATTAGTTCATAGAGTACTGCAGAATACCTTGTGTGTGAAAGGAGCAGAGGAGTCCAGATGTAATTCTCTGTATGTGCATACACACAAGTCTTCAGTCCCATTTGGTCCTTCTCTAAAGTATTTGTAAATGTTATTTTAAATAAACATTGAGCCGGTTCATTATTAAATCTGTATCTAAATTTCATCTTCTATAAGATGTTAGAAATCTTTAGGATTCATCAGCATGTCTTAATACTTGTGCTTGGCTAATGTTTTACATTTACAGGAGTTTTAAAAGGCAGGTGCAATGTGACATATCACAAGAAGCAAATTAAACTCTTGTAAAGCGCAGCTGGAATGCTAAAAATGTGTATTTGTAATTTAAATATGTGACACCATCACACTGTAAAATCAGTTCATAATTAGAAAACATCTGTTTTTTTCCAATATGATGTCTATTAGTATATTTAAATAATTTAGAATGCAGTAAGGGGGGTGAGGGGGCAGTCAAGCTATAGTAAGTGATTTGGGACATTTCTTTTGTTTAAATGGCCTCCTCCAGTTCTTTAAGTAACCCATCATTTTGAAGGCAATTCTTGGTTCACATTATAATCACCATTGATGAAATACATATGCCAAACATATGTGCTGTTATGACCTTATTGTCAGTCAAGAGCCAGGTTTTGTGGATGCTATTGTTAAGAAGGATTTACACACTGTCATGTTGCTGGGTTTTTTCTTTTCTGATTATTGGAGAACTGTGAGTCAAATAAAAGTTGATTATTTTAACAGCAGAATTTACATGAATACATAGATCTATATATATAGAAAACACAGTGATGTCTGAAGAGTTTATGGTATCTGGAAACATACTTAAACTGGATTAAATACTGACTGAAAATGTATTGGGATCAATTCAAGTTTAACTAATAAAGTTTGAACAAAACCACAACTTCTCAAATGAAGTTAACATGGTAGATTAGCCACACATCTGTCATCAGTGCTCACGTAGGAGGGTATTTATGTTGGTGTGATGAAAATCCTAATGGATGTTTTCATCCTGCCTGAAGTGTGCAAGTGGAGCAGCCCCCCAGTTCACTTGCACTAAACCATATAACCTCTCTCTTACCATTGCCTGAGCATCTATTTAAGTTAAACAGAAGCCATACATTCCTCAATAGGTTTTATGTTCTTTTTGTGGTGGACATACATGAATAACTGCTTGAAAGTCTTCACACATATTGATAATGCCTCAAAAGCACAGTATAGGCACAGTAGAGAACTCAGAGGGCTCTTTCAGCTCAGTATCTGGGCAGTCGTGTTACTAAACACTGTGAGGTCCATCTATCAGTATCAACTCTTCTCTGGGATGGAAATGCCCTGGACAAAAGAATGTGTTCAGTTTATGTGCTTCCCATTTGAAATTAAACTAATTTTTGCCCTGGAAATGAGGCAGAAATGTGAAACTAACTTTTTGGGGCTAGAGTAGCTAAAGTTAATATGCTGCAGTTTGCAGGCATCTCTGTCTTGGTCGTCTTTTATCAACCTTTGCTGCTGCAGCCCACCACAAGCTTTTCATCAGTTTATGCATTGTGCGCCAGGGCAAATAATGACAGAATATCTAGCTAAAGAAGGGGTACTTAATCAGCAATCAAGATTCAATTTGTTTTAATTTTAGCAGGTGTTTGTGAGGTACATTGATGGGAGAGATAATATGTACTGCTTTCATTAGCTCTCTTGTTTTTGTGCTTGAACATTTAAGAGCCAGATGTTCGGAGGTGAGCTGATCAGAATATTAAGTCTCCAGAGGTTGGTTTCCATAGTGTTTTGCATTCCTTTCTTTATCTCCCTCAGTTCACCCTGAGCTATGAGGTGCAAGTGCTCGCAATGACAGCCCACATCTCTGCTTCCTATTCAGCTAAAGCCTCAAATTAGTCTAATTCTCTTTTTAAAAGAACAAAACCACAACACAAAACCTATAAAAAAGTAAACCCACAGAAAACAACTTTATTCTAATAATCTTCAATTAATTCTTGGTCCTTGGGTCAGACTCATTTCTCACTTAGATTAGTTTAGTTGATAAAGCTCTTACGGAAATGATTTGTTTAGTAGCTGGTATAATACTGCCAGGATGTTTTACCTCAATGAAAACATGGAGATGCCATCAGTCAGTAAGCTACTGATTCCATCATCCTCTGAAGGTAAATATATAGCCTAGATCATTTCTCTGTTTTGGGGGAGAAAGAAGCAGCTATAACATCAGAATGCCTGAACAGGAGAGGGGACTGACTGCAAAATGGACATGAGTGGCCTCAGTCACTAGTCACATTTGAATATCATGGGAATTCCATAGCATAAGGTCATTGAAAGAATCCATGAGAGCAGACAATAGGATTGCCAAAGAAAAGGCAACTTAACCTTTTGGATAGGTTTTAGCCCAATGGGGACCATGCAGCAGCCCTGGCTCAGTAGTTGCTGCAGTAATACATCAGTAGTCCCCTGTACAATAAACTCTCCCTATGTTATGACTGTGATTTCTTTCAGTAGAGAAAAACAAGGCCAGAAATGAAGAGTTAAAGAGAACTGCCACTGGCGAATGCTATAATGTTTTCCCTCACTATTAATTGTTCTCTGTTTACTTTGATGCTCAAAGATTGCCCTGTTTTACAAGCATATTTTCTTAATTGTGTCACCTTGTACTGTAAGTGTGTCAGAGGGGAAACATTTGCAAGTGATTAGATATGGACCTTTGTGTCACCAAATGTATGAGGTACATACCCTTATAGGATATAATTGTGATCTTTTAATATGCGGCCATTGACCCGGACTTGTTATTATCTATTATAGTTTATAATAATGTATCTCTTTATGATTAAATGATGATGCCTGGCAGAACACTATGATTAGCATTTCAGTTATTTATAGATTATGTCAGAGCAGTAATAAACATAAAATGCTGTTAATGTGTGGCTAATGAAATCTGGACATGAACAAGTTTATGAATTGATATAATTCATTTGAGTGTTCTAACTGAGCTGCTGGTTCTCGTCATAATTCAAAAGCTTAGCAGGGTTCACCGATTAGGTGGTAGACTAATTTGCAACAAAAAGTCAATGGGTTTTCATCGTCTTGGGCTATCATACACAGCATGGCTGATTGCATAAGGACTATACAAAGTAATTCTCATAAATATATTTATTAAACTTAATATGTTTTGTGAGGTTAGGATGGAATCAGCTAGTGCACAACATATGTGGAACAAAATCGCAGTGTGTTAGACACTAAAAAGATATGTTCGGTAAAATCATTCAGGACCGGATCAATGAGGGGGTTATTTGAATTTTAAAAAGTGAACAATTCAATATCAAATATAAATGAGAGCCATAAAGAATGACGCAGATGATTGACTGAGTGAGCTCGACGTTTATTTTACTTTGGCATCATAATTTCATTTCATGCTATGAAGGCAGTTTTAAACTTGGGTTCTTCAGTGCCGCAGTAGCGGAGTATCTCTGCAGAGTTAATGGCAACTCTGCTCTCCCATGGCTGGGGAAAAGTGAGTCCCATCTCACACCAGAGCTTGTCTTCCTACTTTCTTCTCTTCTTCACAGTCCTCATTACTGACTGCTCCCTATCCTTGTACAACACTGTCTTTTGATGCCTACATACACCGAGTCTTGGTCATCAAAACAGATGGTCCCAGCCTCCATGGGGTATCATTTTGGGGTTTTTAAACAGTAGACAAGTGGTGTATTGGATAAAATTTCCTCTTTGGAGGTCTTTATTTTTCAGCAGAGTCTGTCACTGCATTGGTTTCCTCCTCCCTTTACCCATAACAGCATCTTTTGCTCTCCCCCTTTCTTTACTTCCTTGTGTCAAACCCACCATTGCTTTACTGAGGGTTGAATTCGTGAGCGCAATCCATTATGCTATGCAGTAATGCTCTTCTCTGGAAGTACTTACTAACTTATATTCCCTGTATAATTCTGGATTTCATCAGTATCCTTATCTCCTCCAAAATGCACTATCTTAGAGCCTTTTGTTTGAACATCTATGCTTAAACTTGACTTGGCTCCTTTGTAAAGAAAGGAAATCTCTTATGGGTTTATATAGAACCTCAAATACATTAGAAACACATTTTGATGAGGTAAATAGACAAACCTTTTTATTTATTTATTTTTAATACATAGTAAAATTTAACAAAAAGTATTAATATTATAAAGAAACAAACCAAAAGAATCAGAAATTATTTAGTGGCTGTGCTTCTTACTTAGGAAACTAGCAGGATTAGTTAGAGATGATGAACCTTGCTAATGATAACATTGATCACAAAATGTTTCTTCTTCCATTTAAAACAAAGCTGTGCAGTAAAGGGAGAGAGGGAAATGCTGCTTGAGAGTGCAGTTGTATCATCATTTCTTGTTATAACAGGAGTCCAAACAACCCTTGTGTATTCTTCTCTCACATTTGTATCTTGACCCAATATGTGAGCCGTACGAGGCTCTGCACTTTAATCTTTCCTATCAGGTTTTCTTCTGTTCCTTCCCAGTATCATTCACATTACACACATTCCTTCCATGCATTACATAAATCTTTGTCATGTCCCTACAGAAAAAAGACTTCATGTAATCATAAACACCCTCCCCCCCTCCCCGCTCCTCTCCCTCTTCCCAAGTGGTTGCTTTAGAGCTCCTTGGGAGATTTAGAAAGAGATTCATTCATTTTCCTAAAGAGAAAAGATTTGAGATGCAATTTAAATGCCCCTATATGTGTTATCTCCCCTACAATGCGCTGTGTGAACTGAGGTGGAATTCAAACCAAACAGCAGCCCAGAGCTCACTCTTCTTGTGTGCTTCGAGCAGGTCTCAGATGTGAGCATCCAGTCTGTGCTGGTGTTTGGCAACACCCCACTGGTGATGCAGGAGGTGACTCGTCTCCTCCTGAGTTAGGGGGATTCCCCAGTTTCTGATGAAAACCAGTTGTATGTGGTGGTTTTCAGGTTATTTGCAGCGTTGAGACTGAAGGACTTTGACCTTTGGTCATCTGTGGTTGCAGCTGGAGCTATCTCATGGTGATTGTGTGCATGTGTGTGTGTGTCTACCTCTCTCAGGGGCATAACGTTTGACTGGCTTTTCTTTGTGGTTTCCTGCAACTTTCCTAAGACTTAGGTGAAAAAGGAAAAAAGCTTTGGTCAGGTAAAAAAGCTGAAAACCATCAGAAAAACTCCTAAGTCAGAAAAGTCCTTCTCCTTAGCAAAGCATCCTTCATGGAAGATCTAAAAGGAGAACCTCCATCACATCAGTTTGCCATCTGCAGTATCATATCTTGTATGATTTTTGTGTATGATTTCCCCCCCCACACTGTTTAGTTTAAATTCTTCATAGTTAAGGAAAATGCAGTTGGTATTTCTTCCCTGTGTCACAACCGAGAACGCTAACGTTTCATTTCTCAAAGTGATATGTGGCTCAACTTCTGCTCTTGATATTTTCAAGAGGCCAGTGATTAAAAAACCCATGTAGAATATGCTCTGTTATTGCCCTCTCTAGGCATTGTCGCATAAAACCTTAAAGGTTCTGGTGCTAAATCCCCAAGGCAGCATTTTGATACATGCCAGATGTTCACTCATGGGAGAGATAAATGTTTAATAATTTTTGCTATTGTTACTGTTTTTACAATGTGTTATACTGCGAAGGCTAAAGCCCTGTTTTGCTGAAGGAACAAGCCTATAATAAGTATGATCTTTACCTTTCCATCATCTTGCTTTGCCTTAACAACCCGAAGTAGCCCAAATCTCACAGTAATGGCCAAAAGGGTTTAACTGTGCAACCTGAAATCCTCTTTCAGGGAAGAAAGGCTGCTAGAACCTCCAGTTGGTTTTAGATGTCCCAAACTTCGTTTGGCTCCAAGTAACAACTTACAACCTGTTTACACAGATTCCAGTATAAAATGACAAGAGGGTTAGTGTTAGTCCCATCTGCCTGTGGTATTGCACCTTGTATCTCCAGCGTAATGGAGCAATAGTCATCTTCTTAAATGAGACAAGTGCCAAGTTTTTAAAAGTAATATTATATACTTAATTGAAATTGATCCCTGTCAAAACACTGATAATGTCATCAAAATAACTCTGGTTTTTGGAGCTAATGGGAGCTAACAAAAAGTGGGATGCATTTTCCCCCCCAGATGTAAATTTTTGGCTAGAAACCTACGTCAGCAGATTGTGGCAGGTTTGGATAAAGTCTGGATTTTCAAGTATTCTCTAGGCAACTAAGAAAAGTTCCATTGCAAATGCTGCTCTTTCCCTGATGCGTTGAGATAAAGTACTGCATGGAGCGATGCTGCAGTGTCTCTGTGATGAAGTTTGAGATCTTCCTGGGTAAAGCAGTAGTTGGGGTAACTGGAGCTTGAAGAATGCTGGTTACTGGTAAATGACCTTCTTTTCTTCTCACAAATATCTTCAGTTCCCAAACAACTTTCCCCTCACCTTGTGATTCTGGGCTATCTGAAATAGTGGTGAGTGTGTTTTTCTTTACATGTCCCATATCAAGCAGGAGGAGGGAAACAGCAAAGGAGCATTTGCAGTTCCAAGCAGTGAGACATGAGTATGTCCTAGTTAGGTTGGATATGATCGCTACTCATCGCAAAGAGCACTGTTATTGAGAAATGACCTTCCTTTACTAGCCATGAGCATCCAAAAAGAACGACGGTCTTAAAACGAAATAAAACTCACCTCTGTGCCAGTCCTGAAGGGCACACAAGGTAACACAAAACTGAGGAGCCATCTAATTTAGGAAGGATGTTTGCTGAGCTTTTTCTCTCATGCACATGCACTCTTTCACTTATTCACCTTCCCCACTGCATTATCTTAATGAAATGAAGCAGCCCCCCCCCCCCCATCTTTCCAGTTCACCCTTGTCTAGAACTTATAATTGCTTATTTCAGATTTCCTTAGGCTCTAGATCTTCACTGTTTAGGCACTGAAAACCTAATTCTGCTGTCCTGAATAAGGATGGCAGACTTGGATCCACATCAAAACTAGGGAAGAGTGTATGAGTATAAATTGGTGTCACATTTTTCTCCAAGTCAAGCTGATAAAAAGTCATCATATTCTGTGAAGGTCATTATCCTCAAGGAATAAAGAAAAAATGTAGGAATAGAGGTCAGGCTGCTTTTGGAACTCAACTCTAGATTTAAACTGAAGGGAAAGGTTGGTAATCCATGACTGTGAAAGTTTGGCATCCTGTTGCAAGCACAAAGTAGTCCTTGAGAACACAGTGATGAGTAGCTTTGAAGGTTTAATTCAACAGTGGGGCAGGGTTTTGTAAGCAGTGATGGTGCAGTGTATCTGTAGCCACTGGAACAGGGTGAATCCCCGTCCACAATCTGCACTAATCAGTTAAATGTGGTTTTCCGTATGTGATGACTGAGTGTATCAACCATAAAAAGAAACAGTAATTGTACTATTTCTTACAAGCTGGTGAATGCCAATGAAATGCACATAGAAGGAGTTCCTCAGCTTTTACCCTCAGAAAATACAATCCTTTAGCTTTGTTCGGCTGGCATCAAACATCCATGCTTACGTTTCTGATTCAGCATTCTAACAAACTTCCAATTCTTGGTATAGACTCAGTATGAGGGAGCAGACATTTCCATTAATCAAGGTTAGCTGAATAATTTTCTGGCATGTTTTGCGGTGTTTCCTTATATCTTACTCCATGCTGAGCATTACTATTGTTCTTGGCATGATGCTTTACCTTGGAAAACGATTCTAATAGCTTCTAGGATCTGGCTAGCTGTGGTTTCCAAAACGTTCATCTCAACTGTAACGTGACAGGAAAAAAGTCTTAGACAATGCAGAAAAATTCATAGAAATAAAATAATTTACTTGTTGCTTTTAAAGCTTTCTTTCATTCTTCTTGGTATAAAATATGGCAAATCTGGAACACAGTTAATATTAATGTTTGAACTGGATACTAAACAAAATTGATGAGCTCGATTCACCATTTGATATCAATTTCTGTAGATCCTATTAATGCCAGTGGACATAGGCACATTTAAATCATATCCTAACCTCCCTACTGATGATGTATTTGATGCTGTGTTGCCAGGTGAGTTTGAACAAAAGAGGTAGTTTTGGAGCACACATCAAACCTGAACAGTAGATACTGAGAGATTGCTGTAATTTTTCAGCTACTTCCCAAATTCACCACGTGTAAGCATGGGCAGATTGCTAAATAGGCTTTCAAAATTATCTTTGCAATTATTGATGCCTGAGCGAGTTAGAGAATAAAAGTAGCAGTAGTAATGAAAATAGCAGTAGTAACAGTGATGATAAATTATGGCTCTTGTCCTTGTAATATTCAAGTCAGGAAATTTTACTGTTACATCTGGCAAGTAATGCAACCAAAATCTAGGGACTCTTTAAGCCAGCCTCACACCTGGCTGCTGGGAGGTGAGTATTTTATATGCTGCTTTGCTCTTATTTAGTGTTCCACGTGCAAACGATGGATCATTATTATCTTCATTTTCTGAACTTGCAAAATTAATAGGTAAATATGTAGAAAGCAATGTTTTAGCCAAAAAATAGCAATGCCACGAGTTGAAACAGCTACAGTAAATGGTAGAACTGAGTTCTTACCTCCCCTTTAAGGGAAGCAGAGGAGTGTCATGACCTTGACACTATGATGTTCTTAAGTTCTCTGAGCTAGGAGTTGGTCTTGAAATGGCATCCAGGGTCCTCCTGTCCCATTGTGTGGAGGGACTTTCTGTTAGAGGCGCTCAGAAGTAGAAGGGCTGCACAAAGAGGAGGGAAGGAGAGGCCAGCGAGTGGGGAAGCGGCTTGCCTTTGGGTGGTTATCTCCAGAGAGCAATTTAAATGTAACCCCACTGAGCTTAGCTCTGCCACTGAATTTTGTATTTCTTTGTTGGCTGAACTCTGAAGACATTATGGATTCAAATGCAAAGACTATATGGCTATTTAGCACCCCCAAATCATGAGGAATGGTGGCGAGTTCAAGGATCTGGTAGCTCCATCTTCAGATTGATGATCATCTCAGAATTATATATAAATGTGGTACCTCTCCTTCCCATTTATTCCAGGTCCTGAAATCCTTTTTCTTTGCACTCGCATAGTGGTCATGAGGGTGAGTCCCTTGCAGGAGCAAAGAATGATGTAATGGGCATCTGAGAGAGAGAGGGAGGGTGAGGAATGAAATGCATTGGGAATTAGATGGCAAGTAATAGGAAGGTGAGGCTGACATGGCTTGGGTTTCATGATAATACTGCATAGCAGAAGTCAATGATTAATACAAAAGGTGAGCACAAGCAAGCCAACAACCTTTTAATTCTGTTTCAGTGTTTGGATATACTAAAAGCTGTAGAAATTAATAGCAGATATTTGGGTTGTCAATAAGTGTGTTACTGTTCTTAGCACCTACCATCATGTCATCTCTTGGTTTTGTTAGCCCTAATAGAGGAATCACTTCTGCTGTCTGCAGTGGATGTGTTTTCTTGGAATCCACTGAAGATGAGAGCCTGTAGCATCTAATTCCTATGGAGTGCTCACTGTAACCAACAAGTTACCAAACATTTAGGGGCTGATATACAATAGGGGCAGGAAATGGCAAGTGGAAATGAGTTCACGTTCTTAGAGAATGGGACAATAATTGTTCCTTCTGTAATTCTTTTCTCCTATTTCTTTTAGTTGTGGGAAGACAGGGTTTTATATGTGTTAAATATGTTATAGGACAATTACCTCTGTTTCAGCCAAGCTTGAGTTGATAATTGTGCTGTAATGTATTACAGCATAGAGAGCCCTGAACTACCTTTTCCTTCCCATATTGAGATCTTTCTAATTATGTTAATTAATAAATAATAAGTTTTGATAGAGAGAATAACAGTAAGGTTGCAGTTGCTCGGTACCATGGGGCTATTTCAGCTGGGAAATGCCTATATTTGGAACATTACATTTATTTTAACACAACATTTTTTGTGGCTTTTATGACTTCCGTATTTCTTCTGCATGTGTACAAATAAGCACCTACATCTAATAAGAAGCTCTGCCTTTACACAGTCATTACACACAGAAGCAGAGAAGTGAGGAGAGCTGCAATAGATTATGTATGCCATAGACCTACATAAATGGGTTGTGGTCTTAACATAGCTTCTCCTGATTACTGGTAAAAAAACTAATTAGGTTTTGTCATTTATTCACTTGGAGTTTTGTCTCATTGAAACCTTGCTACTCTATTTAACCTACTTCTAGTCTGCAAATATCTGCTGCCATGTTATGTTCTGCTTTTTTGCTTAAATTAACTCCCGAATAATACAGCGTAGCGCATGCAGGAGAATGAAAAGTTTTCACATTTTTAATACAAGGCTGATTTTATTGTATTACTAGAGAAATAAGTTGGATTGCTCTCGCCATCTCAATAAATCACACGTGAAGTCTTCTTTTTCCCTAAATTAAATTTTTATTTAAATAAAAGTGTTATGTTTGTATTTGAACTGACAGCTAAATCTGATAATTAGAGTGCATGAAGTTGGCTTTGATTGGCATTGTAATTGGATTGTCATTGGGCTGAAAACCTATTATCTTTGGATCATGCCCCATGAAATCTGTTGAAGAAACTTTGCTGCCAGTCATTAAAGCCACCATCTTGGCTTACAAATTAGGTTTGAAAGGCTTTTTACCACTGGGAATGTAATTTAAACCACTGCAATTGCACTCCCATTAATTAAAATTATATTAAAATTATGGTTCATTTTCTAAATATTTTTTTCATATTTTATTAGACATACTTATTACTAAATGCTTAACAAATTGCATAGCAGAGCTAGTAAAATTATATTTTAAGATAATCCATCATTTCAGCACATGCTACTCAGCATTAGTGGAATTAGTCAGTGTGTTGATCATTAAAGGATGCACTATTTATGTTTTTCATTAGTGGTTTTCATTAAAAATAAAATATAATTGCAAACGAGATTTAAATAGAAAAAATCCACCGAAAAATATAATTAATACGAGCAGAAAATTTTGACAGAATCAACTTTAAAACAAAGTTAGTTTCTTGGGCTGTTGTTTTCCATATATGTCTTTTCTTTGTAACTCACAGTTGAATATATAAGCTGCATAGAGGCATGAATAGGACAAGCATTTTTTCCTGTGTAGCACAAAATAAGAGTTACACTGTGATCCAGGCTGACCATAAAGAATCTAGGAGTGTAATCAGTGCAGGTTTTGCCATGAGAATTCAGCAATGATATCATAGAATCATAGAATCATGTTATGGTTTGGGTTGGAAAGGACCTTAAAGCTCCTCCAGTTCCAACCGCTGCCACAGCCATGGACACCTTCCACTAGAGCAGGTTGCTCCAAGCCCCATCCAACCTGGCCTTGAACACTGCCAGGGATGGGGCAGCCACAGCTTCTCTGGGCACCCTGTGCCAGCACCTCAGCACCCTCCAGGGAACAGCTTCTGCCCAAGAGCTCATCTCCATCTCCCCTCTGGCAGGTTAAAGCCATTCCCCTTGGCCTGTCCCTACAAGCCCTTGTCCAAAGCCCCCCTACAGGTTTCTTGTAGGTCCTTTTGATATATTACAAAGACTGCTACAACTTTGTCCTGTGTTATAAACAGATGAGCAGAAGAATTTACTGAGGGGGCTCAGCAGCTCTTCCCTGGCTTCAGGTTGCTGCTGGAGAACAGTTGCTGCCCACATCCCGGCCCATCCATGCCATGGCATTGCCCCCTTTCACAGAGATTTTGGTCTGATGGGGTGTCCAGCCAGTTCTTACACCAGCTCATGGTACAGCGCATGAAACTGGTCATTTACCAGCTCATACAATATTTGTTGACTCTCTTTTATCCAATTACAGTTTTCTATAAAGCACTGATAATATTTCAAGCTGTATTTATTGAGCAGAAATATGATTTTAGTAGAGCAGCATTTCTAAATAGGTTCCAGTTAAACTGAACCATAGGAAAAGTGAAGTGAGAATTTGCATTCCAAGAGAGAAGTACCAGAGCATCCAACCAGTGCACGAGGACTCACCACAACCACACTTCATTGTAGTGGGAGGCAGACTTCTCATCTACGTTTCCCAACATTTTCTTTCCAGCTACTCTGCTGACTGGATTGCATTACTTTTCACATCGTAGCATTTGAGTAGTACAGCAGCATTTCTTATACTTGCCTTAGGACACTGCATTCCTGTAGTGATGAGGTGCTGGCAGACGGCCTGGATCTAGTCCTGTTGTGGGCCTGCCTTGGCTCTGCAGGAATCTTGCAGCCCGACTTGGAGTTCTCCGTATGGACTTTTTTTCCCTTCCTACATGAGATACTTCATCCAAAGAAGTACCTCATTGCTCAGCAAGTTGAGGCCACAAAATCACTTCTTTTAAGGTTGTGATTCCCCACTTGATAAACCACAGTGGGATTCATCTGAAATCCCTGGAGTGCTTTAGACTCCCCGTGCTGCCTCTTTAGTCTGTGAAACCACTGAACTCCTTTAAAAGCACCATTTTCAAATGGAGCACATATATTTAGACTTAACTCAAGCTGCTCCCATGTGTGGATTTGCTTACTCTGTACTGCTTAAACATTGTTCTGTGTATTAAGAAATTCTACGTTTTGCTTCCTAAGAGGATCTTGGTTATTTTGATTTATGTGGATCTAAAGTGAACTTTTATCTTACAAAGTAAGCATCAAAGCTGTAAGAAACTTGGAATATATCTAGTTTAGAAAAGAAAAGGAAATCCCAAACTGGCTTTGGAATGTTTCTGTCTGGCTTTTACATCAGTGAGGATTGGGATGATGCTCTGTAACATGGATGGTTAGTAATTTCAGAGTCATTAAATGAATAGTTGTTCACCTGACCTCCCTGTGCATTGACTGACCTCTGTCATTAGGTCTTCCTACTTAACATGACCATGCGTACACTGTAGCATGTTGCCTTGCATTCAACTGGTATTTAAAACCCATGAAACTTCCTTAGTTTGGAGCTTAATGTCAAACTATCAGTGTTTGGTGGGAGTACAGTGTAGTTGTGTTGGTGCAAATCCGAGGATAATGTAGGAATACGCTTTCAGCAGAGGAAGGGGAGGAAGTGTTAATGCCTTTTTCATTTTCAGAGGCATTGGATAAAATGTGTATGTCTTGCTGAGATGAAGAACTAGTCTACCGGTCATCTTTCTCCTTCAGCATCATCCTTATTGCCAGGCTAGGGAAGAAGGCTCCGTATTGTACTCTCTGAAAGGTGTCACTGCCTCCATGGCAGTGGCCAAGGCTGCACTGTAGCTTTGAACTTCCTCACATTGAGGAGGGCATGGAACGTAGATTTTCTTCTCTCTCCATGGTAAAGGTTATTACTAAAGAGAAGAGTTACTGCAGTGTTTCTGACTGCAGGAAACATTGAACCAAATGATCTTTTGAGGTTCCTTCCAACCTGGGCTGTTCTATGAGTCTGTGAAGAAGTCGCAGTTCTTTTCTTTGCACTGAACTCATCAGCATAGGTTAAACACAGTCAGATTAAGCCCCATACAAGCTCTAGGCTTACGGAAACCTAATCAGTAGTTGGGTAAAATGGAAGTGTAATGTATACAGATAGTGAAAGAACTCTATAGGGAAGCAGTATCAAGGGAGGGAAGGCATGGGACATGGGGCTTGCAAATGTCCATGTAGCATTGCTGTGATTGTTCTTGACCATAGACATCTAAATTGCACTGAACTCTAACATCAGATTCATACAATTCCAGGCTGGTTTGGGTTCGAGGGGACCTTAAAGCTCATCCAATCCCAAACCCCTGCCATGGGCAGGGACACTTTCCACTAGAGCAGTTTGCTCCAAGCCCCTGTGTCCAACCTGGCCTTGAACACTGCCAGGGATGGGGCAGCCACAGCTTCTCTGGGCACCCTGTGCCAGCGCCTCAGCACCCTCACAGGGAACAGCTTCTGCCTAAGAGCTCATCTCAGTCTCCCCTGTTTAAGTTTGAACTCATCACCCTTGTCCCGTCACGACAGCTGCTGATGAAGAGTCCCTTATATTAATGGCTTGAGGTTCCCTAGCCCTCCTCACCTACACATTTCATGTAATAAATGCTGCATTCCACAAATCCTGTAAAAAGAATATGAAATAACAAAAAAATCCCAACAAATTCCTGGGAATACTGTATTCAGCAGCACTTTGCAGTATTTACAGACGCTTATTTAGTGTGGTCAGTGCACAGGAATTTCGGGTTTCGGCTGAAACAGTTAATAAATGTATTTATTTCTCAGAGTAATTATTTGGGGATGGAAGTCTGTTAGCTACTGGTAGATTATTCCAGTAGTTAATCAATTAATAAAGGAGAGCTGGCAGGATCAAAATGATTGGCAGATATTCCTGGAATGAAGAGTAGAAAATGCAAAAGTGGCAGCTTTCGGAACAAAGAGGAAAAAGAAGCCTCAGAAAGTGGTTTACCAATGCGGATTTGAATGACAGCGAATCTGGCATCTCTCCTAAATTAAAAGCACTCTTTTTTCACTGTTGCTTAAGACGGGCAGAAGTCATGCTGATTCTGAGTCCTGCTGCAGTGACTCCTCTGTTTCTGTAAGGTACTGGGAACAGATCAAAACACTGGAAGTGGTTTAAACATGGAAGTTCCTGACACTTTCATCTGCTTATTCAGTAGCTGGGTTGGGCCCACTGAATCTCAAAATGAAGGAAAATATGTGATTTCTTTACTTTTTGTGAAGTTCAGCCTTCTCACTTCTGCCTCAGGTTTCATTTTGTGCTATCACAACTAATGATCCCAGCTCACTTCCCAGTAAGACACTAACTTTTCACTTCACTTTCACCCATGTTTTAGCTTTCCTGTATCTTGAAGAAATCTCATCTCTTTAATCCACTGCCATAAAGTATTAGTCTGTAATAAGCTTGGTGGCAGCTGGAAGAAGAAGAAACCCTGTTAAGTCACAGGAGAGAAAGGTAGCGGTGCTTTAGAAACCACTCTCCCGGGTTTATTGGTTTAACTCTTTAGTTCACCTTAAAACACCCAGCCCCACTGCAGGCCTGCTCTTCTCCCCCCCAGTCCCAGAGGATAAGTGGCTCTCTCAGCAGGGAACTGGATGCCTTCCCGCTCCCCACAAGCAAACTGGAGCTGTAACTTCCTCACTTGCATACCTGAGTGACAGCTTGTGTAGTTTGCAGTAAGGCAGCGAGGTGCTGCTGTAAACACTGAGGGCAGCACTCAAAACAGGAGCTGAACGTGCCATAAATGCTGATGTTGGAGGAAGGCATCAAACTGGGGACTTGGAGATCGGTGTCACAGAACTGTGGCATGGTTTGGGTTGGAAAGGACCTTAAAGCTCACCCAGTTCCGACCCCTGCCACAGGCAGGGACACCTTCCACTAGTGCAGGTTGTTCCAAGCCCCATCCAACCTGGCCTTGACCACAGCCAGGGATGGGGCAGCCACAGCTTCTCTGGGCACCCTGTGCCAGCACCTCAGCACCCTCACAGGGAAGAGCTTCTTCTTTATGTCTAACCTGAACTTCCCCTGTTTAAATTTGAACCCATCACCCCTTGTCCTATTGTGGGTGCAGCAGACAAGACATGCAATCTGTCCGTTCCTGGGTTAAGAATGAGCAAGCAGCTGTAAAAATGCCATAGTATTAAGGCTTTTTAGCCCTTATTTTGTCTGTCTCTCATGAGGAGGTTGTTTAATGCCTAATAATACCACTATTCCTGCTTGGAACTTCCGGATGCAAGTGCACAGTAAGCAAAACTTATTAATAATCAAATTAAAGCACTCAGTCTGAGTTAAAGGCACATTTTCTTACCTCCTCTCCTGCTTTCTTTTCTTGCAGTCAGTGTTACTTAGATTCTCTACATTAAGCTAATATTTATTCTTCTAGCCGCAGAAGAGCAGCAGAGTAAATAGGATTTTGTATAAGGAAGCCGGTGAAGTTAAACAAACAGGAAAGTGCCCAGTTCTAACCTTTCCTGTGTGAGCCTCAGCATCCCCTAAAGATTCCAAGCCCATTTCCAAAGCCCACGCCACCATCCTGCCTGTACTTGCTCGCACGGAGCCAGGGCAGAGCCCTTTGCTGTTGCACACAATGAGCTATATCCTCTGCTGTGAAAATTGGTCAGTGTTTCCCCAAGCCCATGGGAACTACAGCTATTTAAGCAAGCTGTGCATCTACCCCATGAATTGCTTCAGCATGTCTGAACAACTCGAGCAGGGCTGTATTAAACTCACTGCGGTGTAGAAGACCATGTGGATTTGAAATGCAGTGTACTACCTCTTGCAGGACAAAACAGTGGGTCAAACACACTCTCTTGTTCCTGTACTGAAAATGGCAGATTTATGCAACGTGCCCTTGCCCTAGAAATCAATACTGGCTGCTTAACTAACGAACCAAATCGCAGCTCTGATGGCCAATAACAAACCAATGGTTGTTTCTTTGTTCCGTTTCTTCTTCTGTTAAACTAACTGCTAAAGGGCAAGGGGAAAAAATAACAAGAGTTGTAAGCCATAAAGAACTTTGTGGTCTCCTTTGTAGGAGCTCATCTTTTCATAGCCTTGTGCTAAAGCGTGTAGGTTCCTTCCACACTAAGTACAAAGAAAGTAATGCTCAAGAAAGATGCACGCTTAAAGCAAGGAGAAACAAATGGACTGCTAATAAAAGTCAGACCAAAAGGGAATAATGTGTTGCATCATCTGTTTATTGTCCACTTGCAACCGTTTATAATGAAAGTGTGGGAAATCCGTCCTCATCAGATGCTTTATCCAGGAGAGATTCAAAGCTGATCTGCTCCATGGCCTTCCCCAGCTCCGAGGTCAGGAGAACAGGTCTGTAATTTCCTGGATCCTCCTTCCATCCCTTCTTGTAGATGGGCATCACATTTTCTCTCTTCCAGTCAACTGGGACCACCCCAGTGAGCCAGGACTGCTGATAGCTGATGGAAAGTGGCTCAGTGAGCACTTCCACCAGCTCCCTCAGCACCCTTGGGTGGATTCCATCCAGCCCACAGATTTGTGTGTGTCTAAGTGGTGTATCAGGTCACCAACCGTTTCTCCTTGGTCTATAGGGGCTTCGTTCTGCTCCCCATTCCTGTCTTCCAGCAGCAAACCAGCTTCTTAGATTTGCACACATTTGTGCCATGTGGTAATTTGTTTACTTGGAGGGCAGGAGGAAAACATGAGACAGAAGTTTACAACCGAAATACAGCTTATCAAAAAGTGGCCATAACCTTGCGTGGAACAAACGATTCCTGGGTTATGGCTGTACCTCTGTGCCCCCCTTTGTTCAGTGCTTGCAGATCCATGTGGCTTCCTGTGAGATGAGTGGAAATGTGACAATCTGCAAGGAGGTTGCACCCTAATTTTCAGCTAAGGCAGGAAGACGATCACTTGAAGACTGCAGGTCATCTCGTCCTACTTTCCACCTTCCAGCCCAATTAAAACAGCAGCCTTTAATTCCCATTTAGCTTTTCTCTATCTTTCTGTCTGTATTTATGTACTCCTACTGCCAATTATGCTGAATACTAATGAACAGGACTGGCCAAACATTTCAATGTTCTATTTCTCCAGTTGAAAAGTTGTTGGGGTTTTTCTTTGTTCAATGAGTATCCAAAAGAAAAATTGGCAGGAATATTTTTCCCAACGAGGGTCATAATAGAACCCCCCAACCCTTTGCCTGAAATTGCACACGTTCAAATAGGGGAAGAGGGAAGCCAGACCTCAGCAATCTCAAGATCTAGAGATTTAAGCACAGGACTGGGAGCCAGAAGATCTTGAATTACATCCCAGTGTCTGCCGCACACAGGATTAGTAATACTTTGCACTTACATTAGCACTTTGCCACTAAATAAAGTTTGGAAGTGACATTACAAACGAGGAAGGAGCGGCTTGGAGAAATGAAGTGACAAATCCAAATTGGCACAGCTAGTTAGTGTCAGAATCAGGATTACAGTAATTCTTGACAAGCCGTTTAACCTCCGTGAGGTTCAATTTTTACACCTTTAAAATGAAGTAGACGATTGCCACAAAAAGCAGAATGTGAAAATGATACCCACTGGTGTAATTAAGTAAATACATTGTTCAGAAATTACTACTCCTTTTCTCCAAGTGTGGAGATGAAGCAGGGTTTCGGTACACACCAGTGCTGCTCCAGGGAAGCACATCTCTGAAGGCTTCTTAAGAGGCAATGGTGGTGAACCAGCTCCTCCAGTGAGATTGCTTAGAGCTCCCCAGAAAAGGCTGCTACTTCCCAGTCACCTCCACTACAAAGCCTTCAGTTAGATGACTTTGGAGGGGGAGGCAGGTTATAGTGAATTAGACATTGGGCTGCACACCCTTGGTACACCTCAAACATGACTTACTTATTAGACTTAAAGCTTCAAGAAATGTATCTTGATTATTAAAGCACAGGAATTGCAGGATGCTTTGGTGTTGCCATTGACAGTTTGTCAGCAGATCAGGCTGGAGTTTTGGCTAACAGATAAACCTAGGGCCAGCTCTATTTGCTCATTTCTAGTAATGAGTTCCTAGAATACAGATACCAAAATCAAAGCTACTATTTACATGGTGTTTTATCTCCTTGCTTTTTAAAATAACAAGATTATCTTCATTTATTTGAGTCCTCTCTTTCCATCTCAGAATGGAACATAGTTGTAAAGTACAAGAAAGATTATGCTCAAGATGTTTTTGTCAACCAAAAAATGTTAGATAAAATGCTGCCCTTTATTTACGCTGACGCTGTCCTTACTACTTTGATCTAGAATAGTATTTTTTCCTTATTACCAAAAATGCTGTGATTTTGTTCAGAAAGTTAATAATGAAGGATAGGAAATGAATGAATGAACATAAATATATGCTGTTTGTGGTTTTGTAAACATAAAGGTGACCTGCAGTCAAAACCCCAACATTTAGACATTCATTTTGACACAGGCAAACCAATATTTACCCTTATTCATAAACACACTTTGCCATATACTGAAGAGAAAACATCCTCTTAATGTCTTCAGAGGAAATACGTCCATCCAGAATGTGTATTTGTAATCTATGAGATGTATGGTTTTGTGATTAGGAGCAGAATACAATCAATATCAGCTATCAATCTGAAGTTAAAGCCAGAAGCCTCTTCTGTTTGGATGAAGGCATTTATCAGATTTTCTTGGTTTTTCAGCTTCCTTGACAAAGGTTGCAGTTTGATACAGAATGATAAACAAGAGAATTATTAGTATTATTCAGAGAAGTTGCATTTCAATGCATGCATCCTAAAATACAGTAAATCTTGCTCTTGATTACCAATTCCAAGTGTTTTTTGCCGGTGGAGGGTTCTGTATTGTTACAAAATGCATCAGTGTGCAGCAGTGACAATTTGTTATATTTGTTATATTTTGTTCTGTTTTTCAGGATGGATTGCTAACTTAAAAGAAAAAGCCCCAAGATTGTGCCTGTCATGTTCAGGAGAATTATGGTTTTGTTTTATTAACTTGCATTACTTTGGGGGGATGTTTCTTTTCTTCTCTGTTTTTCCTGTGCCTGTTTTGTTCTCCCTGCCCTGGCTGCGCCACGTTAGTGCTGTGCACAGAGAGCTCTGTGAGTGCAGTGAAACCTCCGTGTTCTTTCACCTCAGGGGGGGCCTGACTGTGAGCATCTCCCTCTCAGCCTGGAGATGGGACCAGTGTAGGTGTGTTACAGCAACTAGCTTGAGCTCAAAGCAGACAACTGCCCTTCTCTTCCTTGGCGGCAATTGCTGCAGGGTGAGTTAGTGCTGTACAGCTGAGCCCTTTGCCTCTCTGATCAGGAGCTTTGTTTCCTCAGAAGGAGGTTTGGAAGAAATTAGATTTGCTAATATAAGGAGCAGGGTGATGGCACTGAGTTGTCACTTCATGTAATATTGGCTTGGTAGAGATGATCAGCTGAAAGTACAGTTAAAACGCTTCCAGGATTGTGTTTTGTGTGTAAAGCTGCTAAAATACGATAGAGATTGAGCATAATGGTTAACATCAGAAACTGAGAATTTGTGAAGAGATTCTGTGGGATCCAAAATGCTGATGGTTTGCTTCATGTTTAATCAGATTACTCAGTGCTAGCCTAAAAAATTGGATGTTTTTCTGTTGTTGATGTGACCAGATAGACTTCATCTGAATTACACTGTTATAAATGTGGAATAATTGGCATTGGCCTCTTAAACACAAGGATGAGTAGTGACAAATGTATCTTACCCAAGTCTGGTTGTAAAGAGAGCATCAGAGATGCCCAACAGTCTTTGCTGTCCCCCTGCCTACATGAATGCAAACTGAAAATCCCACAAGCAAACTCTGCGCCTGTGGTCCAGCATAAGAGGTAGTTGGGATATGCCTAAAGGAGCGTCAGTCCTGTTTCCTTCCTGAGAAGGAACCTCAGGTGGTACTGGGGAGCAGGGTCCTGGTTCTGCCACTGCAGTTTGTATCAGTTGAATCACATCAACTTGTATTTGTGCACGACTCTGATTTCTAGGCAGAGCTCTGGTGCCTTTCCATGTCATGGGCTTCAATTCTGCAAAGTGGAGAAGATCTGTTGGAAGCTGCCCCCTGTAGTTTCCTGGAGGTTTCCCAAACCCGCTTCTTGTATCTGTATCTATACACAGTATTTCAGCTCATACACAGCTCTCGTTATCACCTTGTTTCTAATTCAGGCACACAGCAGTGAACATCCAGTAACTCTATATCCTCATAACGGTGCTCAGGTGCAACACCCAGTATTTCACGGCGACTAAGGAAAGTATTTTGGCAGAGGTTTCACACAGAATATTGTGTACTTGTTGGCACGTGGCATATAGTTGTCTGTTGGCAACATTTGAGCCTTGAGAGGAGCATCGTGCTGCTTTGGCTATGCTCACAGACCAGTTCTGCCTTGCCTTTTAAAATGCCTTTTAAAAACTCTCTGTGAGCCTCATGCTCTCTTGCTGCTGCAGCTGACATAGCCGATGGTTCTGGGGCACTGCACACAGCAAAGGTGAACCGCACCACAACATCTGTTCTTAGTTCCCCCCCTCCAGCCCCTTATGAACCGCATATCTGGTGGGTGACTGTTTCTAATACCATGGGTTCAGATTGATTTACGCAGGCCACTGTAATTGCAGTATATCTTGAAATCTGAAACTACCTGCGGAGTGCTGGCACAGCAGAGTTTGTTTATCAGCTTTGGATTTTGGGGGGAAAAGAAAGAGAAATCCCATGTTGCATTTTAACAGGGATTGCTCCAGCATAAGCAGTAATTTAAACACTGCAATAATTGCACCCCTTTTTATAGCCCGAGTGAGGAACTCTAGAAAGCTGTTTGCAGGTCTGGTAACAATCTACAAACATGTCCTGGTGAAAATCAGTGCAGTGCTGTGGAAGGAAACACTTTAACACTTTAGTTCTGTCTCATCAGGTACCTTGGAGCTTCTTTTTCAAGTATCTTCCTAATACGTTGTATGAAATATTCCTCAAGAATGTGGTAGGGAATTGTGGCACACATAACTGGGGTGCCCGTCAGCTCTCCTGCTACGCAGAGCTGCTTTCATGCTTTCCACTCCTAGCCAATGCTACCTGCATTTGAATCAGTGTGATTTTAGGTACCAAACGTGTCAACCACTTCATCTTAGAAATGCAAACAGTCCCCTTTGTGTCCTCCTGTTGGGAATTGGTGGAATTCTTCCTCTAGGAAAAGCAGCCTTTCACAGAGATGGTATTGGGGCCACCCTGGATCTTTGAAGGGATGGTGCCCCGCTCCACGTGCCATGGCGTGGGGCGATGTGGTGTGGTCACTCCTACCCATGCAGCCTGTCGTGTAAGATTAACAGTCTAATCTGTCTGGGAGATGCTACTAATAAATTTTTGCTGGCTTCCTGTGACGCAGGGCACGCTCTAGATGAGCATATTTGGTTAAAAACAAAAGTTGCAACCTGAGGAAAAAAAAGCTATTAAAAAAGGCTCCACAATCCATTTGCCGCGAAACACCACGGCATAAAATGGGATTTTGGAGTATATTTCACTTGGAAATTGCCATTACACTGTACTTGTGAAATAACGACGTTAGTGACAATTTCAAATCTATCTCCTGGTGTACATTTTAGACATCACGGTATCCTCTTGTTTCCCATTTTTTACTGTTCAGACCCTCCACAGAATATTATTGTCACTGCAGACCTTTTATCCAAGGACTGTTGATCACAGCACAAGAACTGTCATCCTATTTGCATTCTGTGGATGCATCATTATTCACAACATTTGATGTCCATAAAACACATTAAAACTATTTCCTTGAGCAAAAATAATCAGCTCTCTGCTGTACATATCATTTGTATACTCAAATTGTGAAATGTAAATTGATATATAAGAAAATGGCCCATTAACTTTTTCATTAATGACAATAATACATTTTGTGCATCAGCGGTAGGAGGACCCTACGTTCATTGTAAGGAACCTGAAGGATAAATGGAGACTTCTTTGTGTTTCATAAAAATGAAGGTTGTCATCAAGCACATTTCAGAGTTTGGGGGCGCGGGGGGGGGGAAGACAGAGATTATTTTCTATGGTTTCTGTGGCCTTATTTGTTTTTTAAACTATTCACATACTTGGAATCATTCTTAAAGTAAAAATCCTCCAACGGACCTGACCCTTCTGCCTTTGCGGCACGATTTGCACTGAAAGCCAACTGGCATTTTGCCTGCAGAAGGACTCGGAGTTACCTGAGGTATATGTTAAATATTCTTTGTTAAAAGCACTATATGTGCACTGAATATCTAAACTGGGCACAGCTCCCACCCAGCTGGTCACGAAGTGCCTTGAAACGTTCGTGCCGTGTTTTCATGCCCATCCCAATATTCATGTTCACAATAACATATTGAATTCTGGGGAATTCTATAGGTGCCCTAAATTGGCTGGATTTGCAGTTCCTACTTAACTTTTTAAACAGTAGATCTATTCCTGCCAGAAAATAAAATAACAATGAAAAGTATTACTCTTTTCTTGTGAAATGTAACAGGCAGCTGGATTGATGCTTCTTTAGGATTGATGCTGACTTACCTGGAACTTACTGTGGTTTTTATGTATGTAATTTAATCATCTTGTGTCTTCTAAGATAATAGCAAGTGATATTACTGTAATTCATGTGAATTAAGACATCCTAATATGTATACAACCGGCTGTCAAATCACTGTGTATTTGCCATTTGATTAAACCATAGATTAATAATTTTTCTATAACTGATACATCATGCACTAACAGATAAAGAGCATCTGATATTAAGTAAGTGGGAAATAAAATCTGCTTTCAGTAAATTGCTTAGAAAAATTACACAGTACATTTAAATTACCATTTGCTTAGCAACATGCCCTTATAGACATTCCAGTGGGGCTATAAAATGATCGATTTACTTTAATTTTCTACTGAATCCTGAAAAAATGGCTATCAGTAACCTATCCCTTCATCATGGCATGCTGATTCACTCTGTGTATTAAATTTACTGGCAAGGAGCAAGACGTTAACAAAAAGTAACAGATAATGTGAACATTTCATGCATAATCTGTAATATGAGATATGTATTAATAGGGAAATTATGATGCATTCAATTATTCTGAAATGCCTTCCAGAGATGTTTTGATTTGGCTGCGCCCTGATAGTAGCAGCACAGCAGGGAGCATCTCAAGTGATGAATAACCTAATCTCCTAATCTCAAAATGGGCACTATTCACAGCTAGCCCGGGCTAGGCTGGGGGAAGAAACCACGCTTTGCAGGCACTGTTGTGCCAAACAACAACAGAAAAATCAGCAAAAAGTCTCTTCTTTTAATGAAATTCATCTTCCTAAGGAATGTTATTTTTTGGCCCGGCGGTTCTACAAGTTTAGGTGCTGCTCTGGGAAAGAAACCTTTGCTAACCTCTAAAATAAACTTGGGAGACAAAAGGCTATAAAAATAATTGTGTGTGCAGTTATTCTATTAGCATTAAAGGTTGCTTTGTGACATTATACAAAGGAGCTCTTTCTGACTTTACCCAGTTTAATATATACCTGAAATGATCTTTTACTATGTATACAAATGGGGTTTTTTTTATCCCTGAAAGAAACCCACGGGCACAAGAAACTTCTTATTTTTGTGTCGCAAGCCCACCGTAGCAGAGTGCTGCTGGTGTGTAATTAAGCAGCCGTGTTTACTACTTCTCCTGGTGAACAATAGTCTGCTTTCCTGAGGAGGTCAAGCAGGATTTATTTGATTGTGTGCATACCCAGAGTAAGCAAGGTGGCTCTCATCCCCTGCCCGCTCCTGGCCACTTTCACTACTGGATGTGTTTTACTCCTGTTTACTCACCCTTTAGCTTGGCATCTCTGCAACTAGACCAAAACAACACGAAAAACCCCCATGCATGAATTAAAGCTACCGTGTTGCAGCAAACAATTCCGGGCAGAGATGCTATGCAAATACGTGGAGGTTTTTTTGCGCTTAATTACTTGATTGCAGTGGGCTCACTTTTTGATTAATGCAATTTGGCAAAAGGTAATATTACACCAGTGTATTACAATTTTTGGTAATTATTCAATGTTAATATGACAGTGTTCTTGAAGAAAAATGAGAAGGAAACCATAGCTCTTTTTTTTGCCTTGCCTTCAATGCACAGCCCTGCTCGGGAGGAGAATCAGACAAATACTTGTGTAAATAAATGTGCTTTATCCATGGGAGAAATCTCACTAAAAATTACGGATTGGTCTCCTCCTGACTTCCTGTTCTTAACGCCGTACTTTTAAAATTATTGGCATTACAAGGGTGCAGAAATGATTTTATGTTCTTTTTTTATGCCGTAGTTTATTTGATTTACAAAGTGATTTGTTAGAACAAGTACCTTTGCAGTTTAATCATAATGCCACATTGTGTGTGCTGCTTTACAAGAATCGTGCTTTCCCTCGCCTAATGTCTTTGGCAGCCCGGCTGCCTTTCAAATAGAAAGCAGAGAAGTGTAAGACTACTTGGATTTCCTTTGCTTAAGCAATCTGATTTCCTCCGTGCTCTGTTTCATGTGAGCATCATGGTAAAGTACAGCAAGACGTAGTGCTTTTCACTAGCCTTTACTACGGCAGTCCCACGCCTGCTCTTAGCTATACTTCCTAGAGCACACACTTTGCGCTGCATTGTAGTTACTAATCATGGTTTAGCAAACAAGGAAGAAACGGGCCTCGTTTTATGGAACTTTCCGATGGGGGATGTTGGGTTTATTTCGCTCTTTAGTATAGGAGAATGTACAATTGCTCTGAAGATAAATAAAAGATTCAGCTGGATGCCACTGGAGAGCAGAGCAGCATGTCTTTGGCATTGCTTGAGTCTTATCTGATTTGGATTTGTATACCTCATGGGGAATGGCAAAATATTGGAACAGACGGCTTGATATTTCCAAAGAATATAGTGGGCTTTATTAGCGCCAGTTCCACTCCCTGACTGACGGCTTCTTCAAATTTTTTATCTTATTAATCTGTGCTACTGTATGTAAATGTTATTCCTCTCTGCATAAGGGAGGCAACCAGCGATTTGTAATAAATGCTTATGAGTGCCTGAGGCTGCACTTAAACTTTAAAACATCTATTATTAAGTTGCAAAAAAACACTGTAATGGCCAATAGTGACCTCATAGGAATTTTCAACTGTGGTCTGCTCTTCTGCATTAAAAACAAAAAAATTGCCTGAAGTTAGAATTATGAGCAATGCTATTTTAACAGCTGCATTTTGATTATTAAAGTGTGTTTTACAACTGAATTACAATGCTTTTATGGACTCTAGGTATAAGATTTAAAAAGGTCATTAAACGTAGTCGGTTTTGTCACAGTAGGTGTCATTGTATACAATGGACACTATACAATCTATTTTATGTCACGGGACTTAAGATTTAAAAGAACACAGGGAAGCATTTTTACTTTGCTTAAGCATGTAGATTACTGTAGAGCTTTTCAGCTATTTTGACAGTTTGCAGTCCAAAATGACTACTTTCATTATTATTTTATTAATTTGACGAGAAGCCCTACAGATTTCCTGGGTATGAATGATCCATTTGTCTCAGAAATAATTAAAAATGCCAGCCCTAGAGCAACAAGACAACAGAAAACACTTCTGGCAAATCAATGTGGAGAAATGCATCGCTTGTACGGTAGCCAACTCTGTAGTCCTGAGCCAGTTTTACATTTTCTCCAGCTGATAGACTATGGGCTCATTGACAGTGAGTATTGACCTGCAGCGTGGGCTAGGAAAATGCAGGACCTATAAATTGATTTATCGAGTACGTCACGTGCCGGGTACTATATGTTGTAGTGTTTACACCACTTGGAGCACTGATGCAGGCTGAGGCTCTGCGTTTTTCTCCATCGGGTGAGGAGGAAATGCGGTTGCAAACGCCAAGTGCAGTTTGCTGCCCTTCGACTCATCTGTGTTTGACTTGGAAATACTTAAATCTTCAGTTTCCCTTTCATTAATTTGTCATGGTGGTTCTCCTCCTGAAGACCCGAAGCACAAACAATTCGCCACTCGGGCTGCTGGGTGCCTGTATGTTAATGAGTGCAAAGGGAGAAACGATAAGTACAGAAACCTCAAAATATTTGACAAAATGTCACAAAAAAGGATTGTATTTGCATGTAGTACCATGGCTAGGACATAATGATTAGTGTGTAGTGCCTTGCTGGCAGTACCTACTCTAGCTTATCCTGATAACATGTCGGCTGCACAGCTTTGAATATTGTATATGTGCTTTGAACATATCTATGACTAGCGGAGCTGTCACTCTCTTGAAAAATGTGGCTGCACGAATGACAATGGTGCTTTAATTTTATTTTAAAGAGGACGACTTCTAAATAATTATTATCATGCTAATAACATTTGTATTCTTCGGTGTATAATTAAGATCTGCCTGTCTAAGCATGAAATAGGGTTGAAATCTTGAATAAGTACGCTATCCTTAACCTATTTAGTAAATCAATTTTAATTTGGTATTCTTTAGGTTAGATCATAACAATAGAGTTGCTGTATACAGAAATAAGACAGTCACAATCGCGGGCTGTAAACCTCAGAAATGTTTAATAATAAGCAAAGCTCCTGTGAAATTAAAAATTCTTACATTAGAAATGGAAGTGCTGCATTAAAAAAAGTGATTCAGCAATTACCAAAGTCATGTGGTTTTGTTTTAATTACCAGGAACTCTTTAGTGCTTAACATGAAATTGTACACGTGATTTTTATCTATAAGCCCCTATAGGTTTTAATCCTTTTTGGGAAGACTTTGAGCCTTCCCCATTTTTGGAAAACCTAAAGAACACAACAACCATGATAAAATCAAATTCATACACTCGAGTTATATTAGCATATTTGTTTTCCCTATTTAAATACCTAGTGAACCAGTTGGAAGATCTTTGGGGAAAAAAAGATGTGTCATTTCCAGCGCGTACGTATGTTACTGGTGAATGGGTAGTTGCCTCAAAACTTAATGCACACCTCTCCAAATCCAGGCTGGAAACCATTTGCGTAGCGCAATGGATGGAGGAGATGGGATGTATACCAAGCCTTCCCTGTAGCAATTATGCTAGTGTATGAGCTGCTTATGTGCAAATCTAGCAATGTCTGTTAGGAAATATAAAACCAAATCATATAAAGAAATGCCTGGGTGCAGCACGAGCCTGCTAGCTCTGGAGCTTGGATCCCGTTGCTCATCACAGTGGGCTCCGAGGCACCCTCCTGCTTAAGCTCATGTTCTTACTGTTGCTTTTCAGTTCTGCTTGGAAAAGGAATCAGTTTCTTGCCTTCAGAAATACCTAACAGGAGACTGAATCCTGGTTGGAAAGGGGAAAGTGGGAGAAGCAGGACAGGAAAATATTCATAGATATTATATGGAGCTGTTTGATGTCTTTGTTATTCTAAGTTTGCTTCCAAGGGCTGTGTCCCTAAATCCTGCTTCCCAGCCTTAGTATGGGACCTGTACTGATTGTTCTGCATGTGAGATCTTCTATGGCTGCAGAAAAGGTATCAGTGACTTCCCCAGATCTGCCTGTGGTGTTTCCAAACCTCATGTGTTCAGATCAATGACACTGGGTCCTGCAACAGAGTCCAAAACACAGCGACAACATAGAGATTGCGTGTTCCCTGCAGAGCCCTATGGCTTCCCATGTGCCATGGTGCAGAAGCAACGTACCTGGGCACTAGGTCAGGTTCTTGAGCTTTTTTCATGCCCCAGCTTTTTATTTGATATTATTTATGTTTTCTTCTGCCTCACTTGGCTTTTTGTCATGTTTTCTTCCTATGGCATTTCTGTGTAACAGTTGCATACGAACAATAGTGATAAACCAGCTCTCATTAAAGACTCATCGACCGATCCTTAGCTGTTTTAAATTGGTGTTCACTGCAGAGCTGCAGTGATTTACAGTACTTGAGACTCAGATTCATGATGCCTTGAGAAAACAGGGGAGGAGCACAGATTGTAAGTGTGGCTTTATTAGGGGGGATATTCATTGGGGACAGTCTGTCATTGTTGCTATCTCATTGCTGCTATTGCCAGTCATTTCTGCGGTGCTAAAATATACTTGACAGTATTTGGTAGTCTTGGATAGATGACCAGTTAAGCAGAAACGGTGCAAGTGAGGAACGTAATTTGAACACCTCACTTCTTTATGTTCCTTTATGAACCTTAGACATAGCTATTATCTTATAATGGCACATTTTCTTTTAAAAGGCCCCTAACAAATGTATGGAATCAGTATTTTCTAACCTGAACGGTTTGCCTACTATTTGCCCCAAATGACATTTGACAAAAAGGATGTGTTAATGTGGGCATCAAATGGCTTTATTGGCTATGTCAAATGGTCCGTATGCTTGATTTGATCTCAGCCAGTGGTGCTCCTGTGTGAAGGAATTGCGTGTGCATGTGCTTGTAGTGCACTGCAAAACGAAGGCATGGCTTGAGATACAGAATGTGCTTCCAAACATGGGTTCAGTTTCTGAATATAGGGAAAATGGGAAATCTGGGCAAAGTTTTCCTTAAGGTGGAGTGATGAATACATTGTATGCTGAACATGGAGCACAACTAGTGTTTCCAGTGGGAAGGAATTGACAGAGAACGTGGCTGTGAATTAGGGAGAGAGGATGAAGGACACCTTGTAAGGAAAACAGCATCTGGGAGGAAACATTACAAACTATAATGCAACAAACCATTCTTCCATGAGACTTCCAGAAGTCAGGTCATTCAGCAAAGAGGAATTCAGCCCATGGCTTTCTATGGCCCAAGAGGCACTGGCCCCATTGATTTTGTATTTTCTTCTGTCTATATGTTCTGAAGTGAAAGTTTGTTCTCAAAGTTTGGCAACCCTTTCACTAAAACGCCCCTTTTCCTTGTGATCAGAGATAAAGCCACAAGGAGAGTATCCTGGAAAGACAAAAATTTGCAGGTTCTCATGCAATTTTCTTCGTTTCTCTGTTCATATAATAACAGCTCACTTTCAGGAGAGTGCCAGTCCTTATGGTGCTGGTCCCCACCTGTGCCCTCTATTAATGCACTGCTGTTATTTTGATTTATTCAGTATTTAGAAGAAGGCTCTCTTATTTTCTGAGGACCTTTATGTAACGATACAACATTAGGTATGCATCAGCAAGTGCTATCAAATAAATAATACTCTTTCCAAGTAATGATAGCAATAACGACCCAGACTCTTTGGCCTCCAACTGCCCACTTCTTGAATTGCTTAATAAAAGTGGATGCTCTTCTCCATGCCCCCAGAAGGAGAATAAAGTGGATCTTTGAATCAAAAAGGGTAAAATTCTGAAGTTGAGGGTTGTCTGTATGGAGTACAAAGCTAAAATAATCCCTGTTGTTTATGTGAAAGGGATTCCAAGTCTAGATTCCAAAGTCTAGCATACCTTTGTTGGTATGACAATAAGACAAGAAGAGATTTCCAGTGCTGCCAGGTCTTAAGCCACTTAGGATCTAATCGCATCCCCTGATTTGCAGTCAGAAAGAACTGGTCAGATCATCTCAGAAGCATTATCCAGCCAGTGTGTTAGTGAAGAACTGTGATGTCTTGCAAATTGTAATGAAAAAGCTTTAAATATTGAGCTCTGTTTTAGAGAAAAATAATCTGAAAGACCCCTGGTGTTTGTTTTTGGGAAACCCCCACAAATTTAGATTCATTTACCTCACTTGAAACAAAACCATGGCACTTCTTAGATACATTATCTTTCTTTTTGAGTGACCTGAAGCTGTTTTTAAATGCAGATGAAGAAGATGTGTTTGGCCCCAGCAGTTAGGCAAACACCAGAAAGCAGCTGATTATGTCTTTGATGGTACCACTAACAGCCCAAACTCAGTTAGGTGTCAGGCTGTCTTAAACTGGCCTGATGTCATTAAAGTCAGTGAAGCTACACTGATTTATACCCAAGGCACTGTACATCTTTGACAGAGATTCTGACTGCTTGTCCATATTGCATTTATTTATTCATTTATTTATTCTGGTGAATTGTGCCCACTTTATTGTTACTGTCCCCTAAAGCTTTTCTACCAGGCAGGGGATTTTGTTACCAGTTTGAGATGTGGCAAATGTAGCACTGGGTGTCTGATTGTAAAATCATCTAGAAATATGTAATTAAAAAGAATTTAAAACCTAGAAAGAAGCAAAATGAGATACAGCTTGGAAAGAATCCATACAATCTGTAAGATAACTCTTCTATACTAGTGAGGTAATTTCAGCTTGGTACATAGCAAGTTTCTCATTGCTCTTGTCTTGAGGAGTTATTTCTTCTTTGGAAATCTTAGTTCCATAGGGAGAAAGCAATTTCCTGTTCAACTCAACAGTTATGTATTTCTGTGCATTATAAAACTTATTGTAACTAGAGGAGCTATTACCGACCTCACAGCTTCAGCAGAGGAGCCTTGTGGCCTTGCTTTCCCTTGTGATCTGTAGACACATTGAAGTTGGCTTCTTCTCAAGCTAGCTAGCATGTGCTGACCTAAGACAGCTGAGAAAAAGATGCCACCAGTGACTGTATCAATGGCAGTCAGGATTATTCAGAGAAAACCCAGGAACGCAGTAGCATCTATTGTCCTTGGCACTCGCAGCTTTACCCACCTTCTCAATCAAACAGGGAGCGAGTGGCATCCTCCAGCCAGCATATATAAAAGCTGACTAATCAGAGGTGAAAAGGCAGGACTGGTCTTGGAAAGCTGGCGAGCATCCTTCTCTTTCTGTTGGCCTCTGGCCTCAGACTTACCAGCAGCTGCCTCTTACAGAAACACTTATGCTGATGTGCCTGATGGACATAGCCGTGAGCAGACATATGTGCAGACCAGTGCCAATCCTCATGTGCTCTGGGGAGGCAGCTGAATTAGAAATGGCAGAGGCTTGCTGCAGCTCTTGGGAGTCAAGGAAGAGGTTCAATACAATAGGCAAGGACAAAATGGCCCCTAGCAAAAGAAATACTCTGTCCCAGAGGCTGGAGGATGAGTGCATAAACATTGGTTACCTTATTCTTTGCAGTTTGCCACCATGACTCTTTGATAAGGGATATAATTTGAGTCTGTATTTGCAATGTTTTTCCTATAAAACAAAGACGTGGAAAAAGGGAAGGGCATCAATTTGTGGCTGAAGCTGATGTTGATCAAGGTATATACTTGAGGAAAGCAAGCCTAGGTACCTCGCTGTGAACTCTGATGAATGCTTAATTTTAAGCACCAAACTTTAGTATCTAACTTAAGGGTATGGACTTATTCATCAACAAATATTCAGTGGACAGAGAGAGAAGCTCGTGCAGAGGACAGTACAGGACAGTACCTATATTAAACACTGGCTCTGAATTGCCCGGGGGAAGTCAGCTGTCTAAAATTAGAAATCGCTGTCCCAGTGATGGATAAGAATTGAAACTCTGTGTGGGGTGGACAGCTAAATAGAAAGAGAAAATGGAAAGGGTGATTTTGTCTGAGGTTTTAAGCTATGTGTTTAACTAAAGAGAGCAGGTCCCGCATATGGGAAGTCACCTCAATTTCAGACCTGGGCATTCAGACCTTTCTTTTATGGAAATTTTGGCTAAGCATATAGTTACAAATGTACCCACTGTACATGAATGTGCAATCCTCTTAATTCCTGAAACCTTTAGGCACTTGGCCTTCCTCTACTGCTGTCTGGGAATGGCATCTACCCTATATCCTGAACTGCATTGGTTGTGAGAGTGGTAGTAGACTCTGCTCCAAGCTGGGCTAGAGGGAGTGCTGGTAACCTAACTGTAGACAATCTTGTCTCAGTGCCTCAGAGTACTCCCTGGTGCTACTAAATTTACTACCACAGATGTAGTCAAAGCATCACAGTGGTCCTGTGCACGCAATAGAGTGGTCAGTATTGCTTCCCAGTGCAGCCTTGGAGGAGATGGTGTGCCATCGTTCTAATCCTCCTGTGATAGTTTTCCCTCTGTTTGCTATTAGAGTGCTGATCTACTTAGCAGTTGGGTGAGTTCACCAGCGTGTGCCTTCTCAAGCGCCTAAATGTGGAATGAGCACAATGAAACAGCTGATGCGCGGGTCCCTGCACGGCCTGTCACTTCCCAAAACCACTGGCAAGGAAACATGCACTGGAGACATTTTCGTGTTGCTGGTGCGCATGGCCTCATCTGGTGCTGCTCTCCAGCTGGATCCTCAACATGTCCAACTAGTCAAACACAGCTCTTTCAATGAGAGAAAAATGTTTCATGCCCCGAAATGAATGCAAACAGCAAATCCATTTCCCTCTGCTCCTCTCTCCCCGATTCCTAACTGCTGAATGTATTCATGGAGTTCTGAGCACATCTTTGTCTACCAAGTGACTGTATCCTGCTGTTGAAATGTAGCTGTTGTAAAATATTTTAACCTGCATGTGGAGGTGTAAAGTACAGAACCTGAAATGGGCTTGGAATAAAGGAAAAGGTGGGAAATAGCCGCCGAGTGACAACTCTCTCAGAGAAATAGGTTTGTTTTTACAAAGTGCTGTGGAGGTACCAGGCTGAAACACATATTCCTCTTCCCTCCACCTTCATGGGGGGAGCGTATCCGCTTGTGATTCTGTGGAAATAACTATTTCTTCCCTTCTTTCCCTCCTTTTGGGATTCATATTTGCACAAGGGATCTGTAAGAATGGGTGAGTGCTGGAAATGAAGTGTTTACCTTTAGACTTTTCCCATCTCTTTCCCTCGATAATGATCAGCTGGTGGTGCTTCCGTGTACTGCTACCAACAAGCCTGACGGGGACACTGGAAGTACTGGCCCTTGATTCAGTGCAATGCAGCTGTTACTTAGTGCCTGCTTCTGGTTGAGCACACTTAGCTCACAGGTAGAATTAATCCCACAATGGTACTGAGAGGTCAGAGCAGAAGCAAGCTACCAGATTAGCCATTAAAAGGAAGGAGTCATCCTACATGGACAAAGATTGGGAAATGAAACCAGAGGTTTTGTTGGAATCCAATTTGTAAGAGATTAATAAAACCACAAAAGAGTAACAAAAGGATTGCTTGGAGAAGTAGAAGAGAAGCAGCTAATTCTTGACAGTACTCTTACTTAATGTTTTCTTCACCAGCAGCTCAGCCCTTGCAAATCTCTTGCTGGAGGAGAGCTCCCCTCTGTCTCACACTACAAAAGACGCTGCTTTCTCTTCACTTAGCATCAAAAGAAGTGTTCCATCCATTTTTAAGTAGGCTGTAACTGAAACAGCGTGACACGGGGGGTGGCTGCGGTTGGCAAAGTGGGCAAAAACTATCAGGGTTTTACACAAACTGTTACCACCACAGAGAGACTGACAAAATCTGTTGCCCCTTCAGGTGAGTTAGGGGTTATGACTAAGTGACTGGATGTTCTCCTTCCGAAAGTAAAAGCTTATTTAACTGGGAATAAAGCATTTGTGAGAAAAAACACATTTTTAAGGAGTAAATATAGAGAACATGTATTTTGTGTGTCACATAGAATCATAGAATAGTCAGGGTTGGAATGGACCTTACGATCATCCGGTTCCAACCCACCTGCTATATGCAGGGACACCTCCCACTAAACCATGTCACCCAAGACTCCACCCAACCTGGCCTTGAGCACCGCCATCCATAGGCATCTTCTGTGCGGAACCTTGTGAAGCCCAAATTTCTGTATATTTCTATATCTATGTTTTGGCTTCTCTCTCAAGACAGCTGATCTCCCTTTCCTCCTCTGACAGCTTTTAACTATATGATATTCTTTAGATCTGTAATATCTCACCCTGTGTCTTCACTGGAGACTGAATACAGGATCCTTGAAGTCAAGAGCTTCTATGCTGTGTTTCAAGTGTGTCCTGGGACATTGTGTATGACTTCCCAGCACATGCCACTATCCTCATAATAATGGGAGGATAATAGGAGTTATCCTGGATGCCTGAATAACTGGGTTATCTATCTGTTTTGTTTGATTGTTGCCTGGCATCTCTCCCTCTGTCACATCTACATTTTCCCTTTGCTGTTTATGGCGATTTCTCCTTCCATCGGCTTGACTTGTGCATTAACATTTCTTAGCAGAGAACCACAGTTTTCGTCACATTCCCTCATTGTCTGTACCTGTTTGTTTCCAATGGAAGATTTTAGACAACCTCCTACTCTCTGTCATCTTCTTTTCAAACCAGAATGCCACGAGTGAACTGAAGGGCATGGGAAAAAAGCCTTTCATTACTTAATAATTTCTTTTTAAGTCCCTTTCCTTCTTTTTCACTTTGATATTTGGGTAAAGCTATTTTTGAGGTCTCATATATTTTTTTTTCTTTGAATATATTATCTTTTGCCTTTGATAATCACTGTCATTCTGATTCTCTTTAATTGTCTCCAGACAGAGTATCTGGAGAAAGGCAAGTGTTACTGTAGGGAACTCTGTGTTTTCAGGAGAGCATTTGGGCAAGGATATTAGGGGAGGGAGGAGCTGTAAAGATGAATGTTAATAATGTCTTAATTATTTAGCAGTAGAACTCTCTATTTACTGGATATTCAAAATGGATTTGAGAGGAGCATGCTTGCTAAGGGTACTGGAAACCTAAATAAATAAGACAAGCAGAAGGAAGACATCGTCTAAGCAAAATATAAAGACTATATGTCATGTTAACTGCTTTTAAAAGAATCCCTGAACTGTTTCCTTTCCCTATGGCCAAGAGAGCATATTGCAAACAATATGCTGTGGTATTACTTCCCATATTTGCTTATGCGAAATCATATCAAGAAGGGAGAAGGAAGTTCTTTTTCCATTGCCTTGCTGTCTGCTCTGTCCATCCCTCTGCCTCACTTGAGCCTATGAAGGAGAAACCTCAATGGTGCAGGACCATGCTGGCACCCAGCTCCATCCACGTGACTAGTGTGTACCCAGTGCCTCGCAACCAGAGATGCTGAAAGACAGCATCCCAAAGTCAGGTCTAACATTTAGACTTCAGGAGAGGGGCAAGTGATGCAACACCATCACTACATGAGTGGCTGTTCTGTACAGTAAGGATGTGTCTGGCCAGGGGGAAGAAGAGGGAATTTAGGTTTCTTAACCAATCCATGCAGCACACTTCGTCAGGGAGCTGCAGTGTCTCCGTAGGCAGTGGCAATTTCTTTGTTGTCTTAGGAAGAAAGCAAAATGCTGAGCTGCAGCCTTGCTGGCCAGTGCATTTAAATACACCAAAAGGCCTTTGTATCTCTGAGGAGTCTCTAAAGTATATTTGATCTATTACTTTGCATGTGCTATGAAATAATAAATAACCCAACAGATACAACGCTGCATGACAAATTTGAAAGTATTTTCACTTAATCTCTGCCTTGATGAGACACTAATCTATCTTTTAAAACATTTTCAAAGGTGTCCTCACAGGCCTATCAGAATTGATGGTGTATTCCATTGCACTCTGGATTGCTGAAAACAGAATAGCACGTTATCACCTACTCCTATAGACACTTAGCAGGTAAATACAGTGGGCAGCAGGCAGTGGCATAAATATATCTCTTCCCTCACAGAAATAGTCCCTCAGAAGTCAGTGGAGTAAGACAAGTGTACTTGACTTCATGGAGCAATAGTACATCTCCTGGAAAAGTAAAGCATAGCTGTCTGCTGCTGCAACTGGCTGTAAATAACACTCAATAGGGTAATGTCTATATAGTGTTTTGAAAATGTAAAATTACTGCTTTTTCATGTGACACTCTTCAAGATGGTATTTATTGCCTCAGTCATCAGCAGCTATTACCCATATGAAGCAGGGAAGAACGAAACCATGTTCTAATCAGGTTTGAAGGTGCAGAATACCAAGGTGTACTGTAAAAGGCTGCCTAAATCTTGTGGCTAATTTTTCTGTGCAGTTCCAGCCCTATTTGAACAGGAGCAACAAGTGCTAATCGCCTCTGGAAGTCAGGCTTTCAGTGCCATTCTCAAAATATGCTTTGGTACAGTTGTGGTGGAAATTGTTCACAATAACAGGTTGTTCCAGAGACGTTCAAGGGAGGGAATTCTCCCCTTTTATTGCACTCTCATGAGACAACTTCCCTGCAGTTCTGTGTCCAGCTCTGGGGCATCAACACGAGAGGAACATGGAGCTGCTGGAGCGAGTGCAGAGGAGGCCACAGTGATGCTGCGAGGGCTGGAGCAGCTCTGCTCTGGAGCCAGGCTGAGAGAGCTGGGCTGAGGCAGCCTGGAGAAGAGAAGGCTCCTGAAGGGGAGACCTTAGAGCAGCTCCAGTGCCTAAAGGGGCTGCAGGAAACCTGGAGAGGGCTTTGGACAAGGGCCCGTAGGCACAGGACAGGGGAATGGCTTTAACCTGCCAGAGGGGAGACTGAGATGAGCTCTTAGGCAGAAGCTCTTCCCTGTGAGGGTGCTGAGGTGCTGGCACAGGGTGCCCAGAAAAGCTGTGGCTGCCCCATCCCTGGCAGTGTTCAAGGCCAGGTTGGACACAGGGGCTTGGAGCAAGCTGCTCTAGGGGAAGGTGTCCCTGCCCGTGGCAGGGGGTTGGAGCTGGGTGAGCTTCAAGGTCCCTTCCACGCCAAACCGTTCTATGATTCTATATTGGATGCTTCCCTGCTCTTGGATTCATACTGCATCAAACCCCACCATTTATTCCCCATTTGTATCTTAGCATTTAGACTTTTGGTTTTGACTGAGAACATAAACTGAGACATTTCAAACATGAAGAAAATATTAATGTGGATTCTGCTTTTATCAGATTCCCGTTGTTCACCTGTCATGGATCTTCTCCTAATGTTGGTTTCTGGTCAGCCTCTTTGAGTGACTTTCTAAGTTTCAAGCCTCACGAGCATCTTCAGTGGGGAGTTTCAGCTGACAGCCTGCTTACATAAGCAAAAGCCAGAATTCTGCAAATCATCTTTGAATGTAGCCTACTTAGGCTTTACTTTTTCAATGGCTGGGAAAAAAAGCAGGCTTCTATAAATGTTCCTAGTGACGCTACCCAAAGTGTACCTCATGTGCTGCACATCAGCTCACACCAGAAGCTGGAATTTGAATTTGAATAGAATTTGAAAATCCTGTTGACAATTTGCATTCCCCAGAAGCCCTTCAGCTGTATTTCTACATTTCGGGGGCTTTCGAGGGGTGTGAGAAGGAAAAGTCTTTCTTCCGCCTCAGATCTTTCTGATGAATGCTCAGCCATATTTAGGTATTTAGTCCTTTCAATCCAATACAATTTATTAACTGTACAGTGCCTCCTTTCATCATTCTACCAGTAAAAGTAATGACATACGGTGGAGGTTAGAGCTACAACAGGAACGAGAGAAAAAGGGGCACAAGGCATTATTCTCTCCCACTAAGTAGCTCTGCGGATTCTATTACAAGGATTTAGTATATTGGTGAGCTTTAGGTTTAAGTAGAGTTCTTCTGCATAATCATTTGGGGATGATTCAGAAAGCTAAATCCCTTCTTCAAAATATTAGAATGATAATTTTCACTTTTCAGCTTTTCTCCCCAAACCTTTTAGAACCGACACCTTAATAGCAAAGAGAAAGGAACCAAGCTATTTCTTGTGGCACGTTTTTGATGGCGCTGCAGAAAGGGGTGTCTGTAAAAGGTTGATGAGTGTCTGGAGGCAGCTCCTTCTGTTCTTGTGTTTTAGCAATGCAGGTGAAAGAGCTTTTACTTTCTCCTGCTAATTCTGTGGAGACGTGTTTCAGCAGCGGAGTAGGAGGTAGGAAACACTGTGCTGCAGGTGGGATTGTGCCACTGCTCCTGGATTGTCATTAGTGTAAGACAGGTAGTGTTATTACAGCTCATGGTAGCTGCTTTTTGGCAGGTGACAGTGGGGCTCTTGGACTCTGGTTGGGCACAGACTGTTCTGTTTTCTTCATTTATAGCATTGAAATGTAGATGATCTACAACCTGTAGGATAAGGAAAAGGAGGGTGGGCATTTAGCAACCTCTCCCCAGCATTACCACCACCAGAACCCCACAGACACAAAAGGGTGGTACTGAGATGCAGCTGTGAACAACATCCAGCTGATAAGAGCACCCACTCTTTCCAGCCCGATTGTAGGTCCTTTCCTCCTTCAGAGGGGCGATGAGAAGAATCATTACTACATCAGTTAGCTTTTTGTTCATATCTTGAGCTGAAGCCAACTTCCCCCAGGCTTAATTCAACATTTAGTAGTGCTGGAAACACCAAAGAGAGAAAGAGGCGGGGGGGAGTATCTGCTTTCTGTGCCTGAAGTGATGCAGATCCTTGTGTATTCTGTGCAAGAAGAGGTGCTATGTGCTTTAGGTTTTTTTATGTTGTACTGCTGATAATAACAAGAAAAGAAGATTATATGAGTCTGAAATGATAGGACGTTTTCGCTCTTGGTTCTTGCTTTTGACACTGCTCCTTCGCATCTTACTTTTCCCATTTATTTTACATTGATGTTGGAAGTAAGGAATGAGCCCAATTTTGGTTTGTTTTTTAATTTTAAATGAGAGTTGTAAATGCAAGGTATTTCTGCCGTCCTTCGAAAACATCCCTCATTTTCTTCAGCGAGTGCCAAAATGTAAGAGCCATATCTTATAAAAGCTGGCCCCAACTTATCCTGTCTCTTCTGTTCTTTACTAAATGAGGGAAGAAAGAGACAATTTATTTAAACAAAAGATAAGATGGATGTATTATAATAAGGAAGCATGAAAAAAACCCTGAAGCTGGTAATGTTCTTTGTTTTCATAGGCAATCATTTGATTTAAAGTAATTTTAGCCAAATATTTTTATTCTCGTTCCTTGCTGGTTTCGTAAGCTGTAATTCAAGTGTTATGAAATCTAATTATACAAGAAAGATTTGTCTAAATTCAAAGCAAAATCCCAAACATCATAATAAAATTGCTATACATCCCCAGCTCGGCTCCTGTGAATATTAGTTCTCTGTTCAAAGACTCTCCATAGGTTTCAATTTTGACCTAGAAGAAGGTGGCAAAATGTATCATCTTGTAGCGATAAAACAATATGAGTACAAATGGACTCGATCCAGTTCTGATGTAAGTTGTAAACAATTAAAAGTACATGAGCTACAATGCCCAGAGCTGATAGCTGAGGACATTATTACACGCTTGGGGTAACTCTGGGAACCAGAGAAACAATTGTTTCACAATAGGACATAAAAGCAACAGAAAATATTTGTCTCGGCGGAGCATCGCGCTGTCTTGCAGGGCCGTGTCATGTGGGGGATTTTTCAGCAGGCTGGCATGAGCGTGAGTGATGCATAATGGCAGCAGTGAATGGATTCCTGAATAGATTAGTAGGTGACGTCATGAAAAAAGGACTATTTATCACCATAATTTAACACAAGATGCAACACAATGGCTTGATGGATGCATTTTATGGTTTTCAGCCAATCATAATAATGGATCTATCGACTGAAGTTTTCGATGCCCTTTATATACCCTTCATGGATAAAAAAAGAACAACAAAACCAGGGAATGAAGAGGCTGAGAATATGTCAGGAAATACTTGCCGGGAATGTTTGCAAAACCCAGCCTTTCTGTACAACAGCCTTTTGACCTAAAGCTTCCCCAGTTATTTTTCTAATGCCTAACAGGCTGATTATGCCCAACAAAAATATTTCAATTGGATATTGGAGGAACAACTCAGGGAACAACTGTGAAATGTCTTTTTTCTTGCCTTCTGTGTCAGTTTTGATGATGAGATTCTCACTGTTGTAATGTTATGTTAGTAACTTCAGCAGTGCCACTTGGCGTTAAGGTAGGATGTGACTGTGTTGGGCAGTGGTTTGGGGATTGAGGTAGGAGCAAGGAAGGAGGGGGAGTCTCTGCTCCCTGCTATTAGGCCTTCAGCATTAGGCAGCTGATAGACAAGAATAAAAAGCCCATAATGGAGACATCCAGACCTCGTCCTCTTCCTTCTCATGGGGATGCCAGAAACACTCAGGAACTGTCTTTTTGGTCTCTTTTGCTAACTTTTCTTTCAAGGGACTTTTTTACTTCTCTGTTTCCTAGTTGCCGCACAGGAGGAAAGTAGCAGTTGTCCCTTCTCAGCTTGATGGTTACAGCAGTTCCCTGGGAGTTGGCAGATGAAAGTTGAAATTCATTTAGGATGAGGAGGGCTTAGATTCCTAAAGGTAGTGGAAACTCCAACTAGCAGATGATATCTCCTCAAGGGAGGTCCTTTGATGCAGGAGAGAGGAAGGGAGCTAAACAGAGGATCATCCTCCTCGGACCAAAAGCTTCATTTCTGTATGCTGGAAAGCCTCCTAGATTTTACCTCTCAACATGGGAATGTTTATGTCCCTTTCAGGCACAACAGTGGAATGCAGGTTTAATTGCTGGGATGCTGTTTGAACATTTTGCCTACCATGGATAGTGTGCAAACCCAAGGCACATGTGGGCAGTGCTTTCAAGCAAAGACTGAAACAGCTTTGGGGATTTCATGCAAAGTAAGAATATGTTTCCGGATAACTCTGGGAATTGAGTTAAAATTTCAAATGTCAGCCCATCTCTGATGTATGCCTCCAGCTTGAAAATCCACCTGATCCTTCATCTCCAGACACAGTGCTTCCAACAAAGGTATGATCAAAGAAACAAGTAGGCTAACAGTTCTGCAGCTGCTTCCAAGCTGGATGGGTGCAAGAGGTTTGCTTAACATTGTTGTTTCTCCTGGGCTCTCTGGCCTAACTGTGGTCATTTCATTGAGCTGCTTGGTGCTGGCATCTTGTATCTTTTCTTCTTTCTGTGTTTGGACTCATGGAATGATCTGAAATACCTAAAACTGACTGTCCTTAAGTGATGCTTTCTGCTTCTCAAGGATTAGCCTGAATAGGTGACTTTCTCTTCAGGAAAGAGTCCATGTCCAGAAGGACTGGGGAAGAACCCAGATGTTTTGTTGATCTCTCCATTTGGAGAACCTGGGAAATGGTCTGAGAACAAGAAATTCCCACAGGGAGAAATGCAGTATTTTCACATGACAGAACAGTATAAACCACTTGTTCAGCTGAGCCTTCAAAATCTCTCCACTAAGCTGATGGAGCACTGGGAAGACTGGACTTCCTACTTCATTTTCTATGAGCTAGCCTAAAAAATTACTTCAAGCTGGCTAGGAATTAATTTCCAGTGCTAACCTTCAATTAATTTGTAACTTTTTTGGCACCCAGTTTGCTGGAAATGGCTGTAATTATGTTGTTTTCTGAACGGTGCATTCATTCGGGCCATACTCTCTACGACTATTTATACAGCTGGGGAAAAATAATGGCATTTAGGGGGGTGGGGGAATGTTAATAGGAAACTTATTGAAAAAATCTGAATTTTTGATTTTGAAAATTAACTCCAATTTGACACTTTACACTGGGTGTTTAGTTCTTCGTTGTAAGAGACGTTGGGAGCATTTTGCCGTCTTCAAGAAGAAATGCATGGTCAGCTTCCCTATGGTTGCCTTTGGTGCATGGTCGAGGCTAACACAATTACAGACTTGCTGCAAAACCCCACGTTGCCCTTCTGTGTGAGGTTTTATAATGATAGTGTTGTTTCTTAATTGATCTGCATAGCAGGGTCCAATTGCTGGTAGAGGAGAATTAGCCTCAAATCTGAGAGCATGAGAAGATGCAGAGCAAATATATTATCTTTTTTTAGGGAGCAAAAAATGCAATAAAAGCCTTTTAAAAGACTGTGCTGTTTTAATGCACCACAAACTGTGTGTTTGCCTATAGTGTAAAATGCAGCATGTTTTCAGACTGAACAGATTCACTTTTGCTTTTCACTTCTCATTTTCTAAACATTTAAAAGCTCCTGAGGTTCTTGAGCATTTCTTTCTTGTTGTTTGGCATTTAAGGTGTTTGTATGTGTGTCCCCTCTTGTCTTTAAACACAGAGGATGTTCCCTGCTGGTATTTATAAGGCTCTTGTTTGAGTGGTTCCGTAGCTGAAGGCGCTGTTCATGGAGGTGGCAGTTTGATTGTATTTCCAGCCATGCATTTGACATGGGTATAAGAGCAGTACTACTTGTATGTAGCCTTAACAGCTAGAGTTTGGAGCCAGTTAGAAGTTATTAACGTGTATATGAGCAAGTTGATCTCAGGAAGAGCACATTTACTTCTTTGTAATCCTTTTAAATGTTTTATTTGGATGTTTCCGAGTAGATACGTAAGTGGTGGAAAGGGAAAAGAAGATCCTACAGGGTAAGAGTAAGCAAATTGTTCTCGTTCTGTGAGATTTCTGCCTATGGATTTATGGCAGAAGTATTACTTCCCTTGAACGTAAAGTTTTTTACTCTCCCTCAATCTGAGTTTCGTGGGTTCACATATCTTTGTGCAAGGATAGAACTGGAATACACAGGCTTGCCTCGTACCGCTGATGTTCACACTGCGTCTTCAAATTACTGTTTGACTTATTCATGTCATTTGTCCTCAGAAAAGAATTTCATTGTTTCCAAAAGTACAGTAGGTGGAATGAAAAAGCCTGAAAGATTACATTGGTCTGACATATCGCTTTTTATGTGGGGAACACAATTACTTCTGAAAGAAACAGAAACATTTCAAGATGGCTCCTGCTCCACAAGTATGAAATTGTAGAGGTGTTAAATTTATTGTCTGCTTTCCCGATTGAGGAGAGTTGGGTTTGAGCAGAAACTGCACCACTTGCACAAATATTTGTCACACAGGAGAGTCAGTGTGCAGCTACAAACACTTTCTGCGCTGTGAACAGCGCAGATTCCTACTTCTCTTTTCCCCGTATTGCAGACTACTTGTCACATTATACAGGTGGAAGGGTGAAGCTGTGGGCCATTGAGCACTGATTTCTCTCGGTACCACAATTACAGAGACACCTGTGCTAAATAACATTGTGCTGTTCTCCTTGGAAAATTACAGGGCTCGGTCCCACGCGAGGATGCGCAGATGTACATTGCCTCCCTCCGCGAGCAGCCCCCTTACCTGAGCGCACACTCACACCTCCTCCACAAATCAGTTCACCCCCTTCCTAGCAGATACTACAGACTTTAGAGCTCCACATCCATAAAATGCCTTGATTAGCATCCTATGAATTCCTATGAGTACTCCTGTTCTTCATGGGAAGTGTATTTTTAACCAACAAAATGACAAACTAGGACAAAATGCAGTGCACCTCCTCTTCTTCTGCTCAGGTCTCAGGGTTTGACCACTTCCCTTTGCAGTTTGTTTTCCACTGCTCAACTCTCTGCGTGTTGTTTCAGGCTGCTACTCAAATTGCGTGTATTCTAGTTATTATTTCCATCATTTAGTATGAATTTTACAGCGATGTTGTTTTTGTGCTTCCGTACCCTGCCACATGTGTTAACTATACAGAAACTGTTCTTCTTGTGGAAGAAATTATATACCAAAACTACCCAGTAAAAAGCTTGTTTTATGGCACTTATAAAATTAATGCCAAAAAATGTATGGTAAAGCTTGATTTTTTGACATTAATGGCTAGTTATTTAACTTGTTTTGCTCTCGTAGCTCCTGGAAAACAGCACTTGCATGTTCAGGTATAATCTCAAATTCCAACCCAAGGATTGAAAAGTTTAAGGCAATGTTAAGTGAAGCGTAGGAGGACGCAGCACATAGGTTAACAACACCTGAAATGAATGAGAAGTGGAATAAATACCTGGAATTTTAATGTATGTATGTATGTATTTAGTATGCCAAATCCACTATATAGAGTGCTGGTTAGCTGATCCTTGTGCATAGTCAAGCGTGTACATCCTCTAATCGTCATCAGCCAGGTTTTGCACCCTGTCCTTCAAGAAGGAAGCAGCTCCACAGATTTATCGCATCACCTCTTTCTCTGTCCAGGATGTAGACATTGGGATGGACTGATCCTCAGTTTTCCCTTTGGTGCTCTTTGTTACGTGAATGAGCATTTTCTTTGCAGTTTCCATTTTCCTGTGGCCGTGCAACAAGGCAGAGCTCACATGCTGATCATCTTGATCCAGACTAGCAACTGAGATGCCTTTTAGTAGAGAGGATAGTCACAGAAATCAAGGAGAAGAAACCCAGAGGCCTTGTAGACATAAATGAACAGGAACCATCAGAACAAAAATATTTCAGTAAATGCATTATAAATATAAGCATTTTGGGAGCATCTAAGAAAAGGTGACAAGTCAAATACACATAATTTACCACTTTAGAAATTGGTAGATTCGAGGAACACAGCATCATCTTATGCAATTTGTGATGTGATATTTAGCATAGATTCTGATTAAGAAAGTGTTAGTTAACTGTAATTGGGGATATTGCTGTCCCTCAGCTGTGGTGCAGGCTCTGAGGTTTGTTAATGTGGGGTTTAGAAAATCACAGCCTCCAAAAGAAGTGCAGTGGTTTGTTAATATATCATGCATAAGGAGTTGACAGTTTTAGGGGGAATGTTTCAGATAGAAAAAGTACTTTGAAAAGTGTTATCAATTCTGTTTATCATATTCCTGAACCTTTAACTCCTCAGTCCAAACCGAGTAGCCTCAGAGAGAGAGACACAAAACTTATAACAAATGTATCAGAAAAGTTTCTAAGAGACCTTGACATAGCGTGCAGAGATATATCTGAGAGTGTCTCATTGGAAATAGAGGGAAAGGGGGTTTATGGAGGTCAGAAACCCTATGTCTGGCTTTACCGGGTGATGCAGTATTCATTTTTACTTCTGTCATTGTTCCAGGACTGAATATTTCTTGTCTTAAACCTCAGACCAGCTAATTACAGACTAACGAAAGCAAGAAACTGTTTGAAGCAGTTCATTTGTGTGAAGTTGGAGAAATAGCCAGCTGAACTAGGTTAGAGAAGTGCAGTCATCAAAGTCCTTAAATGCAATTTAAGATGGGAAAGTCATTTCTGCATTGTATGTCTGCATTATCAGCCCATGTGTACACAAGCAGAGGTTTTGTTCTGTGGATACAACATATCAATCGTTTCAGTTCACTTAGGATCAAGGACTGTGCTGTGAATCCCAGACCAAATGGTACAAAGTGACTTAAATCCCACTGATGGTGTTTTGTTTCCTGCAGACTGTTCATGGCCACACTGTACAACAGTGACCTTCCTGGCTACATGGCATGGCTATAGCTGATACTCCCAGTTAAACCAGTATGAAATAACGTGTTTCAATCCACTAAAGCAGCATTTTTGCAGCCTGACCCTGAAGACGGCTGTTGTACGCTGTGGGGCATAACATGAGGCCGTATGAATTGATGCTGCAAAGCCTGTTGAGATAGCTTTGAGGCCTCCTAAGGCTTAAAAAGCACAAACAAGTCCTGGTTCGCCTTATCTGTCTAATGGCACTGGTCCTCTACTGAACTATAACCAAACCTGGAAAGTTTGGACTGAAAGGAGTACTCCTACAAGAAGATCTTAGGAGTAAGTTGGTGCATGTACAGTGTAGACAAGCCTGGGAGTGGTAGTAAGTCAGTAAGTTATTTAGCACTTATTTAAGTGCCATTTTAGACTATTTGAAAGTCTTTTCAGGAAAAGGAATAATGTTCAATCTCTTCTCTGCCATGGATGACCCTTTCTATGCAGAAAGTATTTTAACCCTTTAATTTTTAGGTGAGTTTTTGGTGCTCATAGGGGCTCTTATTCACAGAGAACCAACGTAAGTGCCTTTTTCTTTTCTCTGTGATGCGGTAGTTTCCTGAGACGTGGGCATTTGAAACAAAAGAAAACATAAATACAGGTGAGACTGTCATCAGTTTAAAGTATTGCTGGAGTGGTTAAATTTAATCACCAAGAGACAAGCAGCTAATGGTTTTAGTGGAATTCATAAAATCCCCTCAAACACAACAGTTACATTTTGTCATATAATGGGAATCAGTTATAGGAACCAGCACAGCTTCCTTTTCCCCCTGAATAAATTCTAAACAGTCCTTAGAAAATGAATTACCAGTCTGCAAATCAGGAGGAGGCATTTTTCAGCTCTAAACCCACAACTACTTTCAGACCACTTTAGCTAAGAAAAAAAGAAAGAAAGAGGGGAAAAAAAAGGCAGCAACTTTGTTGTTCCTGTGTTCCTGTCAATAGCCTTGGACGCTTGGTTGCGGCTCCGTTTTAGCAGTTTGACCTTGGGTAGATCAACCCGAATCAAATCGACAGACCTCCCTTCCAATTTCCCCACCCATTCACAGAAAGCGCATACCCTGCATGAGTGTATCCAGCTGGAGATGTGCCAATAGAAATAATTACGTGATGAAACTATTTAACTTTGACTAAAATACTCTCACCAGGTTCTTTCAAACCGTGTGTCTTATATCTTGTTGGAGCAATTTTATATCATGCCTTTAAAGTACAGTAATGGCCACTTGCATTGACAGAATCCTCGTAAAAGAAGAAGACCGAGACCTTGCTCATGAAGTGCTATTGATTTTCTGAGTTCCTGCTAGAGTTGCCAAAGATACAACACTGTTGTTAGGGAGAGAAGATACTTTGGCCTTCAATATCACAGGAGGGTTCCTGTGTAAGCACAGGCGTCAGTGGGTTTCAGTGATAAATAATGTGTTTTGGTGATAACTGCCCATATTATTTTGTCAGGTTTATATGACTCAGCATTTGCTCTTGCCAAGCATTTCTTTAATGTCACCACTGGCTGCTGAAGTTTGAGCTAACTGTAAGTGCTATTTGTATTTTAAAAGTCCATTTGCATTATGGCAAAAGGCTAAAGTTTCAGTTTACCTTAGGCAATGATTGGTTTTGATCAGAAGGAAAACTAAAGACACCCCCAATGTTACTCACTGTTTATTTGCAAAGGTAGGGCATTGTGATTGGGACTTAAACACTGTGCTCTGTGTATGGCTGTAGCAGAACAGTCTGGTGTTTTATTTGCTGTATTCAAACAGCTCTGTGTGCTGCCCTGCACCAGTGCACGAGGCATGAATGGCATTTGCACAAGTCTGTTACACACGTGGAAGTGGAGGACAGAGAGAGCATCACCCCAACAGGCACCGCTCCTGCTTCCTGATGCAGCCAGCCCGGGAGCAGGGAGGGTAGGCACAGCCTCTGCTCTGCACAGGCAAGCTGGCATTAAAGTAAAGCTGAGGGCTGCTTGTTTAGGGCTCTTGGGTCAGTTTGTTTCCCCAGAGAAGAGTTGTGCCAGTTTGTAACTCTGGATCCAAACCCTTTTCAGCTCCTGGGGCAGCTCGGTTTACTATCGGCTGCCTGGGACAAATGGCACATAAGAAGTCTCTGGGGACCTTTGGCTCGTGTGCCTGAAAGGTTGTTTGTCGTTTCAGCTGTCCTTGGTGGTGGAATCTATGCCTACAAACCTTGTCTCATTGGTGCCCTTAGGCCATTACAGAAATAGATCAGAACTAGTGGGAATATGATCACACCAACTAGTGAGCCTCCTCACCCCAAATGATGGAGGAGACATTTACAGAGCTCTATCCTAATGCTACAAATCCTAATGGTATCCTCTAAAAGCATAAACTTTTACTTGTAGGCACTACAATTGAATCTTAATGGATTGCGCTTTTGTCCCTATCACATTATAGTAGCCAATAGATAATTATTATTTATCAGTAGGGGAAAAAAGGGCTGGGTAGGAAAATTATAGCTATGATAATTAGTTTTGATGACATTAGCCAATTAATATAATTTTATGTTTTCCATTTGGAGATTTAGGCGAGGTTGCCTTTATTTTCCTTTCTATTCCAATGTTTGAGTCAGTTCAGTCCTTCTGAAAGGGTTGATATTGAGTGCCCTGGAGGGTGCCATCATCACCAGGCAACAGGGGAGACAGTGCTGAAAAGAAATTGCACAATGTAATTTCCTTCCACCTTCCCCAAATGTGTCCTTGCTCTGAATGATACGAATCGACTTTAAGCCCTATTGCCCCTTCATTTCCACCCTAAGGAGTTTAGGGGGAGGAAAAAGCCCAATGAAAATCCTGAGAAGGGATTATGCTGGAAGAAATATTGCTCTTCTCCAGGCTCAACAGCCCCAATTTTACTACCCTATCTTTGTATGGGAGGTGCTCCAGCCCCATTATCATCCTTGTGGCCTCCTTCAGACTTGTTCCAACAACTCCATGTCCTTACACTGGGGACTTGTTCTTTGAAGGCCCTGTCATCGGCATGTCCATGCCTGTGTCCATGCAGGCTGGGGCTCCTCCATGCTCTTCTTTGTGAGGGGACCTGTGACCTCTGTACAAGAGGAAGGCAGAAGGCAGTTACACAGTGTCTAAAGAAGTTGTCTTTGAAGACAGATTTTTGTTGCTAGGGGAGGGAAGGAATTGTCTGCTGTGTATAAGAAGGTTCTGGATGAAAGCAGTAACTACTTACACAGTGTTTTTTGTTTTCTTTGAGGCTTAATGTAAAAGGGATAATGTTGGAAAATCTGCATGAATCAGTTAACAGAAATGTTTCTGATCTCTAAAGGCAGGGACCTTTGTCAGCATTTCACTAACTGGAAGAGCATCCTCAACAGCGCTTTCTGCAACAAGTCTCATTTTCTTCACTGAGGACACATACTGTTAAGAAGTTAACAGTAATAAGGTAGTGGCAGTAGATGACACGTAACAGAGGGATGGTGAGGAACACTACATTTGTCTTGCTAATTGTGATTTTAATATTGCTGTGCCCTGTCTCAAAAGACTTCTTGTTTCTTCTTCCTTTCCACATTTAAACAGCATGAGGGAGAAGCGATCTTTATTGGCATGTATATTTGCCATTTGCCAAGCGTCTTTGAAAGCATGCCTCATAAGCAAAACTATAAACAGATTTACTTTTGACAGCAAGGAATATTTTGGCCCATTTTACTGCCTGCAGAATGCCTGGAAAGTTTGAAATTAATGGCAGCGAATGCAAGAGAAAGGGAAATCAAAGAGCTATTTATTCCCTTAGAAAGAGACCTATTTCCTCTCGCCTTTCGATGTTTTCTATCTGTTTTGGCTGAGGAAACACTTAAAAATGCTTATAAGCACCAAGAATTTCCCTATTCTTTTACACTGTGATCACCGGGAGTGTATAAACTGTGGGATAGGGCAAAGGGGTGGAGATGACCTTTTAAAAGAAACCCTTTTTCCAGTGTAAATCAACTTGTACAGCAGCAAAGCCACAGACTGTACATATATATATATATATCTGAAATTACAGAGTGTGGTGACACACTGAAAGGATAAATCCTACACTGCTCACAGTGTGGGGAACTGTTCTGTTTGAGGTACGTGTCCAGCTGAGTGCCCATGGCGTGCAGATGTGTCATCTTGCGTGAGGGAGTCGAGGGGGTGCTGGCTGTGATGTTGGTAAAGACTTTTGAGTGAACGCTTGCTGCACTCTGTAGCGGTGCTCTAATGCCAACTACTCAGGTGTAAAATAAATGAAAAATAGCCCAAACTGATGAGATCTTCAAATATCAGTGAAATAACTGAAAGTTCTACACAAAGCCCTACGTGACAAACCTTTTCTACGTAGGAACCTCTCTAGTAACTCACTGTTGCATCCCTTTCTGCGTCTCTTGTGTTCTTGCTGTGTGCATCTGAATACTATTAACTGCGTATTTCTCCTCTCTGCTCTAAGTATGCTAAACCTTTGAGTTGCAGTAATTAAACTTGCAGTACAATCTTGGGTCATATTATGCTATATTATCCTTTTAACTTTATTGTGATTGATTTGTGTCAACTTTAACTATACTCACTAGGAAGTCAATAAATAAAGATCAATGGTTTTTTATTTCTCTTGGTTCTTTATTAGAAAGAATGGATTGGTTAAAGAACACAAGCAATAGTGATGGCATGGCTTCCCTCAACGTTTCCTCCTCTGAAACAGGTGAAATGCTTTCCAAAATTATATTAGAACCACCATGCTTGTGTTCTCTTGTGATTTGCTCTTTCTTCATATAGTGATGTTTTGAACCCCTAAAATGTAAAGAAACAAGCACAGATGTTCTCCCTGCATAAAGCTTTCCACTGTCTTACACTGAGTACCTCTTGCTAGCAAGACAAACCTCCATTTAAAAGTCTATTATGTACTTATTTCACATATGAGGTATCTCTTGATCTCGTTGAATGGGAATTGCACCTCTGGGCACCAGGGATGTACCCTAACAAACTGGCATGCTTCTGAGCTCCTGAGCATCTCCTAACATCTGGATTTAGAGCTGAACAATGCAGTTAGCTCCTTTCTCTGCAACAGAAAACTGCCCCTACCAACTGACCACCTGTAAAATGACAGCACTGGGGTTGTTTTCTTGTCATCTGCACACCATCTTTTTCATGGCTGTAGAAATCTGTGACAGCATTCTGTCTCCACCGTGCTCTGCCTTAGCGGGTGTGCATTATAAGGGCTTCTGCAATTGGAAAAATTACATGAGAAATGACTGAAGATAAAATCCAGAGCCACGGGGACATGCCAGAAGTTGAGTACATTGTGGACAATTTAGAATCACAGCCCTTGTTCTGCAGGCGGGTCTCATTGCTGTTACTGTACTAAGACACAGCCGTTGAGCTCATGTCGACAGCAGTTTAAGATCTCTGCATCTAAGCAGAAAAGCACACTGAAGCTCAGATCCATCGCACAGTTCTGAGAGTAAAATGTTATCCCCACAGTGTATATATAGTAAAATACTAATGCAAAATTCACTAGGAAGTAGGTCGAAGTGTCAGAGCAGTTATTATCAGTAACCTGTTTCTCATAAAAACATAGTGAAGAAAAAACCATCTTGTTCCTAAGATTTATAGCAACTTGACTCCATATGACAGGTGATTGAAAGCTTCCCTGCCATGCATATTACACTTTGGGTGGTGACCCCTCAGTATATATCTCCATTTAAGTCCTTCAGTACTGTGCTGAATGGAAGCAGAGTGGCCAGATGCTGTAAGCTTCTTTTTTTATGAAAGTCTTTCATCCGGACATTTAGCACAAAGTGCATTCATAAGATTACTTGAGTGCCCTGTCCTTGAACATGAATCCAAGCATTGGAAAGGAGCAAAAATCAAGTCTCAGCTAAGGAAAACCAGTACATTCACAAGCCACAGTATTATGTGTCCTGAGTAGTGCGAGTCGATCTCTTTGCCGCACTGCATTCATTCAGAACTCCAAGTTCTGACATCTAAACTAAGCAGCTTTCCAAAATAGCTTGTACCTGTTTGCCAATGGGTTTATGATCCATGTTTATGTACGTTATAAATCCTTTTCAGGAATTATAGAGAGGTGCCTTGCTTTGCTTTTCTAGGATGTTTGGTTTTGCTGTTGCCTTACTTACTATTTTATGTGTCCAGCATGCTGCTGGGCTGCACACAGCTGCCCAGTGTCGCTTCTGTTCAGGTACATGTGCTATAAAATACAGAGGTTTGAACTAACGCCATGGGTTTTGCAGAGGACCTGTCTAGTGGTAAGGCTGTAGTCTGTGTCACTTTGAGAGCAGGGTCCAGCCTTTGAATGGTTTCATTTGGAGCACAAACAGCCTTTCTGATAGTTATCTGCAGTAATTCTGATAGTCTGCTGCAGACTGAGCATCCCTGCTCTCCTGTGCCTGTGCGGGACGCAGGGAACCCTCTCCAGCATATGCTATCCAATCTGAGTTGCTGGCAGAGTCTGAATCTGAATCTAAACTTTGTGGACTCCTGTTTAATTCATGAGGCTTGTAGAAAGTTTCTGAGGTTTATTAAAAACCCCTCTGAATTAATTCTTTGTATGGTCAGCCGATGAGACTGGGGCATACCTGAACTGAGCGAATTAAGGCAGTTCTTAATCAAGGCATAAAAATGCAAGACCCACATCTTAGAGCAACAAAATTACTGCTTTTAAAACCTTAATCTGTTTTACTGCTATTATGGAAGCAAAATGGTGAAGACACAATATAGATTAATTCTATGATTTTTTTATAGCCACAACTTTATTGTAAGTTTTTATATTTTATTAGATAAGGAAGTTATTGGAATTCTGTGGGCATCATCTTGCAGCCTTCATTCAGGTGGGTCTCCTTGTGGCAGGCTCTGCTGTTGAGTTAAAACTAGAGAACTGAGCGTTTTACCTTTTGTTGAGGCAAATGCACATCCCTCATTTTTACTTCTGGTCCAACGGCTTGTAAAAGAAGAAGTTGAGCCAAGCAGCCAATTGATTTGAAAAGGAAGATTACAACAATGTTTTGTGTAATACATTACAGTGATTTCAATTTGGACAGCCTTCCCTTGGGAAGATTTGGGAGTAGAATAGTTCTGCTTAATTCTCTAGCCTGCAATATATAAATTTTAGCCTGATTTCAACGTATGAGGTTCTTTCACTCCTGTTGTTCTTTGGTCTAATTGTGGCCAATAAGCTGGTCATCAGTTCCACTTCATTACCTAGCTAGCTGAATCTGATGAGATACTTGGGAGCCACACATGTCCTGCTTGGTAGTTTATGATCAGTTCTTTTCTTTTAAATACTTTTTACCTGATGCTTGGAAAAGATGGAATAAATTAAAAAATAATATTACGTGATTCATAAGGGGAACAAATGTCTTTTTCTTTAAAGCTATGTAAATGAATAAAGACTGGGAATGCATTTTAAAAGCTATTTCTAGTGTAAGAAGAAGACAAATAAAAGGATATGGAGGAGGCAAATTCTGCTCTAAGAGGTGAGCAGTTAATTGCTGAAGTGCTTTTGTTAATGCACGCAGTATATTCCCATGTTCTTTATCACTTGGCATTATTAGGTATGAATATAGCTTTGGGCAAGCATATGTTCCTTTTTGCCCCAGACTGCAATCATTATTCTGGTAACTTCACTCTATTAAACATCTTTCCACACTGTTTTATTTTCTGCTGTCCTGGAAGTGGCTGCAGTAACTCTTTAGTCTGCCTTATCAGCCATCCATAAAGGGAAGGAAGGCAGGGATGGCTGTACAGGCTCAGCCCAAGGGGTGGTTACGCTGCTGATCTGCCTCTGGCTAACACGGATGCTTAGTTAGAATAAAAAGAAGTAGAGCAGGTACAGTGTGATCTCTACCAGGTATTTCCCCCAGTTAAAGGTTTCCTGACGTGAAGGCTGTGGATTTGTCTGATCCTTCTCTGAGCCCATTTAAGCTTCAGGCCTCATCTGCATGCATGCTGTACGGGCTGGTCATGCATGAAGGGATGGTGCACACCTACACCCATTCTTCTCTCCTGCCTCGTTATTTCCATGTTCACCTTTTTGTTCTTCTGTGAGGAGAAATGGTGAGCATCATTCATAGAAACCTAGAATCACAGAGTGGCTTGGGCTGGAAGGGACCTTAAAGCTCACCCAGTTCCAACCCCCTGCCATGGGCAGGGACACCTCCCGCTAGAGCAGGTTGCTCCAAACCCCATCCGACCTGGCCTTGAGCACTGCCAGGGATAGGGCAGCCACAGCTTCTCTGGGCACCCTCTGCCAGCGCTTCAGCACCCTCCTTTTTCTTTTCTCTTTTGCATTCTCCTGATGCGAGGTGCCTGTAACCTGCAGGTGATGTACAAAATGTGGGTGTACAATGGGTTTATGCAACATCATGGTGATATGTTCAGTTTTGTTCTATGATGGTCATTGAGCTTTGAGGTGGCATTTCCCCAGACTCTGCTGTGGGTTCAACACCATTGCTTTTCCTCTATAGATGCCAATTTATACTTCAGCAGCATGATCATCGGCTGTTCTGCTTTCCTGTCACTTGGTACTGTGAGTTCAAATGGAACGTTGACACACGAGGGGCATTCAACTTTGGTATCTTATTTAGGTATTTTAAGTATTTGTTATAATCCCAACTCCTCCCCACCATTATTCATGGTATTGTGTCTGCTGGCACCACTCAACCCGGCCAACAATGGAGTCAGTGAACCACTGGAATGGAGGATGTATTGACTTCATTTTCCCAGCCTGTCTTCACACTCCCTGTATTTCTCTAACCTGGAGACTCACAAGTCCCTTTCAGACCTCCTCACATGAGCAACCTGTTTCATTTGCTCGAGAAGTCACACTTCTAAGAAAATTTAAATGCACATTGAAATGTATTAAGTACATTTTGAAATCAGTTTTACGTTTTATTTGGTTTTGGTTTCCCCTTTTGAAGCAGAAGGTTGATGCCATTATTTATGGGTTCAGGCAAAGGCTTTGGCCAAAATCCTGATTTCTTGTCCACTAAAAGAACCATTTTTCCTCTGTATCTATAACTTATCGTTTATATTCATGGTCAATCCCAAAGGTGAGCAGCAATATGAGTTGTTAAAAAGTAAAGGCATTGTTACCTGTGGCTATTGCTTACTAATCTTAATTTTGTTATCATTAAAGAACTGATTTGATTATAATACATTGCCTGACAGCATGGCTATCTTCTATAATAGTCTCCGAAGCTTCCCAAGCATTTTTTACTCTGTTTATCTTTAATGTCTTCATTGCTGCAATGGTCAGGACTCCAAGTTCTGAATTCAAATGTTTTTGAATGCGCTGTTGATAACAATGAAACCCATTCGTCATTCTGCTGTAGGTTGTTATTACATTTGTTATGCCTAGAGATCGGCAAGCGAAGGGCTCTCTTTGGATCCCTTTTTCCCCAAGCTTCACCTGTTTTCTTCTGAAGATTGGTTTAATATTTGTCTTAGTTTCCATTTAAAGAACGAAGTTAGGGCAGGAGAGAGCTCCTGGATTTGTATTTTTCACAGAATCAATGATAAAAATTTCATGTCAGAAAAGCCAAGTTGTTGAGGGATAAAACCACCCCTGCTAAGCAAAATCCTGTACCTCTCCCAGGCATGCGCTATTAAAGTGCACCTTGACTGCTTTTTCTACTCATTTCTGTTATTTTTCATCCTATGGAGAGACTTACATCTTCCAGCCTTCACCCAGAGTTTCGAAGAATGCTGAGTTGTCATGCAGGAGTTTTACCTCACACCAGGGAGATATTAGTTGAGAACATCTACCTTGCGTAGATTTATTGCTTTAGCATATTTCATGCTAAAAATATTTTTTTACCATCTGCTAAGATTAGCACTCCAGCGGTCATAAATTTCCTTACCCCGATACTGTGGTGGAGTTTGGAACCGTCTTACACTTTCTTCAGCCTAATTGAAAATAGGGGAAGATAAATGATGCACTTTGAATTCCTCTCTCAGATGTACCATTGTTCATTACTTCAACAAGGGATGAGCACATCTGATTGTAATTTCAATTGTTAAGGAAAACAAAAGTTTCCATGGTGAAAATATGGTACCAACAGCTGTAATTGTCTCCGGGTTACTTGTGAAAATCTCAATATTGTTTTAGTAATAAATGCTGAATTGTTTTTCATTTGCACACTTGTTTATCCTCAAACCCTAATGGAAAAGGGGTGAAGTCAAAAAAAAACCATGTTCAGGAATGCATGCGTTGCATGGAATATGGGATCTGAGCTTCAAGTGTCTGTGATAAAAGGAATCTCTGCATATTGGAAAAAGGAATATTTCAGCAGTGATCAGCACGGCAGAACTAAACAGCACTTTGTGCCACTGCTTAATTGGTTTTGATGGGTTTACACAGTGTCATCTCCGGCATTGGTCTTGCAAATTCTTCAGCCAAAAGCATCTTTATACAAGTTATTTTTTCCTTAATCCTCTGTTAATATAAAAGCTAATCTATAAAGTGCTATGTGAGTTGAAGATGCCGACAACCTGACACAAGGCAAACAGTATGGGAAGAAGCAAGTGCAGGTATGAACTGTTCCGACTGCCCATTTCACTTGTGGTCTCATGGTTTCATTTCTGTAAGTTTATAAGTGTTTCTGTTTTGTGTTCCTTGGGCAGATGCAGTTACTTTCCTTTAAGGTAGACGGTGTTCAAGGCCGGGTTGGGCAGAGCCTTGGGTGGCATGGTTTAGTGTGAGGTGTCCCTGCCCATGGCAGGGGGGTTGGAACTGGATGATCTTAAGGTCTTTTCCAACCTTAACTGTTCTATGATTCTATGAGTCTATGAAAATATAGTCTGTAAAGTATATTCTTTGCTTCAGAGTTTGCTGTGAGTTTAGGATAAGCAAGTATATCAGCGCCTAAAACATTTACAGCAGGAGACACTGACTGCAATGGAAATCACTGCAAACAGGAGAGAAATTATGTAATGCTGGGGGTCTTTTAGATACATGCGTGATGTTTGTGCTGATGAGGTCTGGTTTTAACGTTATGCCATCTCCTATTTCATTCATTCACAAAATTAATTCCATTGACTTGCTTCTATAAATAAGGTCAGACAGTCTGTGTCCATAAGTAATCCGCAAATCTGGCTTTTTTATTTTGTAGTATTAGAACATCTCCAGAGTTATGCCGAAGTGGAAGTGTCTCTGGCATATCCTTGTTTGGAACATGGTTACTTGCAAAGCCTTTTTGGTCCTTTGAGTACAGTCGTAGAATCATAGAATCATAGAATAGTCAGGGTTGGAAAGGATCTTAAGATCATCCAGTTCCAACTCCCCTGCCATGGGCAGGGACACCTCCCACTAAACCATGCCATCCAAGGCTCTGTCCAACCTTGCCTTGAACGCTGCCAGGGATGAAGCATTCACAGCTTCCCTGGGCAACCCATTCCAGTGCCTCACCACCCTTGCAGTAAAGAATTTCTTCCTCATATCCAGTCTAAACTTCCCCTGTTTAAGTTTGAACCCGTTACCCCTTGTCCTCTCACCACAGTCCCTAATGAAGAGTCCCTTCCCATCATCCCTATAGGCCCCCTTCAGATACTGGAAGGCTGCTATGAGGTCTCCACGCAGTCTTCTCTTCTCCAGGCTGAACAGCCCTCATTTTCTCATCCTATCTTCATACGGGAGCTGCTCCAGTCCCCTGATCGTCCTTGTGGCCCTCCTCTCCCGACCAGTCTTTAAGCAATCTATAGCTCTGGTATTTTCATCTCTATTTCACACTGAATTCTTTCACTGGTGACCAAGTTGTGACTGTTGTTCCCCTTACCCAAGGAAAACTCCCTTTGGCTTTCAGTTGGCATCCTGGTCAAGGGGAGACAGCTCCTCCACAGCCTTTCTACCCTGACTGGGATTTTCACAGCCCGGTTCTAAACCTCTGAAACCCGGCTCTGGGATGGAAGTGCTGACACAAACTTATTGAGAGGATTGCAAGTGGCTGTGCTCTAATACTCTACAGTGCCACTGTTACTGTGTTGCTGTTATCCATTTCTAGTGTCTGTTACTGAAATTGGTATTGTGTCTAAAACAATTGCTGTTATTAACAGGTTAAGCTGCTGGGATGTTAAAGTAAAGGCTGCCCAGCTTTAGTGCATTTTGTTGTAATCATCTCCCAGATGCCTTGTCGGAAATCAATTCAAGTTCAAAACTGGCTAGAATTGGGAGGTCAAGGCTTCTGCAGACTAAATATTTTATCTTCTGCTCATGTCTGGAGCTTTTAAAGCTGTGTATTGGGGGCTCTTTTCTCATATCCCGTCTGGACAAAGATGATTGGCTTTGCCATTTTGCCCAGGTTAGGACAAGGTTAAAATCAATTATAATCAATTATTAAAAGTCTTCTGTGGCTATGAAGCTTAAAAGAGGGCTTGAAAAGTTGCTCAGTTCTGAAACAAGGATATCTTAGTTGCTAGCACAGATGTCATTATTCAGGGATGTCAGATGTAAATCTTATCTGTGCTGGTAATAAATACACAGAATTCCTTCATCTTCTTCTTGTCCTGCGTGTTTTGGAACACAAAAAAGAAGCTAGAGGTGGAGAGAGGACAGTTGTGTTGTGTTAAATATTGAGCTGTCATTGCCATGCAGCTAAATGAGAGGGAGCTATTTATAATTTGGTGAAGCCAGGTGGTTTTCTTCCCTAGGAATGTGTTCAGCTTTCTCCGCTCTCCAGAACTCAAATGCTCATTTTCTTGTAAGTTTTGGGGGCTCTGTGCTTTTGTCTTAAAATGCAATATTACTCAAGTATTATAATTCACTGTGTTTGCCTGATGTGCTTGTATATACAAGGTCGTTGCCTCTCTCTGGGAATGAATCAGTCATTTTGTTTGAAGTAACTTCTGATGTTAGGTACCATTTTCCTCATCCAAATCCCGTTCAGCGTTATTCTCACAGCTTTGGAGTGAATGAGTGAACATGTCTCGTCCTTCATCACCATTGTCTTGGGGCTTCTGAACACAACATTTATACTTCATATTTACAGCTACGTTTAAGGAAATTAAGAATTAGAGATGGAATTTTAGAGGAAAAGGACCTCTCGTAAAGTCAAGGAGGAAGGAAGGATGCTCTGCTAAAAGTAAGGAACCCCATGCAGGAAACATGGGTTTACCTTTTGATTCTTAATTACTTCTTCTTAAAACCATCAGAGTGATGCTGGTCAGCTCAGTACATCAGGTGGCTATTTTTAATATTGGGATAATTTTGTTCCCTTTTCTTTTAGGATGTGAGGGGTATGAATGTGCGTATCATACGGTATAATGTAATGTAATACATAAGAGAGCCTGATGTTCGGTTAATCTTGTTTGGAAGCAGTACAGTTTTGTGTGTAATATCATGACTGAATTTAGCCTTGCTTATCATGTCCAAGTCCACAGAGACAAGAATTGGCTTATCAGAAGACTTTGGTTCAGAGTTGGTCACTGGACCAGCAGACTGACAGCGCTTTATAAACCAGACTGGGATCTTCAAAACGTGACTCTTTAAAACTTTGGGGAGCTTCAGACATTTTCTCTGTTGCTTTGCTTTTCCCTGGCATCTGCATTTCATGCTCCGAGACAAGTGGTGGTTTGTAGGTAGACTTGTTGAAAAACCTCAGCAAAGGATGTTCTTGCATAGCTTATGTTGTGAGGTCTCGGGAGGGCTCTGGCTCTCACAGAGTTTCCAGATTGCTGCCAGAAGCAAAGCTGACCTGATTCTCCTCTTTGTGTGTTTTGAAAGATGTCATATATTTCAGGTGTCATTGGTGCATGTGTTCCTGAATCTGGAATATTTTAAGGGGAGTCAGAACCTGGCGTAAAGATCAGCTTCAATGATGAAACTAGATTAGCCACTTGGTGACATGAAATGCAACACTTGTGATTTTGAAAATGCTATCGAGGGTCTTAAGAGACCAAAGGACTGTAGGTTATAAAAATACTTTGACACTAAAAAAATTGTAAATGTTTTCCTGGACATAGAAATTGGGAAATTTGTCCTTAAAATGGTCATTGTCATGGTGATACCATCGTTGCCCTCATTTTCCCAAGGACATTGTCCTGAAATACAGGTATCTAATGAAACCCAAGGAAAGCAGAATAAATGAGCTTTGATTTTCTTTCTTTGTACTGCATCTCCGCATGAAATCCCAGAGTATTTCACAGGTCTGAAAGAGAAGTTCAACTTCTCTGTGTATATGACGTTCAGAATATCTTCTCACCTGAGAATATCTTGTCACCCACCTCCAAGCATTTCTGTGTTTGGTATCAAAATAGACTAGCTTGAAGTATCATAAGCATCATATAGTTTAAATATTCCTATGCACTCTTATGGCCAGCAAATAAATGTGTTTAAGTGTACCTGGGGGGTGTTAATATCCATAAACAGAGCGATACCGGACCACTGCAATAACTGTACTTTTCCTGCTCATTTTCTGCACAAGCTTATGAATCCAAGAATGGAGTTAAAACATCACTTCTACAGCTGATATGGGAAGAAGCTTCATTCTTGCCTTACTGAAGATGTGTAATGCAAAAAGTTCTGTAAAGGGACAGAAGGCTGAGTGGAGATGGTATGGGAAAGCTTTTCCTTTGTTCCCTTAGGTATAGCTGAAGGTTTGATTATATATCCATCTCATGAAGAAGGTATTGCCAGTATGGGATGGGACACCATTGCTCACTTCAGAGATGTAGCCATAGTGAAAAGGCTCGCATCGTGGGCCTTCACTCCAAACACTATGCTCCTTCCAATCTCACAAGTGATGCAAAAAGCATGTTAATAAAGCATTTAAGAACACCAGAGATACTGAACTCTCCATTCTCTTGGGACAGCCCATATTTATGTTTTCTCAATGGGTATGTGAAAGACTTGGGATTCAAGGTTTATCTTAATACATTTACATTGCAATTTACATGACTGCAAAAGGCATTACAATAGGAGTTTACTTGCTAATGATATTTGCAAAAGCCAGTTGTTAATAGCTTATAAAGTGAATCAGGCTCCTTTTATATCCCAGTTATTTATTTCACACACAGGATTATATCCCTTCTCAATTTCATGTTCATTTGATAAAACAAGAAGTATAAAACATGATTTGCAATAAGTCTGTGTCTGGCTGTGCAACAACTATGTGCTAAAATGCATCACTAGGCCCTTCCTTTTCAGGGAACACCACTCAGACTGAGACATTTTGGTGGCCTTCTGGACTGGTGGTACTTAGGAGAGGAGAAGTACATAAAGAATGAATGTTCTTGGCTAGTATTTGAAAGTACAATGTTTTTATTGGAGGCAGGAACCCCATTTCCCTTTCCTTGGAGGGTTTGGGGGAACCTATCGTTTGGCTAATGAGACACATGGCACAGTATGCCTGAATGGTTCAGAGAGAGATGAAAAGTTCCCATTTATCCTGCTCAGTGAAAATCCAAGTCTGGAGACTGCATGTGTTTCTAATTTCAGTGCACTTTTAATTCAGTTATTTAGATGGATAGAGGCATCAAGCCAGAGTTTCCCCAGCAACAACAAAGGTCTTACACTGTCCAAACAGACTGCATTCCTGAACCCACTGGTCACGCCACCTAAAAAGGTTTAAAGATTCAGCATGGTCTGTTTAAACAAAATAGCTATGTTATTCATTTCAACTTTGCACATAGGCACTGGTGTTTATATCGTTGAAGTTAAGTTTTAAAAGTGAGCAGAAAATGTTGCTAGAAAGCTTTGGCCCTGCACTTACTCAGAAAAGCATGTTTACCATACTGGGGTCTGACAGAATGAGCCCAGTTCCTTATCGTAGCATTTAAAAGTGCCGTGGTTGGGAAACACAAACATGTTCCCTTGCAGTTTCCCTTCTCTTTGCTCCTTTTCCACTTCGCTGATCACTGCTGATTTCTGTTATTAAGTACGATGCTGTGCGCACTCACTGACAAGTCCCAGCTGAGCTTGACTGTTTCCATCGGGGACCCAAACCAGGATGATGGGAGGCATTCATGATCAAGTAGGGAACCCACTTCAGGAAACGTGGAATTGAAACTCCTTTTGTGCTATATTTTGCCATGAAACTGGGTAGTTTCTATCAGAGAACAAATGGATGAAACTCCAGCGTTTGCGATAGGTATGGATTTTGCAAAACGCTCAGAAGGAACTGCTGCAAAGCCGTTGTTATCACAGATAACGTTCCTTGGCCTTTCATTCTGGCACTCTGAGATTTACTCCTGATGCAGACTTGCAGCCCTGCCTGAGCTGGGGCTGAGCATCTGTGGAGAGAGGGCTTCTTGCTGGTGGGAGTTTCCCTCTGCTTGATGCTTGGAGGGGAACTGAAGGGTTTTATCAGAGTGATTGTTTTCAATAGAAGACAGTACAAGTGGACAATAGAAAATGTTGGAGAGTAGCTGCTTGGCTCTGAACCTTGAGAGAAACTTTGTAGATCTCTTTCTGGAGAAATGAAGTGTTTTTCTTAGTTCACCTTCCAAAAATTTCTTAGAATCTTAAACCTAAAGTCTGTTTTCTTTCCTTTCCACCCCCTCTCATGTGGACGCACTGATTTGTTATTACAGGGTTACTCATGCATGCTGGCCTATTGGCATCGAACATTTAGTATAGACAAAAAGCAACTAAGTCTTTTTCCTTGGGAAAACAACTCAGACTTTATAGAGATTTGCATAGGTTTTGTAAATACATATTTGATTAGGAGGATATATTATCATCCCAGTTGCTTAGATTTAGAGCCTGTGAACTTTAACACAAGAATACTTCATGAACAATTTCATCTGTTTTCTGTAAAAGTGCTTTTAGTGAACGTTGGGATTCAGTAATACTACAACTCTAGGAGTACAACTCCCTTAAAACCTTGTATTAGTGCAATAATTTGCATTTACATAGTGTTTCATATCATCTGATTTCAAGGTATAATATTAGGGGGTCTCACAACATGCAAGGTGGGTAATAGAATAGGACACAGCGTATTTGATCAAGTGATGAAATAAAGGGTAACCAATACTTATTGGTATTGGAAAGGATGTAACGGAAAGCAGCATGTAGATCTTACTCTGCTCTTATATGTATGTGTCCATCAGGAGTCATCCCATCTAAAACAGTCACTTGGGATTTACATGTGTTTATCTCACGTCACCCTCATGTGTAGTCACCATACCTTTCCCAGCTGAGTTCTTAACTCTGTCTTTCCATATTCATTGCATTTCCATGTCCTTTAGCCTTCCATTTCCCAGGCATTTTCACAGGTAGTTTTATTTTGGATAAAGAGTCACAGATATGCTACACACCAAGGAAATGTGAGTGATAAAGGCTCTCTTGCACCTCAAGAATGCTCTGACCCAACATCACTACATGGAGAGGATGAGGCTTTGCCTGGATTTTCCTTTTCCTCTTTTCCAGTAGTTTGGAAAAGGATACAGAGATTTCTGTTGCAGATGATGACTTTCAAGGAACAAAGGATATGACAAAGATGACCGTGTTTCCATGCAGGTTTCTCACAGCCTCATCCAGGTCTATGCATCAAACTCCGACTGTCCGCATCCCACCCCGAGCTTTCCCTGTCTGCAGTTCTCCTGTTGCTTCCTTGCTGCCAAAGTACTTTTGTGTTAAGTGGTTAAATTCAGAGCAAGATCAAGGATTTATTTTGAAAGGTATTTTGGTATCTTCACATGCAGGAAGTTGCATGGGAGGTATTAAAACAATGAACAGGCACCTCATTACTGTCGATGGCAGGTAAGTTAGGTAGCTTTGAAAATCACAGTGAGCCCCAGGAGGCTACTTTTCCCCTGAGCCCCACTTGAACAGCAGTTCCTATTGTTCAGGTCTGTCTCCAGACAGAAGGACAACCAGAAGGGAAAGACAGCATAAGGGCTGAGTGAGCCCAGGCTACCTGAATCCAGCTGATCTTGCATGCAGATCTGCTCCCAAGTGACTTTTCTAGGTTCAGGCACACTTTGATCTTTAACTCTCATCTTTGTGATGGAGCTATTTCAATTTCATTAATTAGACCAATAGTAAGTCCTCCTCCTGCAGTAAAATAAATAGGCAAAGGTCAGCCATGGAACCTTCTGCTGGATTCACACCTGGCTGCTTAAAATACTCACAAAATCACACAGGGTAGGAAGTAATTGCACTGGATTAAACTGATATCCACCGTCCTTCAGCAAGTTTCTTTGGGTCCATATATGCCATTTTTTGTAAGTGTATTTAAAGTCCTTTCTCTCTATGCAAAGCATTCTCCCAGCCCTGTTAATTCCATGCGAACACCTCCTTCATCATGTTTGTTAGTTATTGTATCAGCAACCTTTTATGACATTTGTTCTTTATCAGGTACCCTGTGACATCCTCAGGTTTCTGGAGTGAGTACACAATGGAAGTATTATTGTGTTTAGTATTTCCTTAATTCATTTGAAGGAATGAAAGTTCTAAGCCCAGAAAATGGTTTCAGTTGAATTTAAAGTCACGTTCTGGTTGGAACTATGGGCTGTATTTTCAGCTACATCAATGTGGATGTCTGAAACAGCATCTTTGATCATGAGATCATAAACTGTTACTTTATGATATATAGTTTATACGTATAGTTTGCTTCTATATATCCTTAATACAAAGCTTCACATGAATGCTTGAGTACAAATTGTCTGTCACAAGAAGAATCAGAGGGATTTGAAATAACGATCTGTTGAGCAGAGAATGAGCAACAATGAAAGAGCCATAACTAGTCTGGGAGACAGAAATGAGAGTGGTGCATCTCTGATGCATGACAATTGGGTACCACACTAAAGGACTGGCAGCTCTGTGTGTGGTCAAGGGAGCTGCCCAACAGAGAATATGTGAAAACATAGCTGGTATTTCTTGAACATCATAACCACCCATGTGTGTGTGGAATGGATTTCATCCTAGTGTAAATAAAAATATGAAAAGTGCAGAGTTCTTGTCCAAACTCACTTGTTCCTGACCAAACATGTTATCTTTCATCGAGACGTGTGGTCTAGACAACGTATCTGCCCATTGCTGCAGTGGCTGCTGGGCCCATTTTCTCTTTTCATATCCTAGAAATGAATCAGGCTTGTGCTAAATGACCTTGACTTGAAAGTGTCTGGTGGCGCGCCTGAGACAACTGGGCTGAGCACAGAGCTGTGAACATCTATTCAGTCGTGTCCTCTGCCATAATTTTCATCACCAGTGTTGGAGCAGTTTGTGAGCTCTGACATATTGCAGCTTTCTCCCACCATCTGCAGAGCCTGCTTTATGAGAACCAGATCTCTCGCTCTGACCTAAGTGTTCCCTAACAATACCTTCAGTCGGCTTCTCCTGAGGACCCACAAGTCAGGCTCTGAAACTAGAGGCTCTGTCCATCAAAGACAAGCACTTTCTCTTCACAGTCCTCACCTTCACATGCAGGTGACCAAGTCCTCTTGCAACTGAGCTTGGTTTGATTCAGCAGCAGTGTGAAAATGACGATGCAGTTGAGTTGTACCGTAGCATTGTTTTGTCTAGGCACAACGTTTCCTCTCTAATAATAGGTTTACTAGAAAGCCAAGTGAATAATATAACTGTAAATATATTCTTGCAACTCTTCTTTAAATGAAGTCATGGGAAATGTGGGTGAATCTAAGGACATTCTGTCTGTTCATAAAATCTAGTGCTGATATGGCTACTAAACACAGATTTTTCTACGTTTGTGTGTGGGCAGGTGTTATTAGGTAACAGACATGTCAGAATTTGGTTTCCTGGTAAATCCCCATAAACGTCTCTATTTCCTTTATGCCTTTTTTCCCCTTATTATTATTGGCACATTCTTGGTGACATTTTTCCATCTCAGGAGGAGTTAGAAATATCCAGTCAAGTTTTTGATTCTTTTTCAACAGTTGGACTATGGTGTTGGTGACAAGAGGACGTCTTACTTTGAAGACTTAGTGACGATGAAGGCAGTAATAGCAGCCGCATGCTTCAATGTCAGTCTTTGTCCTGATCCTTGGCGAAGTCCTTACAATCCATGACATTTTTAGCTGCTGCTGACTTTCCTTGCTCCTTTCCTTGCCACCTCTTAGTGGTTGGCTTGGTACATCTTCATCAGGGAAGTACGTTGCTTCAATGTCACCTTTAACTGCCTGACAGTGGTCTCCCAGACTGCACTGATCGTATTTACATTGATTAATACGTTGTGCTGAATAATGAACCATCAGAAAACTTTGTATAACCGGATTTCCTCCACAAATGATGATGCCTCACTTAGGCTTTCAGACCTAGTGCTGTTATTGATGTATCAAGCTCTTCCTCCCTTCACACTCGGGCAAGTAGTCCTGAGTAGGAAAGTTTTAAATGGGGACAAACTGCCTGAGGGAAGAGGACTTAGGTGATGTCAAATGAAGTTATTGAAGAGGAGGCCCATGTTGCTGTAGCTGCTTTCTTCTCCATGGAAAGAATACAACCAGCGTTGCCCTCTCCTGAATGTAAAGATGATGATGCTTCTGTCTCTTTTATGTTGGGGTTATCATAGCATCATAGAATAGTTATCAAGAGCAAATGGCATTGTTGCAAGAATTATGGGTCATCATCCTGGTGTTTAAACCTATACATTAAGTCAGGAGGTACTTATAGAAAACTAGGGCATTTGTTATATTCTAATTCTTAATCTGCATGCAGTGAAAGGGAATTGCATCCCATTTGCTAACCTCTGTTCCTAGACACATATTTTGATCAATAATGCTGCATGGAACCTGTAGCTAGCCCCCTACAAGTAAACACTGGGAATTCTGGCTGACAAGAAAAGTGTATATGAAGTTATCACTGGGGAGACTGAATGGTCCACTTATCTATTCCCATGTAACTTGTTGCTCACATATGACTCTGTGTCGACTCCTAATCGCTTTATGTGGCAATCAAAAGGCCTTAGAGGACCTGCAACCAATAGACTATCTTTCTGCAAAATAGTCTTTTATCTAGATCAGGTTTCTGTTTTCCTCTTGGGTTGGCTGCGAGTCCTTGCAGGGTGACAGCCCTGCAGATCAGGGTGCTCCCCATTCAGACCCCAGCCAGGCAGTGAGGGGTGCGCTCTGAGACCCACCACCATCACTAAGCAGGGGTGGCTGAAACTCATGAACGGACCTGCCTGGAGCTCAGGATGTTGGTCCTGCTGCTGTCCTGCCACCAGGTTGGGAGAAAAGCAAGTCCTTTCTCATCTCACTTTTCCCATATATTAGAAGTGCTTCGGATGTGTTCTGGGATCTGCTAGAACAAGGTATTGTTATTAAAGGTTTGCAGGTGAAACTATCCATCTTGATTTTCCCCCTTATCCACTGGGGTGGACAAATCAAATCTTTTGTCTCATTTGGGGGTGAGGGAAAGTCTCATTTACTAAATTCACAATAGTAGGCTGAGAAAATGATCTTCCTATTTCTGCTGTGTCTGAGATTCTGCCCTGGTTGGTCTCAGTATGCTACAGGCAGCTGGTAAAGATTTCAGCTCTGCACTGCTGCACTGCCTTCCTCCCTGATAAAAATGAATTCCTTCCAAACGCTTGTGCCCTGTTTGAGTTTTCATTGTTCCTATGGTCTGTGGGAAGCACGTGGAAGTCACATCAATTTGAAGAAAATATACTTTCCTTTAAAAACATAAACAAAAATCCCCCACTCCCAAAACACAGCACCTATGTAAAGGTTCTGGTGTTATGGAGCTACTACATGTTTGCTTGGTGTGCTGTGAACAGGGGTCAAGGGTATGAAGACAAGCTGAATAAGTTGGGGCTGTTCAGCCTGGAGAGGAGAAGTTGTGTGGAGATCTCAAAGCAGCTTCCAGTATCTGAATGGGGCCTACAAGGATGCTGGAGATGGACTCTTCATCAAGGGCTGTAGTGATAGGACAAGGGGTAATGGGTTCAGACTGAAATGGGGAAAGTTCAGGTCAGATTTAAGTTCTTTACTGTAAGGGTGGTGAAGCGCTGGCACAGGGTGCCCAGAGAAGTGGTGAATGCTCCCTCCCTGGCAGTGTTCAAGGCCAGTTTGGACAGAGCTTTGGGCAACATGGTCTAGTGTGAGGTGTCCCTGCCCATGGCAGGGGGCTGGAACTGAATGATCTTAAGGTCCTTTCCAGCCTATACCATTCTGTGATTCTATGTATTCTAAATCATAGTGGATCATGAAATTCATTCCTTCCTGCCCGTTGATAATACGCTTTTCTTTCAGCATCACATTATTTAGGCACAGCTACAGGTTGGGCAGAGAAGAGATTCAGAGCAGCCCTACAGAGAAGGACTTGGGGGTGTTGGTTGATGAGGAATTTAACATGAGCCAGCTGCAGTGTGTGCTCGCAGCCCAGAAACCAACCGTATCCTGGGCTGCATCAAAAGGAGCGTGGCCAACAGATCGAGGGAGGTGGTCCTGCCCCTCTACTCTGCTCTCGTGAGACCTCGCTTAGAGTATTGTGTGCAGTTCTGGTGTCCTCAACATAAAAAAGATATGGAACTGTTGGAACAAGTCCAGAGGAGGCCACGAGGATGATCAGGGGACTGGAGCACCTCCCTTATGAAGATAGGCTGAGAAAGTTGGGGCTGTTCAGCCTGGAGAAGAGAAGGCTGCGTGGAGACCTCAGAGCAGCCTTCCAGTATCTGAAGGGGGCCTATAGGGATGCTGGGGAGGGACTCTTCATGAGGGACTGTAGTGATGGGACAAGGGGTAATGGGTTCAGACTTAAACAGGAGAAGTTTAGATTGGATATGAGGAAGAAATTCTTTACTGTAAAGGTGGTGAGGCCCTGGAATGGGTTGCCCAGGGAAGTTGTGAATGCTCCATCGCTGGCAGTGCTCAAGGCGAGGCTGGACATAGCCTTGGATGGCATGGTTTAGTGTGAGGTGTCCCTGCCCACGGCAGGGGGGTTGAACTGGATGATCTTCAGGTCCTTTCCAACCCAAATCATTCTATGATTCTATGATTCTATGATTGTATGATTTAAAACCTTGCAAACTTCTCCATGCAGACATGATTACAGGTTTGACCGCTTTATGTGCAGCGTGACAAAGGTTTTGTGCAAGTACAGCAAGCACCCATTTCCAGTTGATAATTACAGGAGGTCTGACAAAGCAGCAGTCCCCTGACAGGCCATAATGTAGCTCAGCGGTAATGCTGTCCCTGTGCATTTCATCATGGACCTGAACTGGGGACCAATTATCATTTTCTCGTACTGTAGCTTTTAAAGTATTTTTATTTCTTTGTTACTGTCTAGTTCATTAAAGAGGGTTTCAAGCTCTCAGTAACAGGATTACTATTGACAATTTCATTAGAACTCTAATTCCAGCTCCTGAGCGCCTTCCAGGGAGAACCAGCATGGTCCATAGTCTCAGCCTTTCCACCCCTGGATAATTGCACTTGGAGCTGCCTTGGACTCAGCCCCTCAACTCCAAAGGGCCACAACAGGCAGGTTTTGTGGAGTGGGTTTTAGCCCTGTATTACACCAGCTTGGAAAGTTCGTGAAGAATCATGGAGCTGTCAGCTGCTGTCTGACCATAGACATTCCTAGAAAGATGCTTCATGTACACGTGTAGTAAGTTCATAATTGCAGTTTATATATAGCAGAGCAGTGCCCAGCCTGTCAGGTGAGCAGCGCAGCTTGAATGGGTGTCGTAAACATACAAGTAACAGGTTTGTTAGGGATCAGCAGCTGCTTAGACCCCACCTTCCTTGGAACAGAAAGTGTCTCAGCTCTTCTGTCTCAGCTGTTTCTGTCCAGACAAGCGTTACACAGAGGTATGAAGTACTGATGAAGTACTGTCCTTCTCTTACACCCCATTATCTTTGTTTTCATGTTCTCCTCCATGGACTGTAACTCAGGATATTCTAAACAATAAATACAAACATAGTTTCAGGTAAGATATTTAGCCTCTAAGTTATATTATTATTGCATTTACAAGCTCTGTTTGACAGGAGGCCCTTATTCTAGTGCAAGAATAACAGTGGAAAGCCCCGAAGTCATCCATCCCTGTGTGTCAACTTGCCTGTTCTCTGAGAGAGATATTCCAAGCTTGGAATGGGACATAGAAATAGAAGGGTTAGAACTGTCTTTAAAAGAAGGTTCTGTGTTAGATCTTGAAAGGTTAGACCTTTGCAAATACGTTTTCTGAGTTATTTAGCAGCACTTTTTAAGTTGCCTTTGATGGGAAGGATTTCAGGAGTATTATGTAAAGCAGAAACAATCCAACAAAGCACATGAGAAACAGGGGTGAAATCCTGGCCCCAGTGATGGAAAAAATACAGTTTGGAATCAAACGAGATAAAGAGTAATGGTCCCTTCTGACCTAAAAGTGTATTTATTTGATGTCATGAGATAACATCTCCAAACATCTCAGTGTGCTGTTTGTACTTGCTGTCAGGGTAACATTGAGATAGAAGATCTTTAAGAAAGAAAGTTGACAGCTCGTGCAATATTTAACATAGGGTAAATGAGATCAGAATTAATTTGGTGTTCTGTCAGCTTCCACAAATGCTCACTGGCCAAATCATTGTGCTTTCTGGTTTAGGTTGGGTTTGCTGTGGAGCTCAGCAGGATGTTGGTGTTCATACTGGGTGACGTGGTCTAGTGAGGCATCCCTCACATGGCGGGGGCTTGGAACTGGATAATCTTTGGGTCCTTTCCAATCCAAACCATTCTATGACAACAGAGAGTTTGAGATAGAAGCATTCATTTCATAGAATGGTTTGGAAAGTACCTTAGGATCATCTATTTACAACCCCTTGCCATGGGCAGGGACACCTTACCCTAGAAGCAACTGTCAACTGTTTTTAACTGAATGTGTGATTTATATCTCCAGTTATCACATTAAACTGATTTATTTCAAGTTGATACAAGTTCTTATTGGATACACTTTTATAAAGCTGTTTTATTTGCTCCAATAGGAAAAAACAATAGTAGAAAAAGAAGGAACCGGTCCTTTAATTTTGAGTACAAGTTGACTCAGATGCTTTCAACAGGTGATCCTTTTTAGAAAGGAGCCAAGGCTTGACTCTCATCAAGCAGGAACACCTGGGTATAGCCTCAGGGCAAGGCCATTTTCAGCCTTTCCAGACTGTGATTTGTGCATCCAAAGGTAGTTGATTCATTTACACATGTAATTAGTTATGCCCCTTTACTCTGCTCTAGTGAGACCTCACTTGGAGTATTGTGTGCAGTTCTGGTGTCATCAACATAAAAAGGACATGGAACTGTTAGAACAAGTGCAGAGGAGGGCCACGAGGATGATCAGGGGACTGGAGCACTTCTCGTATGAAGATAGGCTGAGAAAATTGGGGCTGTTGAGCCTGGAGAAGAGAAGGCTGCGTGGAGACCTCATAGCAGCCTTCCAATACCTGAAGGGGGCCTATAGGGATGCTGGGGAGGGACTCTTCATTAGGGACTGTGGTGAGAGGACAAGGGATAACGGATTCAAACTTAAACAGGGGAGGTTTAGATTGGATCTGAGGAAGAAATTCTTTACTGTGAGAGTGGTGGGGCCCTGGAATGGGTTGCCCAGGGAGGTTGTGAATGCTTCATCCCTGGCGGCATTCAAGGTGGGGTTGGACATAGCCTTGGATGGCATGGTTTAGTGGGAGGTGTCCCTGCCCATGGCAGGGGGGTTGGAACTCGATGATCTTGAGGTCCTTTCCAACCCTTACTATTCTATTCTATGATTTGGTTGAAATCAGTTTGTAAAGCTTTGGTGTTTGATTTTCTACAGATCAAATTATACAAAGCTAGATTTGGTTTTCAGATTTCCTCCACTTGATTTGAGTTGCTCCTAAGTGACTTCCTATGGGTAGGGAAAGTCCTTTTGTCTTACACCGGTGGAACAGTGTCCACGGAGAGTGCAGCGGCTTTCTTCCAATGGTAAGCTTGTATCTGACTGTTTGGTGCATATTATTGAAAGATTCATACTGGATTTGTATGTCTTTTGGTTTGTAAATTAAGTGCCTATCAGTAAAAGCCATTGAGTTAAATATATATAATTTTAATGAAGAAAACAAATACAAGAAAAAACCATTTTCTTATATTGATAAGACGTTACAAAGTAACTTAATGCTGAGGAGAAAAGGGTTCCGTATTTCTACAATCAACTAAGGATTTTAGTTTGGTTTTCAACACTATGGCAAGTTGTGTGTGTGTGTTTTAGCATTTGGACTGGGAAGTGCTGAAGTCCCCAGAGCAGGAATCCTGAGGCATGGTGGCCTGCAAGCACTGCAGTTGTGCGTCCAGACTGAGTCTCGGAAAACCAAACCCTTTCCTAAACTCATCTCTCTTCATTTTTGTGTCAGTTGCTAAGTGGGGCTTTTCAGCTGAGGCAGTGCCATGTGTTATAGAGGGCCCTTAAGACTGGGGAGAGAATCCTTTATTCCTGCTTTAACGATTATAGCTGATTGACTGTATGAAAGTGGGCAAATTGTTGTAGTGTGAGTGTGGAGAAGGCTCACTGGCTCCAAGTCCTAACTTGGTGTGAGTTTTCAAACTGAGGGCCGATCAGTGCTTTCTTTTTCATTCTTATGAGAGGAATCACGGAAGATCTAGTACAGAGGTGAAAATCATGGACCTTCTTAGCAAGGTATGTTGGAAGTAGAAAGTTTCTTGGTCAAATGAAGTGTATGTGTTTAGTTTAGAAGGAAGTAGTTTGTGAGAAGTGCTTCTATAGTCTTAAAATACAGCAGGTTATGATATTGTCATTCTTCTTCGTATTCACAGTGTTGAACTGGGAATATGCTGCTGAGAGTAATGGTCTAACTTTGCAATTAGAGGTGTTAAATAACAGGGTGGAGAAAGACCTGTTTAAAACCCATGCAGGCATACCTGAACCTGTCTCAGACCCCAGGGTTGGACTCTCTGACCTCTTGTGATCCTTTTTAGTTTCATGTTTCTGTGGCTTCTGCAAGTGGCTTCCTCTTTTGTAGCAGAGGAGAACACAAGTTCGAATGGGACCTGTTTTCAGCAGGATTTGGTTTAGTTGTTCACAGTCTTTAATCACTGGATTTATTGAAAGAAAATACAAACCTAGCAGGCACTTTTAAGGCAAGATGTTACATGCGTTTGATTTGACATTGCCTGGGTTGACTGAGTGTAGGGATAGAGTGGGTCCTGGGGGAAAGAGAGCCTGTTGTTCTTCATATCACTTACTAGATAACACTTGTGGATGGCTGCAGGTGGAAGTAGAGACACAGTTCAAGGTACCACTTTTTGGACCCAGTTCTTGCAACTACGAATGGTAGAGTCTGAGGCATGTAATCCTACAAAGTGCTTGTGCGTCTCTGCTTTCCTCTCCTGTTTGTTATAATGTTTGGTAAGTTGCTGTTCTCCATGTAATGAAAATCTGGATGCCTCTGTTCATGGTTTAATATCCTACTTGTAGATCTTATAAGCCTAATGGGAAGCTGACTTTAACATGTCTCATACTTTTACGTCTGAACAGAGTGCCATGTTACGAAGGTATGTTGCCCAGATGAGCTATCATAAAGTGGAAAAGATGATTAAAAATGAGGGAAATCAGGGCTGTGCAAGTTCTGGATAGGTTTCTCTTTTTATGTATTCTTATCTTTTCCCAAAAAAAGTCTTTGTGCCTATGACATCAGTTCTGGAAGCTTTGTTTAAAATGCTGGTGCAGAAAATGTCTACAACTGGGTAGTGAATGCACTAAAGTCATGGTCCAGTCTGCTTCTGAAAAGCACTTGGTGAAGACTATTTATGGTTGCTTGTTTGTTTTGTTGTTCTATCTGTACACATAGAGTTTAGGCTTCAGGCTCAGTGGATTGAGGACTTGTGTATCACAGCTTGATCACTGTTACTTGTAAACCAGTTCAAAATTGAAGGTTCAGAAGGTAACTAACATTTAATCTGAAGGATGAGGAGGTGGCTTGGTTCTGCAAGCTTGAATGTGTGTCTTAATATTACAAACATTGGAGAAGGAGTGGTAAGAAACTTATTCACTGCACGAACTTTTCCTTTTCAACACTTCCTTCCTTTGAAATTGAGAAATAATCACCGTTTATCCCTTAAAACCCACAAAACTTCATTACATGGAAAAGGAGTTTTGGTTGGTTGGTTGGGTTTTCCTCCTTCACTACTTGTTTTGAAGAAAGGAACAATCTGCCTTCCGTGGCCTGAGGAAGGACAAGATAGAATTGGCTTGCAGCAAGATATTCGTATCAAGGGCTTGAGAAATCTGCCCTTGTAGGGGTCCTGAAGCACTTGAGTCTCTTAATGCCAGTGATATAATGAGTATACTTAATTTTGCTTTGCTATTTGACAAAGAGACGTCAAGACTTCGTGTTCATATGTTTTCTGGTCTTATTAGGTTTTTATTGCAGGAGTAAAATCTGGCTCCAAATGCAGTGTTTCAACTTTTTAAATACAGGAGAAAAAACCTCACAAATCTTTTTATTTATAACTATAAACCAAAGGATTTTTATTCACATTGCTGGACTTTGTTTTCTCAATGACACATTTGTCTGAGGTGCTTCTATTTTCACGAAGATAAATTATAAGGTACAAATCTTACAACAAAACATCACTGATATTGGGAAGAGTTTCATCCCAAGTTCTCTGACCATTACTAATGAAATAACCACAGTCTCTGTGTTTGCTCTTGTTTGTGGAGAAATTCTGCCATATTTTGACCTCATTCCCATCTTTCAGACAAAACACTTGGCAAAAGGCACCTAATGCTTTTGGAACTGCATTGTGAAGCAGGATCAACATCTTGATAGGCAGTTCTCCACCAGTACAATATAAATATGCTTTTAAATAGTCAATTTTATGACTATTTTTATCTGTAACCCAACTGTGACATAATTAAAATGAAGACAATACATGTTGCAATGATTTAGACTTCCAGTTTTTCTTCATCCTCGCACCATCATTCTTCTTTCTTGCCTGTCACGTCATCTGTGTTCTGGAAAGCTCTTGTAGGATCAATCATCAGAGGTTTGAGAGATGCTGTATAGAACCAGAAAAGCTTATTGCTATGGTGATTTAATGGTTCCTATACCAACATGTTCTTGTGGCTGGGAGTTGCAGTACGTGTGTATGTGTGTTACGTGGGGGAGTGAGTGCAGCCCTGCTGCAGATAGCCAGAGGTTCAGGAAGAAATGTGTTTGTATCATAGAATCATGTGTAAGAATCCAAGAGCAGGGAAGCGTCCAACATAGAATCCTAGAATGGTTTGGGTTGAAAGGGACCATCCAGTTCCAACCCCCTGCCACAGGCAGGGACACCTTCCACTAGAGCAGGTTGCTTCAAGCCCCATCCAACCTGGCCTTGAGCACTGCCAGGGATGGGGCACCCTGTGCCAGCACCTCAGCACCCTCACAGAGAAGAACTGCCTAAAATCTAATCTAAATGACCCTGTTTGTAAAAGCAGCCCACACTGTCCTGATGTGGAGGTGGGATTGAACCACTTGTGGATTACATGGGGCTCATGTGTTACAGGTTGATTCGTCCTATAGCGAAGAAGGAAGACATCCAAGCTGTTCACAGACAAGTAATTAATATAATGTGTGACCCACATAGTTGCTTTGCCTAGGTGATTTTTCTCCCCTATACTCATAACTGTACTTCTCCCAAGCTTTCCCTGTCCATCAGTACATCAGCGGCTGTCTGCAGGAGCTGCCTGACCTTTATGAAGATCAGGTTGGATCAATGGGCTCTGCAGCATTTCTCTCCAGTTTAATATTGCCATCTGGAGAATTCTTTTTCCATACCTATATCATCTCATCTGTTGTACAGCAAATCATTTCCCCCTCACAGTTGTTGTTTCTTCCTTATACTTATGCATGTTTAGCTGTGATAGGGAGCACTATTACATTTGTACATGTTAATCTGCCTGTGCTGAGCCATGCCCCTGGGTGGCCTTGTCATAGACAATGAATGTCAGCCTTCCTCATGGTTAGTGTTTGGTTTGAAATAATCGTGTTTTCCTTTTGGGAGACACTTCTTTTCAGCAGACCATGGAACGTCAAGTGGACATTATCATTAGTTTGGCCCTAGTCCTGCGGCAAATGAAATGTTTGACTGTTTATTGAACAATCCCTTTTCTTCAGGTGAGGAGATAAATTAGATTCTTTTACTATCAGAATATGTTGCAAGGGGCTTCTTGCATATTGCAGTGGTGATGGCTGGCAAGATAAAGCACTTTACTGGCTCCTCTTTACAATATATGAATTTAGTTTGGGTATAAATTACCCAGCCTTCTTTGCTTGGGAGGCAATTGAAGATCTCCGGGGATTTCTTATAGCCCCACATTTCAGGGAGGAGGGATATAAAAGAGAACAGTTGTTCTCATAATGTTTGGTTATATCCATGCTTTGTCTGGCTTGAGAGATGAAAAAGGTAAATGAAAGGTGAGGCACTCGTTAGGAAACATAGACTTTCCATGAACCAGGGGTTATGAATTTGGCTTAAGCAACAGGTGAGGGTTCAGGTAATTCTCATTTTATTGATACAGGTTTACACATCTTTACCTATTTCCTATTTGAAATACCCATCTTTACCTATTTTCAGTGTTCAAGGCATGTAATTTCTGCTGTGGCTTTTAGCTTCTGGAGATGCTCATAGCAAACACTCCCTAGATTTGAGTAGGAGAGTCTATTCTTTTGTAAAGCCAAAGAATTTAGAGATAAATGAGGTTTTGGGTTTTTCTAAGTATTGCTTATTTTTTCCATAGTTCAGTTTTTCATAGTCTCAGGAATGCTGTATAGGCAATTGTTTGCCCTAGAAACCATCCTGGCTACTAAATATATGGATTAAAAGGGAAAAAAAAAATATCAAGGTTGTGCTGAAATGAATGTAGTTAAAATTCAGAAAGAGATTCCTTAATTAACTTAATAAAATTACTAATGGAAGCATTTTAACTGCTAAATTTAATTTACTTGTCAAGATATCAGGCTACAAAGAGGAGGGAAAAGTGGGAACTCTGCTTTCCATTATGATGTGCTTTATTATGGAATAAATTTGCTTAAAATGAAATATATCACAAAAAGCCATCAATGACATCTTAATTTGGAACAGCCAGTTGAAAAGTAATTAGGCTGTGAAGCAATCAGTTCTAGTAAATCAGTGTTTCCCTTTACATAAACATACGTTTTTACTATTTATAAATAGGAGAGACTTCTAGATCCTCAAGTAGCGAGGACTTTGATTGTGTTTCTGCAGTGTGTGTGTTTTCTATTTTACATCACAAAACTGTCACAACAAAAGAATTGGGGCTCCATTTGGATGTGATCCAGCAAAATGCTTAAGCAGAGGTTTCAGTTTAACCATTCTCTTTAAGGACGTGTCTCTATGGGGCCTTCCTTTTCCCCTGACAAAGGGTCAGTTACTGTGGCTGAAACCAAGCTCAGAAAATGGATAAGGAATGAGATGTTTGGTGTGGATATTTGCTGCAGTGCCTTCATCACTTCATTACGTGGAACTCAGTCCTCTCTTGCGTTCCCCAGACAGCTCGGTGTGGTGGGTTAACCCCAGCCAGCAGTTCAGCCCTGCACATCCCAGTGGGATGGGGGAAAAGTGATGAAATTCCAGATAATAAAACCAGTTTAATAAGCAAAGTAAAAGCCATGCATGCATCAAAGCAAAACAAGGAATTTGTTCAGCACTTCCCATCAGCAGGTGGGGTTTTGGCCATCTCCAAGAAAGCAGGGCTCCATTGTGCATAAAGGTGACTTGGGAAAATGAACATTTCCCCCCTTTTCTCCTTCCGTCAGCTTGACGTGTGGAGTCTGATGTCCTATGATCTGGTATATCCCTTAAGTTAGTCGGGGTAAGCTGTCCTGACTGTGTCACAGAATCACAGAATCCCCTCTCAATTCCTTGTGCCACCAGCCTGCTCACTGATGGTGAGGAGTGGAAAAGGCCTTGGCTCTAAGTGCTGCTCAACATTAACTAAAACATCCCTGTATTATCAATGCTGTTTTCAGTACAAATCCAAAACAGTGTCCTGTGCTAGCTACTGCTTGCTGTAGCATCAGTTGAAATTGCTGCATGGGTGTTACTGTGCCTCCTGAGTCACCTCTGTTGTGCTCCACGCCAAGCCAAGTCTGTGTGCTATGGAGCAGTGCTGCTCTCTTTAATGGGTTCTACTATTTACAATTCTCCTAAGTTATTAGAAGTACTTCAAACTGTTTTGTGTTAACTTTGAATAATATGTAATATTGCAGTAACTGTATGTTTTTATATGGAAAGGCAGGTCAGCACACCTCCTGTGTTCGTAGTTGAAGCACCTGTATCATAGCACCTGATAAATACGAGGAACTTCACTCCCCAAATGAGCTGTGTGGATGTAAGCACAGAGCACTACCTCTTATATTTACCTTTCTGAAGGGTGATGTTGTCTGTGGCAGGGGAGGAAGGAGGAACTCTGCCTCTGCTTCACTACCATAGAAATGTTGGAGATGGGGTGGGATACTTAGATGCTGTAATTTTTACCGCGTTATTTAACCTGACATTTTAAAACCATCCCAGAACAATAGAAGCATTAAGTGAAACTTAAAATTGAACAAAAGAAATCACGTCTCCCATGATGTCGGAGTCACGATACAGATCAGATCCTGATTGCTTTGAACTATTATTGTATTTCACTTAGTCAACTCGTCTTACAAGCTTCCCAGCCACGCTGTGGTCAAGGTGCCAACAAGAGCTCCATGCTGAGGAGGGAGAACAGCTGCTTCCATTTGGATTAGTTGGTGGGGCGGGGGTCTGTAAATGTTAGAAGTACTCACTTCAGCCAAAACTGTGGGATGCACTTGCCAAGTGAATTACATCAGCATTGCTTGATATTAGTGAATAGGCTGAGGAGGAATACCCAAAGAAGTAGAGCAACGCTGGCAGCTTGTTGAAAAGGGAGACCTGTAGTGAAAAATTAATTAATCAAAGTCTTTCTTGCTATTAGCTTCTCTCTTTCTGCCAGGTAGTACATGAATTGAGAGGTTTAGTTTGGGCTTATTCATATGTTAAATGCACAAATTAAATGCCATTTACCTGAGAAATCATGCTGTCGTGGTTTTCAGAGGCAGATCTTTGGGCTTTCCCATTCACACAAAATTCAGTCCGTTGTCACACGCAAGTCTGTTTGTATTTGGAACTGAATTTTACTGAATGTGGACCTCTCTGCTGTCCCTGTCCTTCATGGAGACAGTATCTGCAGAAGAGATGCTGGTAGCATAGATTACAACATTATGTAGCAAACAGTCTAGGATTAGAAGTGTGCATGGATTCATGTGATGTGACTGCATAGACCTTGTGTGCAACAGAATGTGGAAGCTCCTGAAGCCCAAACTTACTATTCAGAGTATACAATTATAAAGGAAAGTGTTATAGTTGGAACACAAGGCTCTTGGGAACGTGCTTCTAGTAAATATGCTGTTCATAAAGCAGTGGTTTGGTCAGCAACAAGTTTATTATTAATTCTGATTTGCTCTCTTTAAATGCATATGTTTTACTGTTAATTTCAAGATGTTCTTAGCTAGAGACATTAGAAAGTGAAAATATAGCAGAATCTGTTAATTGTGGTTGTAGGTCTTTTGAGAACATCTACCATTTAATGCACCTTGGCTTTTGTCACTGGAAAAAATGTGCATCATTGTACTTAAGATAGAGCTGCTATAGCTGATCCTGTAATGCTGCCCTACACCTGGTGGTAGTGCAGTGTTCTTCTCCCTTTTACATGTTTTGATCATACAACCATTGGTTTTGGAGTCACAGGTCACCTATATGAAGTTGACTTAGTTCGAGAAGGAGAAGGTTGATCTGTTTTTGTATTAGTTGTAAGGTGAGATGAGTGGTGGCATCTGCAGCAAGTTTTGCATGTTTGGGACCAAAGTGATGGGTTGTTCCAACTCATCCAGTAGGAAGTGATTTAATAAGTGTAAAGGAGAGGATGTGGAGGCAGTCACGCCATACCTTATTACTGCCTGCTGAAGGGCCTTACTCTATAGACTGTTTATCACTAGAGAAAGCTCCGTCTTCCAACATGAACATAGTGATTGTTTAATACAAAATCTGCTGTTTCTGGGTTATGCTCACTTTTGAGTTCTCACCTTCTCTTTTACTTAATAAACTTGCAGCATATGGTTATTTTTTTGCTTTCCTGATGCTGTTAGGAGGCCAACAGGCAGCTGAAAGTGTTGCTCTTACCATGAATTTCTGTCATCTTGCGTCTCTTCTTCCCCCACTGGCTTTCATTGTCACACAAAGCATTAAACAGAGAAGAAGATTAAAGAGAAGAAAGCAAAGTCATGTTTTGGTGTGAACACTGTGCATCGTGACCATGCCTTGTGTGTAAGGCAGCTTCAGTTTCCTGTTGACTTAGTGGCATGATATTTAGCTATCTCTTTTATAAGTTAGTTGTTTACAGCAGTTTTGTAGTTCTGCTTAGCCTAATGATTACAGGAGAGTCCACCCTGGAGAGTTCAGCCTCTGGTCTTCGGAGGTCTCATTGGAACGTGTTTGCAACTATAAGGAATGGCTTGAGGCTGTGCTGTTTAACACAGAAGAGGAAAAACATCACCAGTATCAAAAGAAACCCTCTTCTCATTTGTGTTTGTCCTAATTCTGGATTCCTTATGGCTCTTAAAAAAGTGTCCAATAGAGGTGCATGTATAGTAAATAAATGATAGTGTTTAATGCACTTACTAGTTGAAGGGGAGGAGGCATACTTTCTCTTAAGGGTGCTGTATGTTTAACACAACCCTTCTCCTTTTCTACTGCTTCCGTTCTTGCTCCTGCTCATTCATTGGTCTTCATTGCATTTTTAAGCTCCTGTTGGCTTATACACATCAACTCTTCCTCCCCTCCTTTTTTTTTCATATCCCCTCATGAAGGAGGGATAGAATATGCAGCAGAAACACTTTTTGCCACCACCTTAGGTGGTTTGGCTCAAGCATTTATGTTCCATGATGTACTGTATCTGTCTGGATCCTTTGGTTCTGTCATGTAGTCTATTACTTGAAAAGAAAAATCCATACCTTAGGAGGGGACTTGAAATCAACTCATGGGGAAGCAATGCAGTTAATGTGTAATTTACTGATGTTGGTTCTGTGTGTTGGGTGCTGAATGACCTGTATCCACTTATGTGGGGCAACCCCTTCTATTTCAAGCCAAGCGAGTATTTGCATGACTCCTGTCTTACATGAGATGTGCTTTGGTCTCAACCTGCTTTCACAATAGTGGGTTTTGTGGTAGGTTTACTAATACTTCCTGTTACCTATTGCCCCCCTGCGTGTTTCCCAGCAATGTCAGCAGAGTCAGCAGCTGAACGAGTGACAGTGCAAACTGGACTGTGCTTCTGGGACTTGGCAATCCATTTTGCTTGGGCTGATGCTTGCTTACAGACTGGTACCATAACCTGCCCTGCTGTTACCTGTGTCATGCTTGGTTCTTATTTGCTCTGGGGACAGTTACCTTCCTGCCTATGGATTTGAAAGCCCTCGCCATCATTAGGTTAAAGCAAAACTTCACACTGCTGCTTCTTGTGCATATAATTCTCCTCTTCTGTAAATTGGAGTATTTTAAACCTATATTAAAGAATGATGCTTTGTCCTTCAGTTTACAGTATCTGAAGTGAAGATATCCTTCATTTTATATTTACAGGGACTGTGTTCTCAAGTTTCAAATTAATCTCTGATTTATAGCCTGATATCTATGTATCTCTTGATTTATTTACACTTTAATCTGTGCTTTGCAATATCACTGGAGGTTTACCAGAGATGATCTTAATTGGAGCTCTCTGTAGTTTACATACTGTGAGCTGCCATTGTGATCCCTTGCTGTGGTGCTTATTTAAGTCAAAAGTATGAAAAGTACATTGAGTTTTAACGCACAATATCATAGATGCATTAATAAAGCCTGATTGTTCTCAGACACATGACAAGAGTTCAGAGATTTTTGCCATTTAGTGTTGGTTTTGTTGTCATTGTAATTTCCTTCCCACTTCCTCCCATTCTTTCCTTTTCCTTAGCATAAGAAAGCACAGGTTATAGGCATTATTAATTTGGATATAATGGAAGAACAGGCCAAGGGTAAGCAGCTGCAAGCCACCTTTTAAATGTAAATTATAGCACGGTACATGATCTTCATGGTATAAATCTCATAGCACTTAATAGGTTTGGGACACTAAAATATTATGCAGAACACAATCCATGTTGCGTAGTCTCATTTCCCATTGATCTGGATGTAAATATCTTCCCTTTTGGAGTTGATTCCCCAGAACCTCAGGTGAATGAGGAAAAAATTACCAGGGAACCACAGTCCTTGGTGCTTTTGTTTCCTTTTAACAGAGCAAACTGGGGGAGTTGGTAGGATACAAGGTCCAAACCAGACATAGATCTGTCACAGGGTTATAAGTAATGGGTTTACTAGGAATCCCTTTCAGAAGGGAATAAACCTTCAGGGTTTCTCTCCTTAGGTACAGAATCACATCCTTACCTTTTGGACATAATTTAAGACTTCTTTTTTTCCCCAACCAGTATGAATACTTAAGCAATAGTTTGTAATTTATCCACAGAAGGAGTTATATAAATAGATTTGGACATACAATTCATGCTGAAACTTTCTAACTAAATATGGTTATTGTCATACGTGGTACACTTTCCAGCACGTTTCTAACCAGCTTATTGCATCATTGGCTCATGACCTTACCTTTGCTGTCTAGAAAGGGAAAATGAAATTAAAAAGGGAAATGAGGTTCCACAGGAAGCAAAGCTAGGGGAAAAAAATAGACTTATTAAAGTGCACATATGCAGCATCTCAATTTCAGCTGGCGGGTCCCAGCGCTGTTACACAATGTGTCCCATTGACAACCTGTTGGAACAGCTACTTGGGGCACAAGGCAGTACCCGGCCAGAGTGAGTGTGGCAGAAAGATCAGACCCTAACAAAGCAAGCTGTAAGGCAAGCAGATGCTCGTCAACCACCTTTATTTTTTAAGCCCCTAGTTAGAAAAGCATCAAGTCCTTTCCATTTTCTAGGAACACTATTTTCTGCGTTGTTCTTAAAGTATTAAGTAGCTCTTAGAGCAGACAGCTTCATGTATTCATGGTACCCAGGACAACACTGATGATAATGACAATAATACTTATGACTTAAATGACATTTTACAAATTCAAAGTGTTGTGCAACAAACATTAATTAGTTCTCACAAGAGCCTTACTGTGAAGTAGGTAAGTGGTGTTATTCTCCGATTACACACGGGGAGTCTAAAGCAAAGAGGTAAATCATTCAGAGAGCCAGTCGCACTCAGGCAGGAACGGAAGGTGGGGAGTGTCTGCTTTCCAACTTGTTTGTGGAGTGCACTGCTTGTATCATAGCTTACAAATGGGCTCTTGGAGTCATAAGAAGTAATTTAACACATCATTTATACCATAATCTCTGTGCAAAGTTTCCTGAAGGGGGTTGGATTGTTTTGTTTGCCTGCAGTTTAAGATATAAGAGCAATTGACAATTCAAAGGCTTGTAACTACACCTGATAACAAGCAAGCTACTGTAATTATACCGGATGGTTTTGATACTTCCTGACTAGAAGAAATTAGGGAAGGTTTAGATTGGATAGGAGGAAAGATGTCTTCCCCAAAAGGGTTGTCAAGCACTGGAACGGGCTGTCCAGGAAAGTGGTGGAGTCACCATCCCAGGAAGTATTTAGAAGATGTGTAGATGTGGCACTTAAGGACGTGGTTTTAGTGATGGCCTTGGCAGTGCTGGGTTAATGGTTGGACTTGATGATCTTCAAGGTCTTTTCCAACCTAAATGGTTCTATGATTCAGGTGGAGCTTACAGGGCTGTCTTTCCCAGAGATTCATAGAAAGGCTACTTGCATGCCCCAGTCACAGTCCCCACAGTTTTAATACAAACCATGCTTTGGTACCTTCTACTGTGTCTGTGTCCAGGGGTATGGTAGGCAGAAGCATCATAGAATGGTTTGGGTTGGAAAGGACCTTCAGATCATCCAGTTCCAACCCCCTACCATGGGCAGGGGTGCCTCACACTAGACCGTGTAGAGGAAGTTGACATGGAGGTGTGATGCAGTTGTCCACTCATAGGTGTGCACAGGTTAGAAAGGACATTTTTTTGTACAGATATGTTATACCAGAACTTGAGAGCAATATACCAGCAATGTCTGCAGATAGTATTGGAAAGAGGAGCAAAATGCAGGGATATCCTACCTGTCCATCAAGGTTTTCATGCAGACACATCTAAAGACTTGTTTTGATCACCCTACATATACCCTGATCGCTACATGTGTATCATATGGGTTACTGGTTACTGGAATGTGCTACCATTTGAGTCCCTCACCTTCCTACCTTCTTGGCTTGTTAGCTTCTCTGAGAAGTCACTGTGACCAATGATAGTGGTCTATGCCCCTGAGTACTGGGCTCTGGTAACAGCTGAAAACCGGAGAAAGCTTGAGCTCCAGTGTGTGATAGTGTCTGTATCCATTTATATAATGAGTTCCCCACCATGGAAATTTTGCAGTCTTTAATATAATCATGTTTAATAAGCCATTTCTAACTGTCTTTTATTGCTGTTGTATCTTGAAATAGGTTTTATTGATCAGCAGAACGCCCTGATGTAGTAGCTCTGAATCTTCTTGGGTACAATAAACCGTCTTTCAGTGACCCTGTGGATCAGATATTAACAGCTCAAGTTCTGTGGTTTTTCTGGGGAAAAAATGGATTTCTGAGCAGGATATTTTGCACATCTGAAATCCAGGGGCAGAGAAATGAAGTTGTGATCACACAGAAAAGCACCCTTGTCTAACCTGGCAGAGCAGGCTCCTAACCTCATGGTCACCTGCATAAGCTGTGCAGTGCTAAATGCAAATGTCTTTACAATTAATACTGAAAGATGCTGTCTTCAATTTAGGGAAGGGGAGGAAAAGCATCCCTGATCTACACTGCTTTCAGTGTCCCTCTAGCAGTTTACCCCCAGGTTTTGCGCAGTGGGTATTGGCAGCTGCTTGAACTGTCATTTTAATGTTTTCTGTCATTTGCAGGTGTTTTTCCCTTTGATACCTGGAAAATACATAGTAAATGATTTATCTTTGAATTCCATACTTTGTTTCTTTTTCCATACCTTCTCAGTTAACTGTTTCTGCAAAGCCAGAAGAGGAAGCTCAGAACCTGAGGCAGCTCTCTTGAATGTATTGGTTATTTTACATTATTTTAGGGACAAGATAATGGATTGAAGCTGTGTATGTTTGTGTATATATATATATATGCATATATATATGTATGTTTTATATATATAGACACAGTGCATGTGTCTATATATATATTTTTATATATATTCAGTATATATATATAATCAATATGAGTTTTCCAACTGGGCTAAGATGTTTTTAAGGTAAGGTGTATTATATGCACGAACAGCTTCTCCTTTTCATCGCATACTGTGATATAACGTTTTTAGGATACTCCCAACCTCCAGGTCAGTTTCAGGCATATTATATTTGAATGAGTAGCCAAAGGACAATCAGCAAATGTTATTAAGTTCAGAAAGCTCTGAAGTTACTTGTGTGTGTGTGCATGAAGTAATTGCAACACGTCATTGGTTTGCAGTCGTTGGACTTGTGGCATTGGGATTACAAAGGTACCTGTGCAGTCCATATTGTTGTTATCTGATTAAGGAGAGGGAGGAAGCTCAACGCAAGCAAAATACCTTAAAAGCAAAAGAAAGCCCCAAACCCCTAAACAGCATCTGTGTTCTTCGTCTAGGTATTGCAACACACACGACAAATAAAGTCACGTAGTGTTCAGAGACCTCGACAACCCCACATCATTACTCACAATTTATTTGCTTTTCTTACTGTAAATCAAATCTTTATTGTTTGAATATATTTATAGCATTTAATTTCCTTTTCTCTTAGTGGGGCTATAGGAAAGAAGTGAACAATTTCAGTGCTTTGCCTTCATCTTTCTCTTCATTATAGTGGGTGCTGTAGCACATGCAAACGAGCAGAGGTGTATAAAGAAAATCATGTCATTTAATTCTTGATCTTTCATTTACTCGACTTTTGCTTTTCCTTTTTCAGTTACATCCACACGCGTTCATCCTCTTCTCCTGTCCTCTCCTCCTGTCTGTGTCCCTATTATTCTCCTTATTTAAATCTCTGCTGTTTGTTCTTTTTGCTACTTTTTATCCCCCTTTCCTCTTTCACAGCCCTGTATTCCTGGACGTGACAGACTGACACACTAAGCCAATGTGCCATTTCACTCCTTGATTTTTATGACTCTCTTAATTTTGTGCTCTGAGTGCAGGTGCTTTTTTCTGATGAGGTAAAGAATTGGTATGGGAAAATACATTTAACAGTGATTAATATCCAGTGAAAAATAAAATGAGAGGGAGTTGAAAAATGCAAATAAAGAGCAGGATCACAAAACCAGGGAATGAACTGGTCCATTGATTTTAGTGTATTGCCCTTTTGTTTTCAGAAATCCAGGTCTTAAATCCAAGTTCAGGTTGCAGGTAAAAGTGGATTTGATCTCACCCTGGTCCCTTTCGTCCCTATACTATGACCATGCCCCAGTCAGGAGTGGGTATGGTTTTTGGACACAGAAGTTCAAGAAACAGAGTAAGATTGCAGTTAGAGGATGGGATGTATGGATAGATCCTCTGCCCCAAACTGTGAAATCTCAGCTTGCTGAGTGGCAAGGGAATTTTTCCTCTGATCTGTCTTATGACTTCAGTTCCAAGCTTCTGTGGGCCCTACATTTCCTTCTTAACATTTTACAGTATTAAGGTAAAATCAGTTCTATTCTGCTCTTTTATTAAACAGAATTTTATCAACTAAAATAGAGCATGCACAGCGGTAAGAATTACTAGGAAGTCAGTAGAGTGTTTATCAGCATTAGATGAGAGACAGCCACATTTCACTTAATATTAGTAATTATTAACATTCCTGCACACAGTTTAAACACAGAAGCCAATGGGATCAGTCTAGCACCTGAATTTCCTCTGTCATTTCAAAATAGGAACAAAACAGTAAAATAACAAGTGAAGAAAACATAGTAACAATAACCCATCCTTAACCCAAATCCATGCCCTGATATCTAGGTCATCTCAAATAGAATTTAAACTGAATTTTGGCGAGGTGGTGTAGGGCTACAACTCCTCATGAAAGAGCAGTGTTTTCAGAGAGAAAAAGCTGCAGATAACTGCATCGCTTGCTTTTTGTTGCATGGAGGAGTTTCAAGCAATCCCCTTTCCTTGGCTCCACAATGTCACACTTGAAAATATTCGGATTGGTTTTGTTATTCATTACATAAAAAATTAATGCTCTTGAAAGTATTATCATGTTTATTGTAAAGCAACTATTTCCTACATTTTAATTAAAAGTTATAATTCACCATCTTTTGACCAAGTTATCTTAAATCTTGATCTTATTGGTAATGGGTACTGGGCCAGATTCAGAGAGAAATACAATCCTTACTTAATGCAAACAGTAAAAGTATCAGCATTTCTAGAGATATGGTTCAGTTCAATTCATGTGCTGTGCTAACTCTGCCTTTTAATTAGAAATATTCTCCTACTTATGCAAGAATACTGGGGAAAAAGGGCATTGTCTTGCTCATTATGTATTCCACAGGAATCACAAATGGACAAAACCAGGCACAATATGATGACTGTTTTGTTATTAAAGCACTTTAATAAGGTTAATGCGTCCATATGAATAGTTATCAAACTAAGTTTCTGTAGTTTGGAAGGTAAGCTCTGGTCTAGTAGAGTAATAAAGAATTTCCCTGTGGGGAAATAGGCAACCTTTTAATTTTGGCGTGCAGAGTTCTCCTTTATTTTCCATTTATAAAAAGCCAACCAAATGTACTGTTCAAGATGCTGTCTAAAAGTAATTCTCCTTATGTCCCGGTTAAAAGCTGTCTTATTGTGCCGTATCTGAGGAAAACCAGAAGAACTACTGACTCTGTATGCAAAACAACGAGTAAAAAATGAAATATGGACCGTAAAGGCCAATTTATGCTGTGTTAAAATGTAGGGCTGAGCAGTTTTTTTCCTGCTATGACTTTTCATAAAGGAGCTGTGAAGCTGCGCTGCAAGTCATAAGGTGTCTCGAAGAAAAGAAAGGGAATCTTCCTGCCCGCATGCAAAGCTGCGGCAAGTAGGGCCTTATCTATATGCATTACTTTGATTTCAAATTATTTTTAGCATGGCTTTTATTGTACTCATTGTTACGTACATAAATCTTTAAAGTAATACGTTTTGTAAGAAATGGTCATAAAAATTTACAGCCAGTAACTTTTCCCCTGTCCCTTACAATGATATTCTACTAAAACCATTAAATGGTTCTCATTAATGCCCTTTAAATGATTGTGTAATGACCCACAATCGCTTGTAAGTGAACAACCATTAAAGAATTACCAGTTCTTAGCATGCTTTTAAGTACAGTTTAAATACATGGGAGGTAACATATAATGTATTAGGAAAAGTATTAAATTTGAAATTGGAAAAACACGATTGCTACAAAAGAAGGAGTAGGTGGGAAGCTTCCCTTGCCCTGACCACAGTCCTTGGAGAACAAGGAGTAATAACAGCATTGCTTATTGCACACAGCATATTTTGCAGAAATGCATCTGTGTTTATTTAGTTTTAGGATCACTTGGGTTTATGAGCCTGATATTGAAATGATCTATAGGAGTAAAATGACAACAAAGGGATGATTTCCATACAAATATGCTGAAATCCAATTCCTGGGCATAGCTGCTAATGGCTGTTATCGGGAAGTGTGGCCCACTTTCAGTGGGTAGCTTCGCTAGAATCCCAAAGACAAAAATAGGAGAAGTCATAGAATCATAGGATAGTTAGGGTTGGAAAGGACCTTAAGATCATCCAGTTCCAACCCCCTCCCATGGGCAGGGACACCTCACACTAAACCATGCCACCCAAGACTCTGTCCAACCTGGACTTGAGCTTCGCCAGGGATGGAGCATTCACAACTTCCCTGGGCAACCCATTCCAGTGCCTCACCACTCTCATGGTAAAGAATTTCTTCCTTATATCCAATCTAAACTTCCCCTGTTTAAGTTTGAACCCATTACCCCTTGTCCTCTCACTACAGTCCCTAATGAAGAGTCCCTCCCCAGCATTCCTGTAGCTCCCCTTCAGATACTGGAAGGCTGCTATGAGGTCTCCACGCAGCCTTCTCTTCTCCAGGCTGAGCAGCCCCAACTTTCTCAGCCTATCTTCATACAGGATGTGCTCCAGTCCCCTGATCGTCCTCGTGGCCCTCCTCTGAACTTGTTCCAACAGTTCCATGTCCTTTTTGTGTTGAGGACACCACAACTGCACACAATACTCCAAGTGAGGTCTCATAAGAGCAGAGCAGAAGGGCAGGATCACCTCCCTCGACCTGCTGGTCACACTCCTTTTGATGCAGCCCAGGATACAGTTGGTTTCTGGGCTGCAAGCGCACACTGCAGCCAGCTCATGTTCATTTTCTCATCGACCAATACCCCCAAGTCCTTCTCCGCAGGGCTGCTCTGAATCTCTTCCCTGCCCAAGCTGGAGCTGTGCCTGGGATTGCTCCGACCCAGGTGTAGGACCTTGCACTTGGCATGGTTAAACTTCATCAGGTTGGCATCAGCCCACCTCACAAGCGTGTCAAGGTCCCTCTGGATGGCATTCCTTCCCTCCAATGTATCAACCGAACCACACAGCTTGGTGTCATCGGCAAACTTGCTGAGGGCGCACTCAATCCCACTGTCCATGTCACTGACAAAGATGTTGAACAAGACTGGTCCCAACACCGATCCCTGAGGGACACCACTCGTTCCTGGTCTCCAGCTGGACATTGATCCATTGAGCACAACTCTTTGCGTGCGGCCATCCAGCCAGTTCTTTATCCACTGAGTGGTCCACCTATCAAATTGATGTCTCTCCAACTTGGAGACAAGGATGTTGTGTGGGACAGTGTCGAACGCTTTACACAAGTCCAGGTAGATGACATCAACTGCTCTACCCCTGTCCATCAGTTCCGAAGCCCCATCATAGAAGTCATTTCAGTGTTCTTGAAATATGAGAAAGGGCCATCCACAAACTCAGCTGACCTTGGGAAGTCTTGGGAATGTCTATGTCTGGATGCAAAGAAATGGGAGTGATTGAAAAGACATCTTTTAGTAAACAGCATTAAAAGTCACAGGCTATTTGCAAGGTCTTGGTGTTGCAATCCCAGTTAGACCCATTGCTGGGATCCTGGTTGTGGTGCTTCAGGATGCTAGGATGAAGGAACTGCACTGGCAGCTCTATGGAAAGGGTGGAAAAGGACATTTTGAAAACATGCCATTCTCCATGAACACAGTGCATGCCAAATGCTAAATTGCCATTTCACATTTTGTAAATGACCGTTTGGGTTTGTAGCAGTATGTGCAGTGCACATCTAACTATGCTCTCATTTCTCATTTCTGGCCTTGCTGGTTGGATGGAAGGTAGTATTTGGCAATGTTCCCCAGCTGTCCCATCCACCAAGCTTTCCTTTTGAACTTCAGTTCTTGTGCCGCAGAGGCAGGACATGTGGAAATACACCTAATAATACTAATACAGTTTCTCCTTGGTAATTTGATTCTATTATGCCTACAATAACGATACTCTTTGTTCAGCCTCGTAACCTTAAAATTGTATCTGAAGAAAATGAATTTCTGCTTCTCCAAAGCAAGATAATTAGGAAGTGAAACTCTCATTACCCAACGTTTCAGTAGTTTTAGCTCCTTTGTAAACCAGCCTTTGTCTGAATCGCTCTTACAGGCACCTTTTGCCACCCAAGTGCATTGCTCCTGGGCAAATGGGCAAATTTCATTGGAATTCCCAAGGTTTCAGGGTTGCAATGAAGAGTTGTACAACACCAAACAATAATGTCTCTTATTCATTTATTTATGTTATATCTGGAAGTTGAATCTTCTGACTTTGTTCTTTGTTAGCAGCCGGGCTAGCCTCTTGTTGGCTTCAACTGCAGTTGGTTTAATTCCAGATCACTTGGTTCAACAGGGGTTTGAATCTAGAGCTCCAGCATCCTCGTGTCCACACCACCATGATACAGGTGTTTGGTTCTGTAAGGGATTTTTTGGTTGGTTGTTTTTAGCTTCTCTCTCTTTCAGTCCTTGAAAGAAACTCACTGAAACTGGTGTGTGGAATATTTCAGTACCGTGAAATTTCATCTAATCAAAATGTTCTAGCTGGTTATGCCCACTGCTGAGATTATCTGACCACTAGTTTCCAAGGCAGCAGGCAGCCTAAGATCACATTAGACTTCACAGAATGCTTGGATACACAAATTTCAGTAGCAGCAACAAATGCTTTCTGTCACATTATGTTTGCTGGGAACTGGATCCTTCCTTCTCCTTACCACTGCAATCTACATATGTCATCTCCTTGTGTGCATAACTGTACCCGATATAGTTGCCATACTAGACAGATACAAATTAAAAAGGTGCCTTCTTAGCATATGAGACCAATAGATTTTCATAATGTTAGGTTTATGGATGCTTTTTCTTGTGCTGCTTTATTTCTTTCTTTAAACTTTGTAAACTGAATTCCAGCGGCTGGTCCTTATCTGTATCCTCATCCAAACAGATTGCAATCCAGGTATACTGCAGCCATACATTTAACCCATCTGTCAGTACAGCTGACTTGGATATTTTTAGAACATCAATCACCATGGTAGCTAGGGCTAATATCTTACCCATGCATCTTGCATTGGAGCAGCTAGTTTGTATATGTCCAAATAGGTCCTGGGTAAGATACTGAGATGAAGAGGTCTCCAAAAGTTTTCAGAGAAATAATTCTATGTCACAAACTTCCCTTCAGAGCCCAAGCTGCACCACAAACCAGTCTAGAGTGAAGAATATGCCAGTAAACCTGTGAAATCCTGTGCTTGCATGGGCAAGGATATATGGGCCTGAGTAGATATCCACGTCTTCTAACCGTGGGTATTGAGCAACTCGCCCATTGCTCCCTCCTGCATGGGGAGGGAATGTTTAAAATAGCCAAGAGAGAATAAAATATGCTTAAAATATGTCATGGGGGAAGAAGCATGGGGAAGAATGGAGGAAGTATAGAGGGTGATGCAAGAGGCAGTTGGATGCTGTTTCTGAAATGGGAGAAGAGGGTTTTTGTAGGTTAGTGGTAGAGATGAACGTGTATTACCAGGAAGCTGACAATACTACTGTTGGAATACTTCACCTGGCGAGTCATGCATGCTGGCACAGGAACAGAAAATGATTAGTGTGCAGAGAAGCCGTTCTCGTGGAGTGGTGGTGTCTGGCTCTCTCGTTTTCCCTTTGCAGCAGGGGAAATGACAAGAGGTGCTGGGCAATGGAGACGTTCATATCCGAGCCAAGACGGCGAGAGAGTGTTCTCAGGCTGTTGGTTTGGGGCACCCTGTGTTTGCCCTCCCAGCCTTTCCCAAGTAATGAATTAATCATTAATGGCTTAATCTTTAAATAGACATGTTTCTGAGCATTATATATACTGGGCTGCAAAAATGAGCTGTCAGTTTTGGGCCTGTTCTTCTGAGGTATTTGACTGCCTGAAGATAACCAGCCTAGAGTGGTTTTCTGGACTTTATGTATATAGTAGGCAGAAGTGTATAGATGCATGTAAAAAATTGGTCGTTCTAAGGTGCGTGATGCTTTTGTAAACCTGAAACACTTACTATGTCTAAATAGCATGATGCATTTCTGCGCAGAGATATCAGTACTTGTTCTGAATGAATTAGCCTTGCTACAAGAAGCAACGCTCAGGCTAAGACATGTGGTACTAGGACTAAATTATACTTGGCACTCAAGGTAGCTTGTTCAGAGCTAGCTCTCAAATATCCCTGCATGGCACTACACAGTATTGTGTCACTGGACCACCATGGCTGTTTTAATGTAGCAGTGCTCAGTATTTCTGATGCAAGCTATTATATTGCAAAGAAGAAAAGAGATGGCTAAGAAAAAAGCTTTGCTTTTAGTCTGGATATGTGGATTTGGTGGGAATATTGATGCTCTAAAAAAATATATATATATTTTATTAGACCATAGTGAATTGGTACCCGAAGGAAGAAAATGTTATTTGTTTAAGTGTGTCTGTGATGAGCACAGTTCTAGTCTTTCAAAAGTCTATGTACTGCATACTGAAAATAGGCTTTTTGCCAAATGGGAATTGAAACGCATATACGTATTACATTATTTGCCTTAGAAGAAATTAATTTTCAGCCAGAAGCAGATAGGATTATTTAATATTTATCTTTAGCTGCAGGAAGATGAATCTATTACATTATTTTGTTATTTTATATGGGGTGTTCTTCCAGCTTTTCCTATAGGAGGTGCTGCTGTACTCTAGTCTATGCTACACCAAGGTTAAAGAGTCTCCAGTTAGTTAAACTACGGCTTGTGCTGCCTGATGATCACCAGCAGAGACCATGATTTTCCTCATGATCAGAAGAACGCTGAGGTTTATCCCATCACAAAGGTGTGCACGTGCATGTATCCAAGAAGTGCCGGGGGGATTGGGAAGTGGTTCTTTTCCCCGTTGCTTTCAAAGTTAATAATAATGGGAAGTTAAAACATCTACAGCATTAAAATTAAGCAAAGCAAATGGGGTGACGTTGTACGTCCAAGTTGACTGATTTAGTGCCACTGAGAGAATGGGTCAGAGAGTATAAAGTTACAATATCACAAAGCACCACGTAGATGGGAACTGTTAAATATCAATGGAGCATTACCCTGCGCTGTCAGCAAACTTTGGTGTGACCATAGCGAGAGATGCTAAAATGTCATTTCATGGACCACATTATGTGCTGCTTACGAGGAATATTTCACCCATGCTTTGTTACATGTTTGATAAATTGTAACTTCCTGGGCTAAACTTTGGCTAGCTGATCTCTAATGGCATGTAAAGGTCTTCAAAGAACTGATTTTTGCCCCATAGAATCATGTAGCCTGTAGCCATGTGGTACCAATTTAAATTACTGTCGTGATGGTGAGTCTCCTTCCTGGAATTAATAAATGCAATTTATAAGGAATGTTAAGTAACAAGTAACAACGGAATAGTTTGTGAATTTCAGCCAAACTGATTAAATAATTGAAGTAAATTTGTAAATTACTTGGGAAATGAAGTTTGTAGAGTTACGAAGAAAGCTTTACCAAAGGAAGGAGCAGCACTTTGGGAACGTATATGTTTGTTCAACCGCATGGCATGGTTAAATTAGAATGAATGGTTTAGCAGTGCTAAGGTTAGTTCTAAACTTGCCTTGTCCCACTGACATAGAAGGTATTTTGAAGATTAGGTTATTTAAACCAGAATAAAACAGCTTCATGGAGAAGTCAATAGTACCAGGAGTGCAGTGTCGTTGAACTGGAGGATTTGGTAGTGAAGGGGCTGGGACAGTGTGCTCTGGCCCTGTGTATGAAGTCCAGCCAATGTGTTTTCTAGAGGGACTGCATTGCTAGAAAGCATGAAGGGACCTTGTGAAGAGTTTATGCTACAGATGAATTCTGTATTGCCAGGAGGAGGACACGAGGGAGAGTCTTGAATCTGGCATAGTGATGCTCACCTGGAGAGGAGGAAGGTGTAAGGTTTTATGTATGGCATAACCTAGCTCTGCACAGCGCAAGGGAGTGGTGGGGAGTGAGGCAAGGGAGGGGCTTGCATGTTATATACAGCACGAACAGCAATGTAAAGGGCAGCACTGACCGAAGTTTTAAATATGATGTGGAGTGGGGTTTTTTGGAGACTTCGCAGATCCTCTGTTCAGGAAGTTGCAGAAAACTATATTCTATTATGAATATTACCTTCATTTCCTGCTGGACTCCTTGGAGCAGAGTCCTGCGCATTGGGGAATTCTGGTTTTTGGTTGTCTGAGCCGGAGCCTGAAAGTTATCTCAAGTCACCACTGTTTTTCCAGGGGAAAACAGGATGCTATTTCCTGTTAGCCTGTGCCTGCTCCAAGGCAAGTTGCAAAATGAATTGCTTCTCCAGTTTGTCTGGGATGTTTCTGGTCGCTTGGATGCAAAACCCAATAGCTGAGCTACAAAGCTGGCTGGTGCTTCTGCTGTTCAGTGTGTTCATTTGGGCACATGGAGTTGTTCATTTGGGCAAGTGGTGTTGTGTAAGAAGTGCCAGGCTGCCAGTGTTATGTTGGTATTAGTAATGTGCATCACATCTTAATGTGCTCAACAAACATGGGTCATGCGTTCCAGGCCACGTTGAGAAGGTAATAAAGGAAGTGAGAAGGAAAAGCAGGATAATCTGGAGCGAGGGGTTTGTTCCATCGGGCTTTTTTCAGTTCTTACAAATGGAATAAAGGAGAGTCAGAAATACCAATGAAAAAACATCAAATATTTAAGGTTGCCTGATTTAATAATAGAAATCTTCAGCGTGACTCGCAGGGCCACATGGTGTGTGCTGTTACCCATTCAAAGTAACTAATAATCATGGCTCTGGTAGTGCTTTGAAATACCCCATTCTTTAACACTTTGCCCATTTTGCTATTACTGAAGTGTTTAAAGGTTTTTAGAACCAAACAGAACTAAATATTGAATTTGGATATCTTTCCGAAATCCTGTCCCGCAAGTAAATGATTTATTATGGGGCTTTCATAGACCAATATTATGTTATCAATAACGAGTAAGTGCACTTCATTCTACAGACTTAAAAAACCCACAACCCTTCACTTTATGGTAAAACTGAATGGCCCAAATAGAAGTAATCATCAAATATTGGCTATTTCGTATTTATATTTGCAAGGAATTTTCCTGGAAGTTCATTGACAGTTACTAAAACCATAGAAATTCAGGTAAAAAGTTTACAAAATGGCAAACCCATACATGATCATTTGTCCTAAATTAAATATTGATAAATGAGGATGGAATTAGTACATTTATCTGGATTTTTGGAGATGTTTCAAGAGGGTCTCTCAGGTCTTTAATTTTTAATGTAACCAGCATAGCAGATGAGTGAAGGAAAGAAAGTCTTTTTACAGGATGCTGCTACTCATCTCTCAGCCTGCCTGATTCATATATGTGACTTCACAGCTATTTGGCTATTTCAGACTTAAAATAATCTTCCCATCCCTGTATAACTGCCACTGATCAGGGCCTTAAAAATGGTTAAGTAGAGTTGCTATTCAGTGTTGTCATTCTAGTGAAACGTAAACCCTGGGAGAGAGCAAGAGGGTGTCATTAGAACACACATCTGAGGAAAGGAAAGGTTCTTTCCTTAGGATAATGAAAAATAGGGTAATGAATAATAGGATAGTGAAATACTCTTTAAAATTAAAAGGAAGGAAAAGAAAAAGGAAGGAAAAGAAACTGTTCATTTGACATCTTGCAGCAAAATCGGAGTCGATGTATTTTGCATATGGTTGCAGAGTTAATTTTTGGGGTGCTAGCCAAACGCATGACTTCTGTGATTGACGTACAGCATTTCTCGTTTTTAATAACGCACTGGAAGGGCAACAAAAAGTAGATTCTAGAATAGCTGAAATGTTTTGTTCTACCCAAAATGATAGGATAGGTTTAATTCTTGATGTGTTCCTTTTCTTATGGCTGAAGTTGAACATGCTGAGAAATAAAATTGAAATAATTATAATGAACACAAAAATAAAATGCTTAGACCTTTTTTCAATTAAAACACCCCCAAAAAAACCCAAACCCAGAGTTCAGAAAAATTGTGAATGCTTGAAAATATAACCTGAGTTGCTCCAAATTTCATATAATTTTGTATACCTTTGATAGACTTACTGTAAAATCACTGCGTTCAATGCATTTGCATGATGTTAGTGATTTCCAGAGAAGCAACTGGAAATTCTTTTTGGTCTGTCAATTATAGCCTAAATAACGATTGAAGCTTTGCCTTCTTAAGGTAGGTGAGAAGAGCTCAGCTGAGCTTAACAGAAGGTGCTAAGTGTGGAATATAGGGTTCAATATTAGATTCCCACTGAAATGTGGTGACTGTTTGATGGGGGGGAAAAACCCTATGGGCACAGCTTGGCAGAATTCAACTTCTCTGCTTTGTGTACCTTGAGATTCATCATTACTGTGTCCGGTGCAAGCTTATGCTTACAGAAGTCCTCAGAGAGCTGTACTGACGTCTTCTACCTGACGTGTTTCACTGAGGCTCTTAAGTGAAGCAGCCCTTTACATTAACTACTGGTACTGACAAAATTGTGTGTGTTTGTACCTTCCCAAAGAAGAGCTGCAGTCAAGTGGCCCTGCACTTGAAAACAGTCAGTACTATGCTGCATGTATTCATAATGATGTTTGTAACAGAAAGAAAATTGGTTTTATATGAATGCAAGAACAAAGCAAATGACCTGCATGTAGCCATTGTATCCAGTAGTTCCAGTTCATTTCTCTGTTTACCAGGCCACCTTTTTGGTGGTTCATCCAGCATACCTCACAGTTATGTCTGTGCTCTTCTCCTTTGTCTGCTTCCATACAATTTCACTGTCAGCTCTGAATCTGGGATGGTAATCCACTGCAAGATCTCAGCCAGTATGACCTGTACAGTTCACATATACAGAACCTCTGTGTCACCGCCATATAGTTTCACGGCTGTATTAATGACAAAAGCATCCCACCAAAAAGTACTTTAAATCCTTGTGTCCAGTCCTTTATATAAAGATTGACCAGACCATGGCTTGCAGAGCATCAAACTAAAATGCTTCATGTGGGGTTACCTCCACTTCAGCTTTAGGCACGTTCACGCATGTAACGTCTCGTGTGCCTAAGTGAGTGTTTGTGATTAACAGAGATTTAAAGTTGCGTAGATAAACAAGATCTATGGCCAGTAAGTGATATTAGAGACTTTTCCAAGCTTAAACACTTTACAGCATTGAGAAAACGATTCTTGCAGTTGCTGCAGTGCGGTGCCGAAGGAATTCCCACACATGGGAATGCTCCCTGCTGTCCAAGTCGTCTGTCTTCGCTTTCTGCTCAGCTCAGGGTATGCTGCTCAAATCAACTGCCATTCCCAACCAGATTGTAGCTCATTATCTTCACCTCCCCTGATACTAAACTTTGCAATGAGGTGGTAATAAAGCTGACCTTAAAAGCTCCATGATTTATTTTTTCTTAACTTCCCTCAGGATGTGTTTTTCTGGAATCTCTGGATTGTCATGGCACAGGCAGGTTGGGATCTAGAACTAAAAGAAAGGCCGAGCTAAATAAAAGCTTAAGTTAGACATTGGTTATGGGGAATTAGCATGCTCCCAAAAATGTACTTTCCTCTGAAAACAGCTTCTTCCAGTTTATGTTACACTCTGCTTATTGAGTGTAATAAGGTCCATCCATCCCCTTTTGCATGATGGACTGTATTTTTCATCACTGTATCCATCCTGTGAGGAGTTCAGGTACCTATATTGCTATGCAATGAAAATACAATGCAATCAGCAGTGTGTGAAAGATGTAGTTCTGAATTTTTTGACCACAAGGGATATAGCAGAATAAAGAAGAACTTTGGGAATCTTAGTTTATAATACCAGTGTAAGTGTATTGGTGCTAAATGGCCGAGTTATATCCTCGGAAAGCTTTGTTTCCCTATGAAATGCTATCAGTGGCAATGGTAATAGAGGCTGATTTGGTAAGTATCACTAATGAAGTTTCATTGCTGTATTTATTAAAGTTTCTACTAAAATAGTGCACAATGATTTTCATGATCAAGATGCCCATGGACAAAGTGTTCTGCCAACACTGATATTGGTTTTACTTACTTTAAGGAGTCCTGAAGTCTTAATTCCTCATTGTGTTCTATTCACATTCCAGCGCTCAGACTCTTTGACAGGGTGATGGAATACAGGATTTTGCTTTTGCTCACCATTCCTCAGACTCACAATCTATGAATGCCTTCAAAAAGGTGTGGTATTCCTGCTCCCTTCTCAGTTCATCCAGTGTTGTGGGCAAAGGGACCCAGGAGGAGAAATCAAGTGAGAGAGTTTGGGCAAGGGAGGTAGCAGGCAACAGAACTGATGCCTAAGATTTCATTGAAGATACTTTAAAACTCAGGAGCTTGAAACGCATCTTTGTGGAAGTCGTGAGCTGTGTGACAGCATGCCATGGAGTCACTCTGCAGTGATTCCACAATTAATGCTCATTAACAAAGGATGTCTGCAATAAAACATGATCCGTGGTATCCCCCTTTGCTACGCTGAAATGGTGTCCTTCTTTTTCTTGTGGAAAATGGAGAATTTCAGCTTTTGCACTTCATGAATTGCCCCTCTCTGTATGATCTGATGTTTGAGTTATGGCCTTGCAAGAAGGAAAATGCCTCTGTCTTGCTAAGTGTGTGTTAAATTAGGGGATGAATGTGGAGACTTGATTTTGTTACTTAATTGATCTGCAGGACTGTCAGATGCCAGATGAGAGCTTGAGATATAGATAGTGACAAGAAGGATTTTCTTCAAGATAATAGAATAAAAATGAAGATGCCTCAAAACCACTGTGTTCAATGCTTTGTACTGCTCCTGCTGAGGGCTTCCCAGGGCTCACAGGCATCCCTGTGTTCTCTGTTAGGCAGACCCAGGCCTAAATATCTGGGATTTGCCTTTGGTAATTGTAAAGCAACAGCATTTGTTTCACCTAATCTGAACTAAGGTTTGGCAAAGGAGGTTTACCTTGCTTTAGTGTTCTGTTTGACTTGGAAGCCTTATTCTGCCTAAGTATTAGTAGTTTTTGTATTTTCCTCCTCAATAATCACAGTAGAATCATGGAATGGTTTGTGTTGGAAGGGACCTTAAAGCTCCTCCAGTTTCAACCCCTGCCACAGGCAGGGACACCTTCCACTAGAGCAGGTTGCTTCAAGCCCCTGTGTCCAACCTGGCCTTGAACACTGCCAGGGATGGGGCAGCCACAGCTTCTCTGGGCACCCTGTGCCAGCGCCTCAGCACCCTCACAGGGAAGAGTTTCTGCCTAAGAGCTCATCTCAATCTCCCCTCTGGCAGGTTAAAGCCATTCCCCTTGGCCTGTCCCTACAGGCCCTTGGCCAAAGCCCCTCTCCAGGTTTCCTGGAGCCCCTTTAGGCCCTGGAGCTGCTCTAAGGTCTCCCCTTCAGGAGCCTTCTCTTCTCCAGGCTGCCCCAGCCCAGCTCTCTCAGCCTGGCTCCAGAGCAGAGCTGCTCCAGCCCTCGCAGCATCTCCGTGGCCTCCTCTGCCCTCGCTCCAACAGCTCCATGTCCCTCTTGTGCTACTGCCCCAGAGCTGGATCAGGACTGCGGGGGGGGGTCTCCCCAGAGCACAGCAGAGGGGCAGGATCCCCTCCCTGAGCTGCTGCTCATGTTCTGGGGGTACAGCCCAGCACATGGCGGGGGGGGAGGGGGGTCTGGGCTCAAGCACACACTGAAGCTGGGTCATGGGGAGCTTCTCATTGACCAACACCCACACGTCCTTCTCAGGGCTGCTCCATCCAGTCTGTGCCCAAACCTATGTTTGGGATTGCCCTGACCCAGATGCAAGGGCCTTGCACTTGGCCCTGCTGAACTTCAGTTCCTTACCCAGAGTGATCCATCTGTCAAATCCGTGTCCTTCAAGCCTAGAGACAAGGATGTCAAGCAGGGCAGTGTAAATGCTTTGCACAAATCCAGGTAGATGATAGATGATACTGTAATAACTCCGTTTCCTGCACAAGTGTGATGTAATGAGCTGAGGCTTCTATGCTGGCTATTTGGATGGCTACATTAGATGTTACCTGATAGAATCACAGAATGGTTTGGGTTGGAAAGGACCTTGAGATCAACCAGTTCCAACCTCTTGCCATGGGCAGGGACACCTCACACTAGACTGTGTCACCCAAGGCTCTTAGATACTTGGAGAGCTGAAACGGCATTGAAATTTTGAGGCAGTTGATATTTAGCATTGCAGAGTGGCCATGGGGCACTCAACCTGGGCTGGGGAAAAGCCAAGCTGGCCTTGCAAGAAGTGATTATTAGTGTATGAGATTTACTGCAAGGAGGAGTGATATGACTAGAAAACATGTACAGTAGCTTGCTGCATGCTAGCAGGTCTTTTCTGGACTCCTAAATGTTAACTGGGTAGTAATGTAAGTTATTACACTCATTAAATTAGGCTACAAACAAGTCAACAATGATTCAGCAAAATGGTTTTGTTTGTATAGTGCAAGGAAGTCTGATAGATATCCAGTCAAACATTTATGGCTAAATGGATGAAGATTTTAACATTACAGCCTAATAAAAACCCCATACTGTGTGATTAAATAAGAGGGAAAGCAGTAAAAAAGAGAAAGCATAATGATGGTAACATGTAGGTCAGTTACAATTTAATTGTCATTGCACTTCATTGCTAACATATCAATTCTCTGCTGCTTAGCTGAGCAGAAAACAACAACTTAACATGTACAGTGGGCCCATGCCTGCTTGGCAAACCCCCACTTCCATCACCTGCTTTCCCCTACTTCCTTAACAGGCTTCCTGCTTTAATAGGATAATCTTGCTGGAAGCTCCCGCTGATTGTGTCCTCCCTGCGCTCAATGCATCAGTGATCAGTAAATTTACTTCACACTCCACATAGATGCTAAAATTAGGTTGTTTGCATTACAACTTCCAGTCCTCCCGCAACACGAAACACCTGCTTGCAGATTTATATTGTTTTATTTAATGGCTTAAAATAAAGATAGCTTTACAGTGGCAATACCCTGATGTACTATATTGGAAGAGCACAACGGCTCTTCATTTTTCTTACTTATCCAATTTATAGTATAGCTCCTTGCCATATAAGGTACAGCTTCATTAACATTAATTGCAGCTTTAGAAACTCCATGGAAGTGTTTATTCCTGCCAACTTTTTCCACCATTTTATATTTCCAGTGCTTCTGAGGGAAGCTGCAGGAGGAAAAAGGAATCTCTCTGTTTTCAGTTGGTCTGCTTTGGTTTGGTTTTTAATCTAGGTAATTCAGTGAGATCTCAAAGGGATGTTGTCTTTGGCACCTTCTTCAAATGTTAGCTCTGAAGAATTGTCTGTCTAGCACAGTTATGCTGATGTGTAGTAAAGACTTAACAGAGTACATAACCAAACTATTAATTCAGGTGCCTATGGTGACATATCCAGCTCTGCAGAGCAAACTTTATATAGAATAAGACAGTTCCTATTTGGATGGGGGGGGGATTACAACGTGGGGGGAGCAGCCTGGCAGCAGCCAGGGAACTCATGCAAAACTGTTCTGCAGATAATGCATTCAAAATCATTGAATCCAGATACTGGGATTATCATTGACTCTTTTTCTTCCTCTCAAAGTTAAAAGGGAGGTAGGGTAAAGCTCCTGTGCAGTGATCTTCAAGATCCGTCTGGTTCTCTATGGAAAAGCAGTTGAAAAACCAATATGAAAACCTGGGACCTGAAAACTAAGGCTATTTTTAACGTGATGCCAGCCCAGGAAACACGTGCCTTTCTGTACTGTAACAGCTAATGAAGATGAAAAATAACTTCCCTTCTGCTGTTTCATGTATGAAACTTCAGCAGCTCAATATGGTTCATGTAACTGTGGGTGTTGTGGAGTGTGACAGCTTCCACCTGGTTTTAGACCCACCAAACTCCCAGCCAGAAGATCACGCACTGCTGTTGTTGTTATTAGAAATCAGATTAATCCTTGCTAGCCTTTCTTGCTCTGAAAGCAATGAAAACCATCTTTGTGGATTGGAACTAGGTGGTCATAAGGTCCTTTCCAACCCTAATGACTCTATGATTCTATGATGCTAGGGTGAAATGTTGAGATACAGAATGAGCTAGGGGGGGAAACTTCCTGCAGCACAAGTCCCTACTGCCTCATGAGGACCAGGGAGCAATGATCTCTAAGTGTGCCTCCAGAATGAGAGCACTAAGAAGGGATTTTTCCAGGCCTGTTGACACTTCAGTGCATGCCTTGCACATGAAACTATCACAAGGCTCCCATGGACTTCTGGTTTTTCTCACTTGTCCTTACTGGCCAATTCATTGAATGGCATCTGGTCCTCTTTGTTGTGCTGGGGAACTGAACAGGACATTGGAATGGCACTTCTAACTTCAATTGCTGATCTAAAACCTTTAACTCACTTAGCTAGTTGTACTAAGTAAGCTCATGAAAGCGGGTGCTTTGGTGTAAATAGTTGGTGATGGTGCCATGTAGTAAAGTCTGAGTCTCGGTGGCTTTACCAGATTAGCTGGTTGTGCTCTGATTGCAGTTTGGGCCTGCCCTGACTACAAACCAGGCCCTCATTAATATAATCTCGGATTTTCAGATTTATCATCTTTAGAAGTTATTCTGCTCTCACCAGCAGGTTGCGTCACCTGTAGTAATATAATGTGTCTGCCTCTGTATGTGGTGGCTTCATGTGGTGTGTGATGGTTGTAGATACTTTTGGTACACCTGTAGTGTTAATATAGATTGAAACTAAGGTATAAAAGTCATAAACAAAGGTATCCATATTAAAATAATAATAAACAATTATTAAAAATTAATAAATAATAATTAAAAGCAACCTGTTTTTTTAAGGAAAAGTCCCCTCTGTTTTGTAAAACCAAACAAAAACCCATCAGGCTTTTCCTGAAGAAAAGCTGCCATGTATCACATTGCTGCAAGAGCTCAGATTGCCAAAACACAGCCTGTGCTGCTGCTGCAGATGCATTGCTGTGGTTTAGCTTGTTGTCCAAACTGTTTTATCTGGTTTGCCCTATCTAGAAATGTTACCTGAATAAACACCTGAATTTTCAAGATGAGAGTAAGAATGTAGAATTGGGGCTTATTCCAAAGTTCACAAGTGAGTAGATCAGTGCGATGTTAAATCCCTTTACTACTTTATGTTGTCCCCAGGGTGTCTCTTTGGGCTCTCTTTCCAAATCTCTTCTAAGATGCTGGCGTGAGCAACTGGATGCATTTTGTTGAGCTTCTAAACTCCTGATTTCTTTGGGCCATCCTTTGGCAGGGGCAGGTTTCTGCAGGATAGGAAACTGCACAACAGATGTGTGTCACACAAGTACCAGTTATCGCTGTAGTTCTTGGGCACTTGGGAGCCCAGGACTGATTCCTCTGGACACATCACCTCCCCCTAAAGAGGGTTATGGTCCCTTTGCAGTAGCCTTTAAGAGCAGGATCAGCTTTCATAGGTAATAGGCCTCTCCCTGTGAAATAATTTAATAGCAAGTGCCCTCCTCTGTGCACCTGAGAGCTCCAGGAGCTTTTCTGCCTTCCAGCAGCAGAGTGTCTCCTATAGCTCCCCGCGGTGCAATATGTCTCCACAATCCCCACCCTCACTCAGCATGACCAGCACCTAATAGGCACCATTGAGCCCCATTGCAATAGCAAGTATTAGTGGCTTTCGAGTAAACTGCTTGCAAAAATCAGCCTAGATAAAACACCCAGATGTTTATGGTCAAAAGGTGCATTGGGAGCCAGTGAGGCAGCAAAGGCCTATTTGGAGTCTGTGTTTCAAGGCTTAACAAGATTAACGTCTGCACATATAGGACTGTAAGGGCCCAGTTGAACAGTGCTCTTTCCAGACCTGTTTTTTGGCTCATTAAAAGGTAAGTTTTGATTTCTTTTTAGGGGTGTGAAGCCAGTGCGGTTTGGGCTCTGCTTGTCAACTATGCTTCCTATGCAACTGGAAGCATAGCAAAGGGAATAATTGTAGGAAGAAAGAGGGATTCAGTTCCCTTTCTGGAACACAATGCAACTGCAATGCAAGTGTTCCAGAAATACAACACTTTGAGGTTTACCTAATCCTCTGTTTTTTAACACTGTTATACTTGTGAAGTGCCACGAGCGCAGCACCCAGTTATAGGTGACCCAAATTATGGATGAAAAGAAAATCCAGCGACAGCCAAAGAACTTCCATGGGTTTTTTCCCCTGAGCTTTTGATGGTATGGTGATGCTTGGGCTGTACAGAAATGGAAGGAATGAAGCTGAAGTCCATTAGAAACCACACAGCGATGGAGGACACAGCCCTGCTCTGCAGTGGTGTGGTGGGTTCTGATTTCTCAGAAGCCCCCTTTCCACTCCCATCAACAAGTAGCATCAGTCGTAGTTTAATTCCCTTTGAGCATCTTATGATTCCGTCCTGCTTTCTCACACAGCACAGAAATGTGTAGCACAACCTTTTGGCTTTGGGGGCAGCACAAATCCTGGGGAAATAAAGACCTGCTCATACTGCATGAAAGGCTCCATTCTAGGGGTTTGGTTTTCTTGGGTACCTGACTTCAGTTCCTGAATCAAACTGAATTGATTTTTTTCTCTAAGTAGCACTGTTTTTTTTGTGCTTTGTAATTTTACCTCCTGCTATGTTAAGACTTGGCCATAAGCATCTTTATATCCAGCAGCATCGAAAACCTGTGTGTGCAGGGGTGTTTTCCTTGTAGGCCCTGGTGCATTCTTGGGGTTGGGAGATGGGTCCTGCCTTTACCACCCAGGCTGCAAGTAGGGCACGTGCTTCTCTAACCACTGCAGTTTGTTCTGTTCTCTGTCTTGTGACATCATTTTAGGTGGCTTATTAGACTTATGATTGATGACAGCCAAAAGAGGATCTACAGCTACTCACTGACATTCATGCTTGCCTTTTAAATATCAGATGATGTAGCTTCAGATCTCTGTTTTGCACTCAAGTGCTCTAAGCCCCGTGTTAGCGCATCCCTTCCTCCTCCAAATTAACGTATTCCTTTAACTGCGCTAACATTTCAGCAGTGGGGTTTTAAGCAAATTCTGTGTTATTTGGCCTTTTCTCTTCTTACACTGCTCATTTCTCAGTCAAACACAGTCCTCCTCACTGAAACTGGACTGTAAATACTCCCCTTGCTGTTATGTCCGACCACAGCTATTTCTTTCTCTCTATTTTTTTTCCTCCTTATTAAATTATGTTTACCTGAATACATCAGGTTCATTTCACCTAGGCAGGATGTCCCATTAAGCATGACAAGTAGAAGGTTGTGAGATTAATGCCCTTTCTTGAGCCTGAATTAGCATGTCAGCATCTTTTCAGACCTGGGACCAGAGAACATCGGAAGCGTGCCGTAATGGACCTTAGCCTTTAACTGAACTGCTCTAATATTATTCCTATAACAAGACTACTTTTAAAGAGGCTCATTATTGGCTTCATTAGATATGTTACTTGCATCAGTGGCTGTAGTTACTCGTATAATATGGAAGAGGTTAACATAGCGTATTTTTTATGTATTATATGGCATATAGCTTGAAGTAGCCAAAAGGTTTATGGCGATGTAATTGGTAGTTAGTGTGAAATTTGTAAGACAAATAGACAATACCTAGGGTAACCCCTATAATCCTCTCCTTTCAGTTTTTTACAGCCACCAAAGGGCCTCATTAAAACAGCAGTCAGCACCTTAGTGAAAAGATACAGTGCTTATAGTGCCCAAATGTGACAGAAAATCTGCATTTTGTAAATCTGACACCTTTGATAGATTATACAGTGTGAAGCCATTGCTTCTAAGCATTATGAGAGCGCTTAAGGTTCTCTTCTGAATCCAACCGTGCTATATTCACTGGATATAACAATGTGAAAAAGAGCTGGTTGAATAAAATAAAGCATGTGAGATGGAGAGGAGCCTTTTTTCCTTTGATACAAAGCTCATCTCATGCAATGGAACTAACAGCCATGGTTGATATCCCCAGCTCTGCTTGTACCGAGGGATATGGGCATATAAATATTGGCAAAATACCTGTTTAATATACAGATGCAAAAAGAAACTCTGCCTACATTAACCAATTTATATGGCTGCTGTAAGGGAAGCCTGTGTAGAGCAATGAGGGTATTAAGCTTTCTTTTCGCTGTTTTAGAGGCTAAATTCTGTTCTTGCTTAAACTTGTGTAAACCCGAGTGGATTCCATTGCTCTGAGTGAATCCTGTTGTCACTCAGAGTCCCTTAAATCTGGTGTAATGCACTGGCTTACATGGAATTAAATGGACAGGCGGAACGAAACCCAGAATCTGACCCAAAGAGTTTATTATTCTTTCAGCTTATTTATAACAACAGTGAAACAGAAATGAGCCCCATACACCAAGTCCTATGATGGGTGTATGAAAGCTCAGCTATGGCTAACTATGCTGTAAGCTCTACTTAGATATTTAGTGGCTTAAAAATGTATTTGGTAGAGTGAACTATTTGAAGCTGAGCAAACATGAGTTGCCGTGGTTGATTAGTTACAACTATTTGCTCTAACCACAAAAGGCAACATCCAAGAGCCAGAGGTCCAAAGGAATCGTTATTATCTTCCCTTCCACTTTAAGAGATGGGCTCAAGCATTTGGGGCTGCAAGCATTTTAGGGACTTGCCAAAACTGAAATGAGAGCCATCACTTAGCTCCCATTGCCGCCTTTGTGGCGGAGGAAGTTCTCCTGGATTTTTTGCTCGGGGGATGGAATGTAGGTTATAATGTTTACTTGGGCTCCAAATGTGACAGCTGTTTACCTCTTCATCTCGTAACTGAAAGATTTCCCTTTAAATTAGAGCTGCTGTAGACAAAGAGTGGAGCAGGAGTCGCATTTGATCCTTGGCAAAAATATAGCCCTGATCAAGCGGAAAGAGGTATTTCCAGCTTAGACCTTTGATCATTGAGAAAATGTACCAGTGTGTGTTGCTAAAATAGGAATGCAGACAAACAAAGGGGAGGGGTTAGATACATGAAGCTTTTTTATTCCCTTCTGCATCAGGGTTTGTTCCTGCCTAGGCTAAACCTCCTGTTTAAAGGTGCAGAATCGGTCCACGCGGGTGACAAGGACTACGTTGCCCAAGTGCTCAGTGGTTCAGGGGAGCTTAATTTTGATCTCTTGAAAAGCAACAGCAAAAAAACCCTGTGCAAAAAGTGAACATGGAAACAATTTCTGAGCAACAGTTTTCACACCTTGGAATTCACGTTTTGGGGTTTTTCTATTAAAAAGAAGTGCAAGTTATAGATGCATCTGAATCCAGTAGCAAAACAGGAGATAACTGGAGTTACACTGGGCATTAATTTGTGGCCATAATGATTCTATTGTATGACCCAGGGCACTTCAACCTTTCTTCATAGATAGAGTTTTAAAATCAGTGGCGATAGCAGAATTACTCAACGATTTTTCTAGTGTCCTTTAAAAAGCAACAAAACCCAGACCTCTTTGCCTACATTATATTGACCCATGAGGCTGTTTTCTTCAATCACCTAATTCAGACGGAGCACCTTCCCATTTTATTGTTGTTTTCCCAGGTCTGTTATCACATCTGCTCACTGTCCTTTTTGTAAGCACGGAGGTAAAAAGGTAGAAGGGTGAAAGTTTTCTCTTCTCATGCTGTGCTAATGTGAAGGAACTTTGTGTTTTCTGCTGCGCCTGAAGTGTCACCACCAAAGTATTGACTCCTTTTGATTCCATTCCTTATTTCCAAGTTATCCAGAAATTATCCTTTTTTTATTCTCAAATAATATACTATTAACATGCGTCCCTAAGAAAATTCTCGGAGAGCCACAAAACCTTCTGTCTCTCAGTATTTGCAACCAGGAGGCTAGATCTAGGCATACCTTTTGGATAGGAGGAGATGGGGCACTGCAGTCAGAAAGACCATGCTAATCCCAGGTTGAGCCAGCGGGTTGCTGGGTCTCCTTCAGCCAGGAAGCTTCTGTCTGTTGAATCACAGTTTTATTCTGAATCTGGCTGTGTATTTGCTTAAAAATGAAGAATTCATCCCCCAAACCCCCTGTGAGTTGCAGTCACTGATCTAGAGCAGGAGGCGAGTGCATGTACCTGTGTTTCTTGGGGAGGATGGTGCTGGAAACTTGTAAGGGCCTTATTTAATCTCGCACAAGGATGCTCAGCAGCACGTAGGAGCAAACTGTCTCAGTCGGGGCGTACCAGGAGTGATTCAGTTGTAAGCAGCAAACTAAGGGCTTGCTTTGGTGTAGATAATACTGAAACCCATACCAGCAAAGAGCCTTTCAAATTAACTCTTATACCAAAGTCTAGGTTTTGATCAATACAATTGCTTGCACTGCAGAATGAACGTTTATGAGTATCATGCCTGGGTTTTTTAATTCAGTGGATTATTCACATCTGTTAGGTGAGAATTACAGAGTGCTGAAATAATGTATTCTTGTGTTTTAGATCTATCACTGCCAAGGGCTACTGAATAGTAAGTATCAACATCTGTGGTACTTCTTTGAGTTTTCTGATTAAATGTGTCTAAACATTTCAGCGCCTACTGGAAATAAAAATAAGAGTAGTTTCAAGCCAGTTTGATGCAGGGTTTGAGGGAAACATACTAACAGCACACATTAGTGGGGGGACTGCATGTGCAATTAGCCCTAAATAACATTAACCTAGTGTTGTGATTTGTATTATTGAAAGGACGTTGGGCTCTTGAAACAGTAAATAACGGCGTAAATATAAATCAAGGTACCTGTATTTTGACAGTGATGTTCCCCCTCTCATTCTCTGCATACACAAAAATCATTCAAATGTCTTTTCTTTCTCTGACAAAAAAATTCATTAAAAACATTTCACTGTGCTGCCTTTTAATATAGCGCGGGCATTCAACCTGCGCAGGAAGCTTCCTGGAACCACACAAATACTGTGTAATTATCTCGTGGCTCCCTGCTGGCTGCTGCATATTCCAAGCACAAAGTGAGCAGCACATTTCTAGAGCCTGACTTCTGTCTTCATTGTCCCTGCTTGGAATATGAAGCTCCAATTCATTATAGCAGACCTGATCAAACTTGATAGATTTAGCCATTATTCTTGACTGTGTCAACTTTCTACAGCTTCCCCCCCCCCCCCCTTCATTTTTCCCCCCCTCTTGGGCTCTTTTGTTTTGCCACCCAGGGACTGCATCTTATTTCTAGGCGCTCTGCCTCTCCCTCTGCTTTTCTCTCTTATTCTATCTCTCTCCTTTCCCCCCCCCAACCCCCCAAACAAACCAAGGTTTCAGCAAATAATGCTGCTTGTGCATCATGTGATGCCAGGAAAATAAGGCTTGCAATTTTTTCTCAATTGTCCTTTATGGTTTTTATTGACTTTTTTTTTTTTTCCTCGGTTTGTTTCTATATAAAAAAAAAAAAAAGAAAAAAAAAAGAAATTATCCTGCAATATTGACATACAGTAGAGAAAAGCTTCGAAAAATCCGTTTTTTCTGTTAGTGGTACAATAAATTTAGTGGCGCGAGGATTTTTTTGTGTCTGTTTTATGACAACTTTCAAGGAGCGCTTCAGAGTTCATCTTTTCAAGGATGATTCAGACAAATGCAGCTTATCAAGTTTGATAAATCACGACTTTGTTTATTTAAGCTAGAGACATATCGCCACATTTTCATTGCAAAAGGCATTAGATCATTCTTTGGGCAAATACAGGTGTTAATATGACCAGTTTACCATAGGAGATTGCTTTGTAGTTTTGGAGAGTTGCTATGCAATAATAGTGAAGTACAGTGCAGCTCTGATTTGTAAAGAACTGGGCAAAATACAGGGGTTCTCCTCAGTAACCCACCCCAGATCCCTCGAATGGCCTCTAAATGAGTTAATCCATATGTGAGAAATTAGTGCCTGAATCTGTAAGACTTGGAGGGTCAACTCATCTTTACTGTTGTTAACGAATATGCCAAACACAGCCATGAAGCTTTTCGAGCTTTGCACTTGATCTGTAGTATATGTTATGTTGGCATGTACATTTCACAGGCATAATTAATGTGCAAAAGCACTTTCTAATTAATTTTGCCTATTAAATAACAGTTATGAATTGTTAAAACTTTAGAAAGAGATTAGGCTTCTTCCCTTTTGTTCCTCTTTTGGCTTCAGATTAAAAGGTAAAGGGTGTCTTATAATTTCAACAAGTTTACAGGCAGATTTGTATCGAGGTATATTGTTTAGCAGCATTTAAATACCGCTAGGAATGGCTATGAGTGAAATTCAGTGTTATGCTTTTTAAATTAAAAAATCATTATTTTTTAGAGTGGCATTTTCAGTCTCACCCAAAGCTTCTCGGCATCTTAAAATGTAAATTGCAGAGAAGCAACACAAAGGATAAAGAGAAGATTTTGAAGGCAATCACAGTGATCACTTAATTCAGTCTCTGCATATCCACTTGGCATAAGGTAATTAGAGTGCCACATTGCTGTAAAGACAGAAAGCTTAGGGTACCATTCTGACTCACCCAGACGATAATACATGATTAGAAGTCAGTGACAGATCACAACTGCTGAATGACCCACCAAGGTCTTATCAAGGGCAAATCGCATAATTAGCATGCACTTGGCTGGCAGAGGAGTACAGTGCTATTGTTCTGGCACAATCAAATTAGCCCAGCCAATGAGGTCACTGTTCCGTGACCTCAAAGGCATTTTTGTGGTTTATTTTTCTACCACATACTGAAAAAATGAAAGGGAAAAGGAAAAAATACAAAAGAGAGAAAAAGCCCTTAAACCCCCACCCCGCATCGAGCTGAAGTTCTTGCGGCCACCAAAGAGATCCGTTAGGAATGCAGTTTTGGAGCACACTCTGCCAACTCCTTAGTCCATCATGTGTGGAATAAAGGAGTCAGCTAATGCAGTCTGACCCTGGGGGACACATATGTAATGGAGCCACTTTGACAGAAATTCAGGCATCTAGCGAGGCCTGGAACTCATTTATCCCGAATGCAGGCGCAGCATCGTGCGTGGAACGGGGGAGGGGGAGCCTTGTGGAAGCGCAGAATCATTCCTTCATTATGATAATTAGTACAATTATCTTGATTTGCTCATTTTAGCTGTATTTTCCCCAAGGTTTGGCCGTTTGATTTGGCTTCACATTGCTCCTCCTGAACAGGGCGCTCAGCTGAGAGCAAGAGTCGGTGGGGATGGTAGCCACCAACAAGACTTCAGGCGTGCCGTCGATGTGTGTTCCATAGCACATCACTAAAACATGCACAAGGAGATTTCCTCTTTCCCTGTTCCCTGTTCCCTTTCATATCTTATCCTGGAAGACCTCTCCTGGCTTTCCTCACTACAAGGTGCTCACGAAGGTAGTGAAGAAGTAGAACCTCCCTGTTCACACCCCAATTCTAAGCGCTGTGCTGTTAACTCTTATATTTTAGTCAACTTTGGAGTTGGTATGTTTTTCCCTTTGTTCTCTAAATAGGAATGCAGCTTTGAATTGATCTGCACACTTGTTAATATGCATGGTGTACAGGAAAGCCATGGTAACTTTTAGGAAAAGTGAGAACGTAGCGTTTATTTGTATTCTTTTTCATTAGTCTGCACATATTTGGCTGCATATCGCAAGCTCTCCAGGATAATTGGATCAAAAAGGTCTGTAATGAATTGTCTCTGTCGTGTCTGGGCCTCTGTCACTTCTTCCCTTTACTTCTTTTTTTAGGCTTCCTTAAGGCTGGGTTCAGTTAACTCAAGATAGGAACTCTAAAATGTTTATATTTCATGAATGTAAAGATGATCCTTCATGTTCAGTCAAAAGGGAAATGAAAGCGCAGCATTGGAATCACTGCCTGTCTTCTGAAGAATTTGGTCCCAGGCTTTTTCAGCTATGAGAGGTGTTACGTGTGGCTCCTGTCACCCCCCCTCCTCATTAATACTACATCACTGCACGAATTAATGCTGTTTGTGACATCACAGTGCGCAGTAATGGTGTAGGAAACAGGGAGTTTTGACCTTGTTGTTTAGCATACAGGGCAAGAGCTTGCAAAGATGGAAGCTACTTTTTGCAATGTATTTGTTTTTCCCTGTTACAGTTACTGTGGAGGGAAAAGCAGATAATAAAGTGATGCATGCTTAAATAATACATTTCCAGTGTCTTACTGGCCATGAAGCTCACCTTTAAGCCAGTTAAATAATTCCAGGTATAACTTGGCTCTCTATGTACTACTTGATGCTGCAGTAGTCACAGCCTTATACAAGAGCTTTGTGATCCTTCCTTGTTCCGAAATACATTTTTACTGATAAACAAACGAAGGTTCTTTTCCAGCTTATGGTGCATAGATAAAATACAAGGATTTATTAGAGAATGGAATTCAAATTAAAGATCAGTGATTCAGGGTCTTCCTGAAGAATTAATTCCAACAATACCTTCACTTTATTGCCAATACCCAGGCTGAGCCTGCGAAGTGTGTGCCATTGAAACTTTTCCTTGTCTGGCTGAAAGCTTATTTCTAAAGGTCTCGTTGATTGTGCAAACACAGGGACGTTTTCTTTCCTTGAGAATTAATATTGACTGTGTATAGAGCGACAGCAGCACTCCATCTAGCCTCAAAATCATATAAACATATATAATTACTCTGAAAATCTAATCCATTGCTCGCTACTTAGTCCCTGCGATAACTTTTGTTTCACTGCCTCAAATGATAAATTATATACAAGGAAGCAATTACGGTTGTTCTTGCGTCGGAAGGGGATAGAAATATACACTTTGTAAGTATAGACCTACTTTTCCTAAAAGGCATTTATTTCTCCAGTTTTAAACCCGTGTGTGTTTGTATATGGATGAATGTTAGCGTGGGGATGTTTTCCTGTCTGCACAGAAATGAAATGAAAAACTGTGTCTTTGTATATACCGCATGTGTGGTTGTATGTGTAAGCATCTAATAATTCACAGTCCCATAAGCTCTTGGTGGACATTGCTGCCTCAGTCATTCAGCCCCCACCATGAAAGTCCCCTAACAAACAGGATTAAAATTCACTCCTTTCAACCGTCCTAGGCATTTATTCCTTCCTTTTCATTGAGCTACATTTGTCTGATTTAACAAGATAAGATTTGAGTGCTGATGCAGCCCGTTGTTAATGCAGCCGCCGCATCCACCATCCCATCGACACTATGCATCAGAGGGATGCATAAATCAGGTATTCAAAAAAAATTAGATATGCAGCACACCAGTTTTATAGTCCCAGCCTCAGAAATTGAAATGGCCCAGATTAATGTATTATATCTTACACACTGTCCGAGTGAATCAACTTTAATATATTGAACAGATTCGCAGAACAAGACTTTGTTATCTAAGGAGCACTCGGCAGAAGGAATTGACCTGAGGATTTGATTTGGTTCAGGTAGTTCATGTTGTACAGCTGCATTTGAATAGTTTCACATAAAAATCAAATTTGTATCAGAACTACTTCCCATCCTTCTGGGTTTGTTTGCATGGAGGCTTTGCAGTTTGGCAGCGGTACCGAAACAATGTCCAGCAAAAAGATGGTTTTAACCTTTGCTTCAGGCATGTCAAAACAATATAATGTCATTCGAATGCAACGCTGCTGTTCCCTCGCAGAGGCGCTTCCACACGCTGCCTTTAACTGGTTTGGGTTTATACTGATAATGAAAAGCCCGCTGAATTTCAGATACAATGGAAACACCACAATTTCCACCAGTCTGCTCCCAGAGAGCGTGTTCTCTTTGAAGCCATGCAGGGTGCCGGGTTTGCTGTATTCTCCATTGACAACCCATAAAACAACGTTACCTGCATAATCAAGGACAGATGAATGTTAACGTGTGAGTGAGTGTGTGTGGGGGTGTCCTGTTTATTTTGAATTGCCATTGCTATCAGAGCAGAGTTTGGATGGCCATTTGCTTATGGAAGACAAGAGAAAAACCTGATTAAGAAGAGGCAGAACAAGGTGCCAGAGGTACGTGGTGAAGGGCTGCAAAGTGTGTTTGCAGAGACGTTTATTCTGTTTATTCCTGTCTCCGAATTACCTGGTTCCTGGGTAGTTTGCTGGTAGAGAATGGCAGATGTATTGTTAAGTGAGTGGCTTTGTAGCTGCTTTAAGTTGTTCCCCCCCATATGAAAGCCATAATCAGTTTTACTGGGTTAAGAGTCACCTGGAGCCCAAGAAACTCCATATTCTGAGTGTCTGATAGGTACCTTGGAGGGCAATGGGCAGACTTCCTTAGCATTTGTGCTCCTAGAGATGCAAGAGATTCCAAGTAGATTTTCAAAATAGAGAAGCACCTAACTCTACTGGAGATCAGTAGGAGGAAGGTGCTTTTCAGACATCCCGTGCCTAAACATGGTCAGGGATGACTAGAGTCTTTTAAGCCTGCCTTGTTAGAGCCGTTAATGTCAGCCTATTTGTGCTGTTTGCAAGATGGATGTTTAAACAGATAGGGGCAGGCTGTGGCTGATCTAACGTCAGTATATAATAGCATGGACTATAGAAATCTGCTTGGAGGATTGTAACAAGGGTCCGAATCTGGGATGAGGAGATCAAAAGGTGGTGTTGACTTCCCCACAGGAAGGCAGTTAACACCGGAGGGAGAAGCCAACCAAACCTTGGCTGTTATTTTGAGCTGTCCAGTGGATTACAGTAATGCAATGGTGCAGGGAACACAAGGGGAAGTGGTGGGGATGGGTGAGGTGTGTTTTGGGTAGTTTTGAGATTCTTTGAGGCCATTCTAGGCACTGGACAACTGCAAGTTGTTGGCACTGTCCAGAAGATACAATCCACCCTGACTGAATTCATTTTATTTTCCATAGCAGATTTACAGTAAGGTAACGGGAAAGAGGCTGTAGTAAGTGCATTGCCTTTTTTAACATGAAAGCAGTATAATAACAAATTAGGGTAGGTTCATGTTCTTTTTCGACATTAAATGTCCCTCCTGCTGCTTCATTCCTGCCCCAGCCACTGTATAGAGTGGTTGTCGGTCTTTCTTCCTTAGGCTTGGTCAAACTTTGCCCATCTATACTGATATGAATGAGAGATGGTATTATTAAATTAGCATTTATCGTGTGCTGCCACAAAGGATGATTCTCAAGAAAACCTCCGGGTCAAGCAACCTTGAAAAGAACTCTGGGTTTATCAACAAGTTTGCTATCCTCATGTATATAACCAATGACATGTAATTAACATTAACAGTGCTCAGGAATCCAAAGTTGGAATGTTGTCACTTTAAGATATGTTTATATTTATCCTTTCTTCTGCAAGATCGGGCTCTTTCCTCAGTGTGTTACTCCTGAGTGTTGGGTCCCCAGGCAAACCTTTCGTTTCCAACAACTGGTCTAAATGTATGCTTAGTTTCCTTAGCAGGCCGAGAGGACTTAAGTACGTACTCTGGTGCTTCATTGACCTGAAAGCTGACTCATCCTTCCTTATGCAAAGCTATGTCCTTTAACTACCTTATATGTCCTCCAAAGAGTAGTTCTCTTGAAAACTTTCCTTTTTTCTTAATTCAAGCATTATTTCCCCCCCTAAGAAAATCAGAAACAGTCACTTGTACAAAATCATTATGAACTTGGAAATCAGGAATGGAAATATCCAATAGAATTCATGCCCCTGTTAAACCGTCCAGACAATTCGAAGAACATTTTAAACCCAAGTCACAGTTATTCCAATGCATTAAGTATAACTCTTTAATGTTGCAGAGTCTGGCTTCCATCTGTTCCATCAATTAAACCGTACGTTGATCTATGAAGTTATTAGGATCAGCCCAAGTTCCAAATAGATCTGTTTTGCCATCAAAGGAAATCCTCCATTTAGCAGGAACAATAATGGAATTCCTATTACAGATTCCCAAAATATTTTTTTCATATTTTATGTATTTTTTATTACAGAATTAGAGTTGAGCATCTTGTGCTGTAGCAAAGAGAATGAGGAAGAGGTTGGGGAGGTGCTTTACTCTCTGTGCTGCTGCAAGAGGACCTGGACTTCCATGGATGAACAGTCACCAGGGAACAGTTGGCAGGATTGGTGTCCCTTTATCCTGGTTGAAGTGGTGGTGGGTGTTCTTGGCTGTTTCTAGCTGTCATCACCAAGTACAGAAGTGTGCTATGGAGACTGTTCACAGTGCAGGAAATTCCAGCTAATGAAGAGAGATCCTCATCAACTTTAAAGTGGCCCCATTCATTGGGTATGAAAGAGATGACAGTGGTAAAAATAGTACTGTCTTTAAACAAGTCTGGAGCTCCTTTGGAAGTAGATGTTTCTGCTGGTCACTGAGGAGCAATCCAGGATTTTAGTGTGGCCATCCAGGGAAATCTGCAACTGTCATTTCTGTCAGTTATTGGGAGAGTTTAGAGGCTGCTTATGAGGTGGAGGAGTGTATTAATTATACAGGTTAATTCTGTGTAACCAAGAGGGTTCTTAATCTGGCTCAGTCTTGAGGTGCTGCTAGTTATGCGCCAGACAGGCAGTCCCTGGGTTTTTTGAGCCATAATCCCATTGGAACTTTATTCACCCAGGAAGGGTAGAAAATGTGGCAGAGGTGCATTATATTCTTGCAGATGTGCTTTGCTCACCTGGCAGGCAACCTTTCTGCATCAAGATGAGGCTTCTACCTGGTTTCTCATCTAATTACAGTATGGGAATGCTACAGCTAGGAATACTTACAAGGAAGATAAATGTGGATGAGAAGATGCCACAGAATGGGAAGGCAGGGTGCCTTTTGACAGAAGATGATGACAGAGATGGCAGTAGTTTGCCAGTGTCCATTTTGCTTGCTAGGACTCTTGTCAGTGCAGATGCATCTGCTGAGTTTTGGAGACACTGGATAGTTATGACAATAGACAGATCTCTGGCTGTAGGTAATGGAGCAGTTATTGGTGCTGGCATAGTCTTAGAAATTTCCTTTTGACGATAGGCTTGATCTCTTTATAATAGATTGAACTTTAACCGAGTGACTTTCATCCAGGCACCTATTTCTTCCCAGGGCTAGGAAAGGGAAGGAATTGCTCTAAGCATGGGGAAAGGCATGCTGATAATCATATGGCAACTGTCCCTTTTAGGGTTGTCAAACAAGATGGGTGACAAGGTTATCTTTGTTGGATCAGAAAGCAGAAATACCTTGACAAGAAAGAGCATCACAGTGCTTTAAGAACTCCGCAACAGGAAGAAGCAGAAGCGTTACCAAATAGTCCTTTTCATGGTGTAGTGAATAAGTTGTCTCTTTTTCTTATTAAACACCTTTCCAAGTCGGGGCTCTCTAAGTCTTTCAGGATGAGCTTGTCCTTGGCCATGCTTTTATCTTATCGAGGTGTTTGTGCTTGTCACACACATAAAATCTCATGAAATGACTCCACAGGTCAGTTTTTCGAGCCACATTGTCTGTGTCTTTCCTCACAGACTCCTTTATGAAAGTTTGAGGTTTCTGTGCAAAGTTAGCTCTTGCCCCTGTTTCAATATTAAATTCCTGGAATCTCATTCTCTCCGCTTACTGGGGGAGAACTCCCTCTTTCTCCTTTCTGGTTGTATTCTTCTCAACACAATGGGTTTCTTAAGGTCTTAGTCCTAAAGCAATCAAACCGATCAAGAGAGGATTCTTCTGCCTATCAAATCATCCTTCGCTGTTGTAAAACTTGCGCCAGTTACACCCGTTTCCAGAGTATTACAACTAGGGGAAATATGTCTTAAAATCTGTCATTAGTGCAAATAATCAACTTGATGTCACTTTCTTGGCTTTCATTCTCTGGAATGACGTAGGCAGTCAATAGTTCTCATTAGTTGTGGATACCTTTGATTTACAGCTGTGTGACAAATATATATTACCAAAGGTAAGCTTCTTGTAAAATAACTTTCTGTGTGTATGACTGACTTCTCTTTCTAAGAGAACAAAACAAAAGCCTCACGTTTTGTCACACGTTCATATTTTGCAGTTGAATCTAACCTGCGGCACCTTCCCTTCTTCCCTACACGGGAGACTGGCAGGCAGCAAATGGGATGAAAGTGCTGAGTATTGGCAAAGTTAGTGGCAGGTTGCGAAGTTCCATAAAGCTATCCCATTCCTGGTACACTTCAGAGCAGGACACAGGAATCAAAAGCTCATTTGTGGGCTAAGTAGTTTAAGGGAAGATACTGATAATCTGCGTTGCTGGAGGAAAAGGAAAGAGAGTGCAGGGATGGCATTGTGGGAGTATGGTATTTTACTCATATTGACTAAAACATAAGAATTGAATTAATGGGTTAGAAGCACAGAGTCACAAACAAGTTTAGGTTGGAAAGGGCCATAAAGCTCATCTAGTTCCATAGGCAGGGACTCCTTCCCATAGAGCAGGTTGCTCCAAGCCCCTTCCAACCTGGCCTTGAGCACTGCCAGGGATGGGGCAGCCACAGCTTCTCTGGGCACCCTGTGCCAGCGCCTCAGCACCCTCACAGGGAAGAGCTTCTGCCTAAGAGCTCATCTAAATTCCTTCTATGAAACACGTGGCAATACGAAGTATCTTTGTGTTACAGGTTGAATATTTATCAAATCCTTGATATGTCAAGTAAATTGCATTCAGTGATTCTTGATTGCCCAGTAAAGGTGCTTGTACAGATATGTACTCTTCAGGGGAGCAAATGTACAGCTGAACTTTCCCTTATATTTCATATTCTTTGCTTTTTCGATAAAGAGTTTGTGAACAAATGACCGTATTTGGGAGACAACAAGATGTTGGTGAGGTGTGATCTCTTCCCAGGTTTCTCTTCCCTTGAAGAAATAGCCTTCCCTTGCAGTGCTGCTCTATTTTCTTACTCCCTTTCATTCCCATCAGTTTACATGTCCACGTCATCCAAAATACTGCACTTCTCTTATGGTAATATTTCTTTTTTCCAATCTCTTTTTATAAATATATGTATTTTCTGGGCTGGAGCTGAATTTCTGCATTTCTTGCTTGCCTTGCTTCGCAGACACTGTAATTGCAACTGGTTCCTTGTGACAACACGATTCACAGAACTGGAATGCTATTGCAGTTTTGCTCTGCTTAGTCAGATTTTATTTGGATGTAATGCAGAGTTTGAAATGTTTTATTGACAATATATATATTTATATGTATACATAATGCATATATATATATATATCCTTGGAACACTGCCCTGGAACACTTTAACACTGACCACAAAACAGGGCAAAGCAGGGACAAAAAAATCTCATTGCACCTTCCATTGCATGTTGCAGACTTCCTCCCCTCCTTTGCAATTACGTGTAAAGGGAAAGCGTGGAATGATATTCCCAACCTAAAAACTTGTTTAATTTATTCCATGCCCACTGTGGTTTTGGTTTTTAATCTGTACTTTCCATTTCTTATGCAGAACTTTATCAGTCTATCTTTAAGAACACCTCTAGTGGAAAAATCCAAGCCTCTTCCTTATCAAGCCTTATTTCTAAGTCTCTTGTGACGTTTTAATGGAGGAGATAATTCAGTTAATCCAATTTTTAAAACTAAAAATTGTGCCTGGGATATATGGAATGTCAGAACATCTGGGTCTGAGATTTTGCAGTGATTTCTGCAGTGCTTTTGAAGCATGTCCTTCCAAACAGGTTCCCTTGTAAACGAGGGACCAGTTTTACCCACTGTCAGGAACCTACACTAGTTACTTACATAATGTCCTGTGCAATTGGCATGACCTTGCTGCTGAATACAGACTTTCCACTATGTAGCCTAAATGTATTTCTTGGCGCTTGGACAGGGTCTATCTGCATCATTATGTACCTAAATTCCCTTAGGAAACTTGACTTTTCTATCATGCCAACCCAACAGACTACACAGTGGAGTTGCTTTGCCTCCTACAGGTGTGGCGGGGCAAGAAGGGACAATGTAATCATCTCATCAAATGAAGCTCCAACGTGATGTGATGAAGGAAAAAAGAGAAGCTCCAGTGCAAACTCCTGGACAGTAAAGAGTGAAACAATGAAATTCAGCTGACAAAACGCAAGCATCTACATCGTGGCTATTTTGTTGGAGACTTTAGGTTCCTTGTAGTCAATTGTGAACCATTGCCTCATCACAAAGCAGATTACCTAAAATAGGCCAGGTGAAAAGTGGCCTGGAAGGTACGTAGATCCATAAAACACTGTAAGGTATCTGGTTTAGATGTGGGTTTGCAGAGGATGGGGGCTGCCATAAGGGGTATGAATCCTACAGCCATAGTTTAGGATTCATACTGATGGAAAAGAATTATGCTGTGCTGATCATGCTGGTTTGTGAGCTTATTGGTGGGTAGAGAGAAAGTTAGATAGCATACCGTGAGGGTAAAGCATGGTTCTGAACAGGGCATTACTGTGCTCTGTGGTTCAAGGAGAGTTGTAAAGGTGGAGGGGCCTGCCTACCTTGATCTGGTGCAACTCATTTATCATCCTCTTATTTCTTTACTTTTTTGGATCCTTTCAGTGAATCTGGTGTGGACTTTCAGGGGAGTCAGTGAGATGAGTTTTATACTGATTTAAAGCCTGAAAGAAACCATATAGGCAGAAGATTTTTTTTTGCTGGAGGACATTAGTTTTCAGGTTAATGGAGGAGACGGTTTGCTCTGGTGACATTATTACTGCAGCACACAAGCAGGTTAGCATGTAAGATTAGCATTCCTGCATGGAATTCTCACCCAGCTGTCATTCACCCTTCAAGTGAGACGAGGACAGGACATTTTCAAGTTACAAGGCAAGAGAGGGGAAATGCTGTTACAACTTCCAGCTATGCCTTTGGGGAAAGCACCATTCATTATTTCTTGATGCTGTTTAGGATTCCATATCATGTCATTCACTGTTTTGTGAATAAGTATTCAAGTATATATGTGCCATTGGTTGTGTCTTCCAACTACCAACTTCTCTTCTGGCAACTAGGTATGTGTCTTTATGTCTCATTCAAGAAGGAATCTCCCCCTGCCATGCCCTATATGTTTATGAGGGTACCTGGCTTTAGGGAACCTCAGTAGTGCTTTCATAGGATGAGCTACTTTTCTGTACCTACTTTATAACAGAGCACTAAATAAATCTCAGGCTCAGCTGTCCAGGTTTTTAGCCTGTCTGACACTGGCATGGGTAGGGACTGTATGACATGATAAAGCGTATGCTTTACTGCTGTGCTTAAGCCTCCAAGTTATGAAGGAGTATGTTTGCTTCCTATCAAAGCTACAATATTATGACAAACGTAGATATGAAACTATTCCTTTGTTAAAACTGGAACTAGAGATTTGTTGTCTTGCCGTTTAAGGTAAACATGAAATGTTATGATTGTTACTGAATTAGGAACCTAAACTGTGCTGTTAGAATTCCTGTTATTTTTTAATCTTTTATAATCTCATCAAAGGATAGTATGTAATAAGTGGGTGATGGTCAAGCCCCCATGATTTGGGTGATTTACAGACATAACCAGTGTATCAGATTGCTACTGGCTTTGTTAGAAATCAGTCAGTTTGTCGCATCAGAAAGGTTGGAATTTGTCTATCCAAGGGATGTTGCACAAAAAGTATCAACTCTTAATGAGCAGAGTGAGTGTGTGTGTGTAATGTTAGCTTTCTCACAGCATTTTTCAGAATGACACCTGTGCTTCAGCATTTGATAGATTTGAAATCTATTGGGTTTTGATACATAGTTTAAATACTTACCAGTATGTTACAGGTTGGGCGGGGAGGAGATTCAGAGCAGCCCTGCGGAGAAGGACTTGGGGGTGTGGGTTGATGAAAAAATGAACATGAGCCGGCAGTGTGCGCTTGCAGCCCAGAAGGCCAACCGTATCCTGGGCTGCATCAAAAGGAGCGTGACCAGCAGGTCGAGGGAGGTGCTCCTGCCCCTTTACTCTGCTCTTGTGAGACCTCACTTGGAGTATTGTGTGCAGTTCTGGTGTCCTCAACATAAAAAGGACATGGAACTGTTAGAACAGGTGCAGAGGAGGCCACGAGGACGATCAGGGGACTGGAGCACCTCTCGTATGAAGATAGGCTGAGAAAATTGGGGCTGTTGAGCCTGCAGAAGAGAAGGGTGCGTGGAGACCTCATAGCAGCCTTCCAATACCTGAAGGGGGCCTATAGGGATGCTGGGGAGGGACTCTTCATTAGGGACTGTGGTGAGAGGACAAGGGGTAATGGGTTTAAACTTAAACAGGGGAAGTTTAGATTGGATCTGAGGAAGAAATTCTTTACTGTGAGAGTGGTGAGGCCCTGGAATGGGTTGCCCAGGGAGGTTGTGGATGCTTCATCCCTGGCGGCATTCAAGGTGGGGTTGGACAGAGCCTTGGGTGGCATGGTTTAGTGGGAGGTGTCCCTGCCCACGGCAGGGGGGTTGGAACTCGATGATCTTGAGGTCCTTTCCAACCCTAACTATTCTATGATTCTATGATTCTATGTTGTTGTAGTGCTATTGCTCCTTAAGCTGTATTCCCTTTGTGGCTGAAACCCAAGGGGACAGAACAAGAGGTGGAAATCAGGTGCCTGTTTTTGACCTGTGGAGAAAAATGCACCCTGGCTATTCCTCTTTCCCAATATCGCTTCCCCAGTGGCAAAGCCCCCACCTTCTCCTCTCTCTCACAGTGGTCTGACGTTCATCTTCCCCTTCTTTGCCAGGACCAAGGCCTGTCCCTTGTTCCTCTTCACGTGGCCAAAAGGTATCTCCATTTGAAGTTATGGCTATACGTAGGCAGGATGTACTCATGGCAGCTTTAGTGACCACAACAAGGTAGTCACAGCCACGTTCAGCACTGGCTAAAGCTGGCAACATTTATCCAGACCATTAAATTCTTTGTAATACTGTGCTGAATTCTGTGCCCCAGTGTCTATAGCAGTGACAGGTATCCTTCTGAGCCTAATGTCCCTCAAAATGTTTACAGGTGTTTAATCATTAAGAATGCATTGAGGAACACATTAGAACAACTTGTATGCATGGTTGTTACTAAACAAAATCCACTGATTTCTTTGCCTCAAGACATACAGCAATTTGAACAAATAACATCATATTGCAAAGCAGTGTATCATTTCCCTACTTTTCAGCTGTGATGAGGTATAGGAGTTTAAGCAAAAAGAATGGGGAAAGAATGGTGATATGTCCAAGAAAATCCTGACATTAATAACACAGAATACCATCAAAAGAATACAAATACCATCAAATACGTACACTTGTGATTGGATTGGTGTGAGTGAAGTGAATATTTCACGTCTTCCTGTTTGCATGTCCTGTCACTTTACGTTCAGAGCCTTTGACAGAAAATAAAGCTGCAGGAAAATTTAATACGAATGTAAATCTGGCTGTGGTAACCTTGCAGTGATTGTGGAAAAAACACAGTTTTTAACGTAACACTTTCCAAAAGAACATTTCTAACCCAAGAGATTTTGTGCACAGAATCTGCAATTTCATTAAGGGACAGCCATATACTTAATACATTTGGTCTAGCAGAGATTGGTCATAATCATCCTTAAATCCTTAAGTGGTAAAAATACAACGTTTATGGCTAGTATGTACTGGAAGAGAGTTTTCCATCAAGTGGTAATGATAAACCTGCTGCATATAAAAACTACAAAAGGACAGTGCCTCTTTAACAGGGACTACTATTTGCGCTCCGTGGAGCTTTGCAGTATTAGTAAAGCAGCATGAAAGAGTTGATTTTCATTTTATGTTGTGCTTGTGAGGCATTAACATGATGTTCTAACACTTGTAAATGAATACAGCTCTTGCCTAATCTGTCATTTTAATGCCTTATAGATTTTATTTCACTCTGTGTTGTACCAGATTCTCAATAATAATAATCAACTGCTTTGTTGTTCTCTTGCAGAAATTAAATTTCTGGAGTGAGTGTGCAACTAATAAAAGATGTTGCTTGAGGAAACAAAAAATAAATATGATGAATCATAAAAGTTGTATGTAGGGGGTTGCTCATATATGAAAGACAATTACTGAACCAGTGGTAAATTCATCTGATTCTCATCTTGTCAACAGCTTAATAACTCTCACAAAGGATTTCACCGTGGTAGCTTCGTCTCTATTGCTGTCTGTAATCACAAATGTGAACCCTGGAGATGCTGGTGTGTATAGAACTATGTCTGTGGGTACAGGTGTATATACATATATATGTATATATATATATATATATATGGTATTTCAAAAGGCTGTTGACATTATCATGCTGTGTTCTTTTCTTAACCTGAGCAACTCTGCTACTGTGCTAACTTTGCCACTTCTGTAGGCCTAGCCATTTGTGGCCATTTCTAAACATGCCTTCCAAGAATATTAAATACACGTTAGCCTTTGGCTTCACAGCAAAGAAAAGTAGGAGAAAGGAGTGTTATTAAGAATTCATGTCTCTGAGATACTCCTCTTGGATTCTGTTGGGGTCTCTTTACTCTTTAGGAAATAGAGTTCAGTACGCAATAGTCAGTTTACTGTAGGTGGGTATATAGATCAGATTTTGGAATAGAGCAGCTCTAATAACCGGTACAATTTATTGCCTGATATCCACTCCTTGAGGACTTACAAGCAGAGGTGAAAGGTAACCATACTATCGACTTCACATTTTAAACCCCTCCTTTCTTTAGGTAAGTGGCTTTGAACAGAATAAGGCAACAGGGAACCATGCTTTTAACCTGTGTAATAGGTGTGTAAAAGCATACGCTTACCTTTTGGCGTTATCTGCTCCTAGTGCAGGCTCATCTTTTGGCTCCTACTTGACAATGTGGCCATTAATTTTACTTTCAAGTAGACAAGGTATTGTAATTTCTTCTATTTGCTGAAGTACATGCAAACAATGCTACAAACAATCTTTCAGAGGAGTGCAGGGGAGTTGATAAGGATGTTTAAAGCTCAATTCCTAAAACAATTTTGTATCCAACAGTTCCCATTAGGCATCAGAATGAAACAACATAAGTTTCCAAACAGCTTGGTTTCATTTTAGCAGAAACTGCGGGATACCCAGCACTTCTAAACCTTTGTTACTTCCCCAAAAGCAAGTTGAGCTCCCCTAAATAACAAGCTACTGCTGAGGAGATGAAGTGCTTCTGGGACCTGGAGGCTGTGGTGCATTTATATTGCTATTGTCAGTTTCTTATTTGGACCTGAACCCAAAGTTGCTGGCAAAGATGGGGCTGCACAGGGACAGAGCTTCTTTCTGTCCTGTAACACAGTATGGCCTTATGTATCTAAGTGACACCAACACGTAGCCTTAGCCTGGCTCTTACCAATACTAAGAGTAACCCTTTAGATTTTCCTGTTTCTTCATCAGATTTTCCTAGGAAGCACAGCTGGAGGAAAATCTGGAGGTTGTCTTCTCTCATGGAAGAGATCATGTTTGATGACGGAGAAGGACTTGGGGGTGTGGGTTGATGAAAAAATGAACATGAGCCGGCTGCAGTGTGCGCTCACAGCCCAGAAACCAACCGTATCCTGGGCTGCATCAAAAGGAGTGTGACCAGCAGGTTGAGGGAGGTGCTCTTGCTCCTTTACTCTGCTCTGTGAGACCTCACTTGGAGTATTGTGTGCAGTTCTGGTGTCCTCAACATAAAAAGAACATGGAACTGTTAGAACAAGCGCAGAGGAGGGCCACGAGGATGATCAGGGGACTGGAGCACCTCCCTTATGAAGATAGGCTGAGAAAATTGGGGCTGTTGAGCCTGGAGAAGAGAAGGCTGTGTGGAGACCTCAGAGCAGCTTCCAGTATCTGAAGGGGGCCTATAGGGATGCTGGGGAGGGACCCTTCATTAGGGACTGTGGTGAGAGGACAAGGGGTAATGGGTTTAAACTTAAACAGGGGAAGTTTAGATTGGATCTGAGGAAGAAATTCTTTACTGTGAGGGTGGTGAGGCCCTGGAATGGGTTGCCCAGGGAGGTTGTGAATGCTTTATCCCTGGTGGTGTTCAAGGTGGGGTTGGACAGAGCCCTGGATGGCATGGTTTAGTGGGAGGTGTTCCTGCCCATGGCAGGGGGGTTGGAACTGGATGATCTTGAGGTCCTTTCCAACCCTAACTATTCTGTTATTCCATGATGACTTTAAATGCGGTTACAAACAGGGAAATAAGTTAAAGAAATGACAGGGTTTTTTTATTCACCGTTAAATGCCATATGATACAGTTACATTTATTTCTTTCATGTTGGTGCAGACCTGGTGCTATGTATAGGTATGCGTGCCAAAGTTTAGGTCAAAGTAGCTGAGTGAAGAACCCAGAGTTGTCAGTGTGAAGCGATGGAAAACGTGTAACCATCACATCTGCTTCATAAAATAGGATAATTCAGGCTTGGGGGCGACTGCAGAGGTCTTTAATCCAGTATCCTGCCTAAAGCAAGATATCTGTTAGGTCAGAACAGGTTGCTCGGTGTTTTGTCATAGCAGGTCTTGAGAAGCTCCGAGGATGGAGCCTGCACAACCTCTCTGGGCAAACTGTTCCACTGCTTGACATTGTCATGATTGAAATGTCTTGAGTGCATAATGGAAGCAATGCATGTGGTGTGATACAGGTTTTCTTGGACAAGCTTGGATGGTTACAGTGACTTAAATGGGGCAGTAGTTATTGTGAGAGGCACCAGGGTCTGGCTGTGGACAGAGCATGGGCCTGGGGGCCAGGCACTCCCTGTGTTTTCATTTGAATTTTGCCTATAACTTGCTGACTGCCTTCCAGCAAGTCACTTTTGCCCCTCCATTTCAATTTCTCCATTTATAAAATGGGGATAATAATACTTAGCTACCCTACAGGGTGTTGTGAGGATTAATTAGTTGTTGGTGCAGCTCTTAAAAGATGTAAATAGCCATATAAATGCTGGATGTTATCATTATAATGAGAAGCACACAGCACTGTAAGAAAAGAAACGGTCTCCAAATAGGTTGTGTGTGCCATTATGACCCCCCTCAAGAGTAGCTTCTGGGGTTTATTTGATACATCAGCAAGCATCAGACCTCCAAATCCATAGTTTGATGCTCTGTTGTAGCAGTTAACAGGTTTTTTTTCTTTCTCTTCCCAGTCATTTATTATAGGCAGTGCAAGTTAGAAAAACAAGCCCAGGTAAACATATGTAGTGGTCCTGCTTGAATAAGCACTTGCTTTTATGATGTTTATGTTAAATATACAAAGATCATTAGGAGGACAAGGTGACACAGCCAGTTATTTTGATAGCCTCGAGGCACTTCACCACTGACACCTGGTGTTGAATTCCAATTGGAAATGACCCAAGTTGTCGTCAAAGTAGGAAGTTTGTGTACCTAAACCTCAAATTCCAGAAAGCATTTAATAATAGAGATGACAGTGATGATAATCTGCTCTTTGACAGCACTTGCTTAATTATAGCGTGCGATTTAGAACCTAATATGAAAGAGGGGGAAAAAAACCCAAACCAAAGCAAAAACCAGCCAGGAGGGCTCGTCAGGGTTACTCTGACATGCCAGAGTCAGTGGTGCCAGCAACCAGAGCTGTAGTAAGTGATCTCAGCAAGTCTAGTAGTGAAGCTCTGTTGCTAGGAATGTTAAAATGCCCACCCAAGAGTAAAAATCCTGTCTCTATAACTGATTGTACAAAGTAGGACTCTCACCATTGTCATCGAAGTCACTGGGTCAGATCTGATTTCTTTTTTTTCCCCTGTATGAAATGGGAAAAAAACCTGCTGTTCATAGATTTCTGTTTAATAGTGTTTGCCAGACAAAGTCGAATTTTCACAGCACAAGTTCTATAGCTCGAGAGTCCTATTCACTCAGCATTTATTTTATAGGTCTTTTATCCACCCTTTCTGGCTTGGAAAAAAAAAAAGAAAGAAGGGAGAAAAACCAGGGAATTTACCCACTTAAAGTAAGCTTTGCATCAAAACTGTCTTCTGGGGTTTTTTTGTAGTGTTGATGAAATCCAAAAGAAGACATTAATAATGATCTTCAGGCACTGAACTCATAAAATGAATATTAACAACTAAAAAATGAGAAATATTTCCCACTCCAGCAGAAAATATATACTTCTTTTTCAATAAATATGGGTCCTGTCAGGTAATATTTTATAGTGAAGTGTGATCTAGTGGTATGAACATATGTTTGAGAGCTGCAGCTATTTGTGTTGTAATTCTCCAGCTTAATTCTCCGTGCATCGCATGGAGATGTTTTTGTGTATGGTACCTCATGCAGTTCTAGAAGGTGTGGAGTTAGTTATGTCTGTAATGATTCTGGAAGAGGAGAAGTTGGATTCCTGGTGGACAATGGGTGAAGATTTGTCTCAGAATATGTAGTAAACCTTCAAGTCCTGTTTGTGTAGGTGTACGGTGCCTGAACCCTCTGTATCTCTACAACCAACCTGGGAATTTTATGGAAGTTAGGGGTTTATAGTGCTTATGTACTGTGGTTTTGTTGTTTATTTTCAACTGTAGATGAACAAGGAAGTTCAGAACAGGTCCAGCTTTGAAGTTCCAGTGTGGACCAAGGACTGTCGCTAAAACCAGCTACTTCAATCCAAGCTAGGGTAAAGTCAAGAGTTAAAATACTTTGATTTCATGTTCAACCATTTAGATAAATAGATTTTAATTTGTACATTCTCTTTGACAAGTATCGCTGCATTTTAGAGGCACAAGCCAAACCAGATGGTGTACAGTGTTCAGTTTACTTTGTCAGGAAGCATTCATACCATTTCCAAACCAACCTATAGAGGCACCAGCTCAGTTTGCCATGAAACATAGTGCTGGTAGGTGGGTGTTAAAAGGGTTTAGTGAAAGAAATACAGAGAGGCTTTCCCCAGATCACCTAAAGTTGGGCTGGAAGCAGCTGTGTCATCTTCTGGTTGTGCTTAATAAGAAGTCTTTCAGGTGAAGAAAGGTTCATGTGCCAGACATATAACTTCTAATGACCCGTCCGTGGGATGGAAGAGCACAAGGCGCTCAGTGTTGTTATGGCTTATAGGAGATGCAGTCCCCTTCACCTCTGATAAAGCTGTGCCTGATAAAATGTGTTTTATTTTGCCATTATTGTGTATTTTGCTGTTATATATGCTTGCTGGCCGCATAAATGTCTAACATTTTTAGTTTAGCTAAGTTATTAGCAGGGATAGCTTGTGGCAGGAAGTCCTATAGTGTATTTGTTTGCTGTAAAAAACCCCTGTTATCTGTTTGGAGTTCGCTACTGTCTGATTTAATTAATTACATCATTAAGTTCTTGAACAAAACAGGCTGAAAAGTTTATTTTCTACATGCTTTTAGGGGGCTTTGCCGTGACTTACCAACACATGAGGATTAACAGCCAAAGAGTGCTAAGCTTCATTAAGCGGTGCAGTAGAACTTGATAGCACAGAGGAGCATGTCACCCGTCTGCTACCGTTTACTGCCTGCAAACAGTTTTGGACTCCTATGAAAAGAGAAAGTTGAGTTTTGCAGTGTTCTGAGTTATATTCCCCTTGTATTTAAAAAGAATCACCTTGCAAATGGGATTCTGGCCGGTTATTATTATGTCTATAAGTAGATAACTGTCGAATAATAATGTGTACAGGGAGTTCTGACGAAGGATAGGGAGGAAGATGATTGAAGGCAGTTACAGATGGAAGTCACATATTCCTCTTGTATGGTGACAGTTTCCAAGCTCTCTACAGCAGATTTTGCTCTGGCCTAATATGTAGTTTATCATATTTCTCTCACTTTTTATGACTGATTTATCTTTGCTTTGAGTTCTTTTTCTGAGAATGCTTACAGCACCCAGCAATGAATAAATGTAAATGATTATTTATGGTTTGTGGAAAATGACTCAGTATTTTCCTTAATTCATTATAGTGATGAGAGGATTTCTGTAGTCTGCAAATATGTTTATTTCAAACCATTTTGCATGGTGTAGAAACCATTCTATTGGCCACCGAGTCTCATTTAAAAGAGCATGGGTATTGTTTCCAGTGGGACATACGGAATCCATGCATTTTGGGGTGTATATTGCAACCAGGTGAATTTGGGGGCTTGCAGGGATTTCTGCTGGTTTTGTTCCATTTAGTGTTGTTGTTTTCTTTCTTTTGGGGGGACATGATCCAAACTGTAAAGCAAAACTTGTGGGAGGCATGCAAACCTGCTGGCATATCTATTGAAACTAGAAAGAAAAATGCTTCTTCAGACCGTTGTGAAGCAATATTGTTTAATTAACCCTACTTAAGCCCTACCTTGTGGAAAGGTTAATGGGATTTTTAATGACCTTAAGTGGTCAAGGCCTCAATTTTACATTTCTTCTGAAAGAAAATGGAAAATAGAACAAGAAAGCTGTTCAAACTTCAGTGAATCTGGAGAAAAATAGGTTTTACAGCAACAGTTCAGATCATTTCCTATTTTATTTGAAATGGTTTGCCCATTCCTTACCTGGGATCCATTGGCATCACCATGGATGTCTGATGCACCACCCAGTTGCCATTTACAGGATCTGGGCATAGACTGCAGCTTTGCTTGCTTGCAGGGTGAAGGGTCCATTGCTCTGCAGCGACCTTGCACACAAAGAACCAGAATGGAGATGTAGCACATCATACCCTCACCCCAATACCTTCCCTAGTAATCTCTCTGTGTGGTACAGACCATAAGCTGTGCATCTCTTTTCCTCTAGAGATAAATGCTTTATCACTGCTCTTCTTTCTGCCTTCATGGGTATCAACTGCCGTTTCTTTGAACAATAGCCAAACCTGGTCCATATCCAACTAAACTTTGACCGCTGTTCATAGAATCATAGAATGGTTTGAGCTGAAAAGGATCTTAAAATCGTCTAGTTCCTGCTACAGGCAGGGACACCTCGCACTGGTTTTCATCTCTGATGTCTGCTGCTTCTGTTTAATACCCAAGGAACAGTTTGTACACCCAGTTTGTCTGCCTTCCCCAACTGTACTCATTACTCTAGGGAAGGTCTTGTGTTGGTCATGTCCCTAGCAGCTTCTGTTCAGCTGCAGCCTATTATAGAGCAAGGGCTCATTCTCTCAATCTGATTTTGTGTCAGCCTGATCCCACTGCAGATGTCTTTGCTTTGAAGTTTTATGGGGACTTTGCTGGTTTGGGTGGCTCTGACCTTGTTCTGTCATGCTCAATTCTTTAATATAATCCTGTTCAAAAAGTTATCTAGTTGTTATTGCCATAAATAAGTGCCTTGTTGTTAAGGTATAATATAAGTGCATCTATTTTTAAAACATTACTATTACTACTAACAATTGTATTTCCATTTCCATTGTGCTGTCTGTCTGCATGTTTCACAATGGTTTTCAGACCGCATTAATGAATGAAATCTGATTAATGGCTTTGGTGAAGTAGACAAATAGCATTAATAAATTGAGAGTTTATTTTTTAAGCAAGGGCTCTCCAACTGGTCTAATCCGAGCTGCACCGGTAGTGCCTATGGGGACAAAGGTGCTCAAGAAAATAGTAATTAAATAGTCTTTAGACTTCATCTGTTTAAGTCTAAAGACTGGAAGATCAACTGATAGGTGATTGTTGCTTTTCCCATGACTTAAACACTGAGTTCTTCCTATACACTTGCAAGAATACCCATGATTAATTTACTTTTGCTACTTGTTTTCAGTAAGTCATGTCAGGTAATTTTCACACATTTACTTGAAAAGGCACTTGAGCTATAGGTTGCTCATGGGTACATATTCTGGGGTGTTCTGACTACGAAAGGGCAGTAATTATGCAGCATATGTGGAATATACCGTGCATTAGTATAGCTACAGTAGAATTGTGGCTGTTATTCTTCATGAGCTGGCCTCAGAGGGTGATGCAGATGTTCTGCCTGGTAGAAAACATACACACCCATACACACATAGTAATCAGTGCATTGTAAGAGTTAATTAATAAGAGAGATGTTTCTTGTGAACAGTCAATACCTCAATGCATTCGTCCACAGGGTCAGGAAAGTGCATCATTTGAATTTATCTAACTTAGTATAGAGCAGAACACTTGGGGTGCTGCAGATGAAGCTAGTAATTGCATTAAAAACCTGTTCATAATTAGGTTTGGAATGTAACTGTAATCCCTGGGATCAGTGGATCCTGACACCTGCCAGGTGGCGGGAGAGTAAAACCTTTTATAACCCCGATGAATGCTTGTGTGTGTCACATCCTTATTACACGGAAGAGTAGATGTTAAAGGTAGGGGAGTGGAACTCAGATGCTGTACAATTTGAACTCACTGCGGTGGTGTCGTGTTTTGTTCCTTTGGGCCCATGTCAGCAGTGGTGTGATTGTTAGGAATTCCCTTGAAACCAAAGAAGTGTTTCAGGATGCTGATTTTTGCATTATACTTTTGGGCTTGGCGCTGGCAAGAGAGCAAAAGAATTAAGTGTCTTCTCAGAAGTCCATGGCATAAACTTTGACTATTGCTTCTTTGTGGTGTGTGAGCATCTCTCTGAAAGTGTGCATTCCTTATAGCTGGTGATCATATATATACCTATATATATCGAGGAGATAATATATATGGAGGAGAATACAATTACTTTATGCAATTCAAGCTCATGCAAATTAAAAATGGCCACAGTCCCTTGTTCTAAACCCACTCATTACACCTTCAGGTTTTGAAAATGAAACTGTTCAGATAATGCTTTCTTTCCGCATGAAAATAACCAACAGAGAATCTTTCTTTACTACCTGAGGTATGAGGCAGATATGCATGTATTCACGTATGTCATTCTCTGTACATGTTGCACGTGTGCATATATTCTCACACTCGTTTAGACAGGCAAACAGTATGCACACAGAACGCAGTAGTACCTGCGTGGTGCTTCCCGAATGCAGATAAGTACAGGTACAATTCCTGTATAGTACGTGCATGCTGCATCCATACAGAAAGATACTGTAACCTCGGAGTTTATTAAATCAAAAGGAGCATTTAAAAATTGCTTAACTTAAATGGTGTGTCACTTCAACCTAATTTGTGGGAAGCTGTTAAATAAGTCTTCCTGTCTCCCCAAAAACACCCCAAGGATCAATTCTCTAATGTACTGTTCTGCCATCAAATCTGTACAAACAAGTATAAATGTTTAAAAGTAAAGAATCCTAATCAAGAGACGGAAGACATGCACTGCTTAATAAATCTTGCCTTCAATTTATTTGTCTAGTATTACAAAGGCAGAGGAGATATCAATTAATATAGGCAAAGAGGACCCATAATTTATAATTAACTGGCAAGCGGTTTGTAACAAACAGCAGCACTGAATCTAATAGCCAGTAGAAAAATAACTAGTGTTGATTTGTCCCTCGGCAAATTAATAGAGTGCTTATCAATGACAGGGTTACATAAAACTGCTAAATAAATAATCATCAGTGAGTTAGAGTGAAGCAGATCTTTAACAAGCTTAATCTGAACCTCTTGACATCTGTAGACTATGAAGAGATTAAATACTAAGGAAGAGAAGCTACACTATACACACTGTAAGCATGCTCAGTAGCTGTGCAAGATCATGTTCTTAGGTAATGAGAAATAAGGAAACATTTTTATTACAGAATTACCTTGAAAAATGATTTTCATTATAATTAGACTGAAAATTATAAAAGGTATATCAAAGAAATGCTGAATTGGAATTAACCAGATGAGAATGGCACTACATCGCTAAGCAATGAAAACACATCAGCGCAGTCGGGTTTGATGTATTTTTGGCTCAAGGATTTTTCTTGGGTTTATTACTCACCTTTGTCCATTCCTGGTTTCTGTGTCACTTCTGCTGATATTCCCTGGTAGCTCACTTAAATCATCGCAACAGCTAAGCAGTGCACCTGATTTTCAGAATGTGTCTTATTTATGAGCCTGGAGATATATATATATTGGATATAATTTCTAGACATGTTTTACTTTTATAAAGGCTTTTTGTGCAATAAGTCTATGTATGAAGGTCTCTCCAGTCCTTGCTTAATGAGAATATGAGTCAGTTTTGGCCTGGAAAGTGACAGATCTCAGAAGACCCAGCCACAGCCATGCTGGGGGATCTTAAAAGGCTTTGTCTCCAAGTGGAGATGTACAGCAATATTCATCCTAAGCAAGGGGAGAGCAGAGGCTGTTTTTCATTGTGCTTGATGCACAGGGATTGGAGATGTAACACAGATCCTGTAGGGTCACCAGTAGCTCCTTGCGAGACAGCTGGTAATCAGTTTATGGCTGTGTCTCCTTTGCAGATGTTTTGGCATTGAAGAGGAAAGGGCTTCCTCTCTAAGACAGCTCTGAATTAGACTGGAGCGTGAATTCCCAGGGAATTAATTACTCCTAGTTTTTCCTTGAATCCTCTGTCCTTTCTCTGGCTCTGAGAAGAGAGGCGTTTTAGGCAAGTGAGACTGCCGTCTCTTTGGGACAGTGAGGCAATGTGCGAGCAAAGACAGAGCTGAGTAATTCTGTCAGGAAGCTTTGTGGAACTTCCAGGAGTTCAATCTGGAGCAGAACCTGACCTGTGGCAAAGAGCTGCAAGTCCTCCTGTTTTGTGTGTGAAAGCGAAGCTGCCCTGACATAGGCAGGCAACATCTGGGGAAGAGCATCCTTTTGGGAGCTCACACCTTCTTGTCCATCTCTTTTAATCTCCCTCATCCTAAAGGAGCAGGACTCCTACTGTATTACTCCTCATTCAGGGAAAGTTTCTCTTCTAATCTTTTCAAACGTGATAATGAGGCAGTCCAGGTACCAGAGATAAGTAGCTTGATGAGTCTGAATTACATTAGGTGGTGTTATGAATAGGAACTAATTGTCTGTCTGCAGAGGAGATCTTCCTGGTGACTAATTTCATCCTTTTCTAGCTTCATGGGTTCGGGGTGTGTGTTTGTTTGGATTAGACTGTAGATTTTCTCAGACCTCTCTATTGCTGCTAGCAAAGAACATTATGAGCCAGAGAGATGTTATCTTTGTATCCAGCCTCTCTTTTGCCCCTTTTCTAGACTCTTCTCCCTGTAAAGGTTGAGAAAGAGGGAATTTTTAGGACCCTGCATGGAACAGAGGGAATTTTTTCCTAGCGTAACCTCAGTTTTCTCTCTCCCATTCTTCCCCACCCCCCAGTTAAGCCTCTTTCAATATTGGTAACACTATATATTTAAAAGCAAGAAACTTCATCTTGCTTTGGGTTTAGCAACATCTTAGCCTAATGCAGAACAGGTCCACCCCTGCTTAGCTCAGTGCAAGCCGAGAGGTATCTTTAAGATCACAGGCTGTGTATGCTGCTTGGTTTATGTCTGTGCATCACTGTGATTTGTCACCCTTTGCTATTTTTTACAGATTGTTCCTAAATTTAGTAAAATCCTCCACCTCCTCCAACTGCAGAGTTGCCTGCTGGCACACAACTGTGTAAATCACACTGGGTTAAATCAGGAGCTAGCGACTTCAGAAGAATGTGTTTTTCTATTGTGTAATATCATTGCATTGTGCAATTCTAGAGCAAACTGTGCCATATCTGTTTATGGGTCTGTTTATGAATCTCCATTCATCCTACATCAGGTGGGCCTAGAGATTGATAAGTGTTTGTTTCCTTGGTAGCGGTTGTTTCACATCACATCTGTGATGTCCAGATGGTTTCCTGTATGGGAGCAGGGTGCCGTTGCTATCCACCTCTACCATCTACTCTGTAGAGACTGTTTCTGGCCTCATAACTGTTTTCTGTTCCAAAGAGCACCTTTCACAGGAGCATATAATGAATCAAAGTATGAGTTTTTGCAAGGCTGGAAGGAGTGTTGTAAGTAGGAGACATTCTTCTGCAGTGTGTCAGGTTGAGCTGAGACATAGTGCGCTGGAAAGGAGAAGTTTTCTGTGTGCAGTAACAGGTAGATGGTGATATGGAGCAGAATCTGTGGAAAAGAGGATGTTGACTGTGTGAAAAATACTACTTTGAGTGGGTGAGCACCTGTGGAGACGTGAGCAAGGAGATGAGGTACGTGGTGTACTGTGTTTCTCATGGCGCTCGTGCAGTGACTGCCCCAAAATTCAGCTTTTGGGAGTGGGGTTTGGGATATATATAACAGTAATATATGTATGTGTGTGTGTATATATATATATATATATATATACTTTTTTAATAAAGGAAATGTGGTAGCTTTGCACATTGCTGTCAACAGTGTGGTAGGATCGCCCATGTCTGAAGTGCTATCAGGGAGGTTACAAGGCATTCATCAAAATCAAGCTGATGCAAGCATGAATGCTCTCAAGAATGAGGCCTTTTATGCTGAAAAAATGCTGAAGGCTGAAAAGGGGCTAATTTATTTAAATTATCTGTATACATGTCAAGCCCCATAGTTTTTCCAGAGGAAGCTGACAACTGTAAGTTAAAGAAAGCTTTTCTTAAACATAACAACAAAAACCGAAGAGCGAAAGTTACCCCAGAAAGCCCGAGCACCTGAGACAGTAAGCATCTGTAGGGATGCAGATGTACCAAAATCCAGTTTTCTGCTATTAAGCTTTTAAATGTCAGTAAATGACAGTTTAGTAGATCATTTGCTAATAATGATTACATTTCTCATTAAAATGTTTCCTTCATTATTCTTCAGGTAGAAATGTGTAATTCAACGATTGTTACATCAATTACACTTAAAAAGCTCATTAAAATACTGAAATATTATCTCTCGTAGCCAGAGTACTTTAAGAGTATTGTACTAATTACAAACGGAATAAACTCTTGTAATATCACCCTTTGAATTGATGCCTTATAAATTCTTAATGCAAAGCTAACATATAAAGTGTAAATCAAATATATAGATCCAATAAACCAAAACCTCTTTAATCTTGTTTTACCTTCAGAAGAATTCTGATTATTGTAATTAAATAATGCATGATATAATAAAGATCTAGGATGTGTGATTATTTCATTGGCAATTGAATATTGGTGCTTTTTTATTTATGCAAGCAATTTATCATAGACAATATGCATCAAGCATTAAAATATTGATACAATTATACCTATCCTGCTGAACCAATAAAGAAACCTGTGACATGACTCTGCTGATGATACAAGGATGGTTTGAAATCCTTGTTAAATTTTAATATTCTGATGTGCTGGGTTATGCTAATTCTGGTACAGAATAATATCTCATATATCTACTCTTCTGCCTTTTATTTCTGTGAGATTACAAATCCAGCTTCACTTAGCATGGCTAGCAAGTACCACTCTGCTTGCTGCTCCGTTGGTCCCTCCTAGGAAGAAACGTTAAAAGACAGCTTTGATTTTCCCTTTTTAGAGTGGAATATTTTGCTATAAATACAACTGTTTAATTCTGCTGCTGCTGTATCCTGTTATTCTCTCTAAGAGTTTTGCAAAGGCCTCTGGCCCAAGTCAGGAATAACTTGCCTGTAGTCAGTGGATTTAGAAGACTGGTTTCAAAGCAGATGCATTTTCATTATTGTCCCACTTTCTTGAGCCTACTCTATCGCAGTGTCAAGATGAAACATGAAAGGAACAATCAGCTTCTTTCAATTGGAACAGCAACTACCAGGTCAGATGTAAATTGTGAAATTGGGCAGAATTTCCATATCTTTAATCTTCTAAACCTGGTTTCTTTCTAAAGGAACTAAAAAGCTTCACTTAATAGGCCAGTAATTATTTTGCCACTTCCGTCCAGGTAAGCTGAGGTGCAGAGGACTACTTAAGGCTGTCTACTGAGCTAGCCTCTTGTCAGTCAGTTGAAAGGAAGCGTATACTTAACAGCCCACAGCCAGAGCACTGGGTGCCCACCTTCATTTGCTATTTCAGCCAAGTCAACTGTCATGTAGAGACTTGTATCTCCTCGAACAGGATAACACTGCAGAAGTTCGTACAAGATGAATCTATCCCACCATTCACATAGTCTAATTAATTTTTCGAGGGAACATTTTCAGCATGTGGCACGTTTTAACAGCACAAAGAAAACAAAGTGGCCTAAACCAAATAGTTGCATCTGTGCTGGCTTTCAGAAATGCCCTTTGGATATCGCTGTTCTTTCAAGCGAGGAAAGAAATTGCAAGCTTCCGAATAAACAGCAGTAGAAAGATCAGAAAGCGCCAGCAAAACATAAGGATTGTATAGCTATGGGTGAAATGAAGCCCGTTGATGAGGGTCATCCTTGAAAATATTCAGGACTTTCAGAGACCCAATAGTGAGTTTTTCACTTTGTGAAATTATAAACCCATAATTTACATGTCCGATTCACCAAACTGATGAGCACAACCTACGAAGTGTTGAACACTTGGTCCTCTTTATGCTCAGTGAAGGAAGAGAGCATTTTGTATCCTGGAAAATTAGAAGTTCTGGTTTTCCATAGCTCACCGTGAACTTAATCATGGGGTTTTACATTCTCATGAGAGAAGTTTTCTTTTCTCTTTGCTAGATATACTTGATTTTCCTCAGTCGATATTGCCTGGGCATCACAAGTGTCTCTGCTATGTTATATTTACAAGCTCCTGTTTAGCTTAAATTAAAATCAAGCTCTCGGAATGTATTCCAACGACCAATGGGTGGTATCAAGGCAACTACTGAAGTTCAGGTAAATAGAACCTAAAGGGTAAAGAGGAAAGTTTGAGTGTCAGGGAATTTTTAAATCCAAAATTGAAAGCTTTCATGGAATAAATAATTGGGGGAAAAAAAGAGGGTTAGTTAATGAAGTAGTTTGCTTGCTAATTGAGTTAAAAAAAATGCAGTAATTTGTAGGCATATGCTGGTGTTTGTTGTTAATTCCTGTTTCCCTCGCTCCCAGCTTACAGCAAGGAACTATGAAGGGACCACATAATCACAGTGCTGTCACATGGCTGACAGAGTCTGAGGACGCCGTGCATCTACCCACTTGCAATTTGCGGGCACTTTAAAGCCATTACTATGTGTGCATATTGTCCTTCTGTATGTACATATGTAGGAGCAACAAAGTCCTAAGGCAAATGGGTGGTAATATTTGGTAGATAAGACTATTTTCATTCTCATGTCCATGTACATGCCTTGTTTGAAATTGTTTTGCTCGATCTGCGTTGTCTCTTTGCTGTAGTTAATTGGGTGATGGGTGAGAGAAAGGAGTTGGTAACGTGTAGCTTTGAATCATTTGTTGTAAAGAAGTAAAGATCCTTGGGGCTTATTAGCACTGGAAAATATATTAATGGTTTATGTGTTCAAGTAGCAGCCTGTACTGCAAATGTGCACCTTCCAATGTAGATACTTTTTCTCTATGAAAGTAGCTGATTTAGTCAGAAAGGTGACAGTTAAGACTCGTTGCAGGAGGAATTTTTGCATCTTTGCAGAGTGACTTTTTTTCCCTGTACTTTACCATAGTGGCTGTCCATCACAGTTGTTATGTATGCAGGCTGAGTGAGCCCGCGGGGGATCCTAGTTATTTACACTCTTTTTCAAGCTTCGAAGCTGTTATAATCATTCGCTGTCAACTTTGTGCTGACACTGAATTTTACTTTGTGGTTTTTTATGCTCGGTTTGGGTCTAAAATACTGGCATCCATACCCTCCACTGTAATTCTATGGGTGACTGAGTTGACCAGCAATATACGGTATTACTAACAGAGCTTGAGAAGCCTGCTGCATATGGAGATTTCAGGATTTGTTGATTGTGGACAGTAAACAAAGTCCCCAGGCTTTATGCTTTTATCCAAGTGATGGCCCTCAGGAATAAACTGTGTACCGTGTTTCATCTCATTGCATTTTCATCTGTAAAAAAAAAATGTAAATATTATTTTCCTTTCCTCCAAAGCTGCAGAGTTAGAGCAGGAAAACTTTTTTCCATTGCAGTTTTGATTTCCATACTCGCTTGTTTTTCTCCAGGCCTGTGTTTTAAGCAATGCATATTTGTCTGTGATCACCATATGTTTAGCATGAAGCTGCAGATAGTAGCGGAGCTGGTAATGGGCTAATACTTCAGATCCAAATTGAAATAATGTGTTGTGTGAAATGTTGGGAATAAATTATCATGAAAGAGCATGCATTGACAAATATATTGGGTTTTTACACCCTTTTAGGTTTAGAAAGGCAAATTTTCATGCTTGTGCTTAAATGTCTTTGGTCTGCAGTGCAGTGAATAAACTTCTTTCATGTGTGTACTAAAACCTTTCCCTTATGAGCAGGCCTCTTAACCTCAAATGCCATCACACTGACTGATTCCTGCATGATTAAAGGGGGAGATATTCATGTCCAAGTTAGTGGCTCCCGTATGAAATTTCAGGTACCCTGGGGCCCAAAGGGAGCGATTGCACAGAATGATGCGACCCTGTTCTTAACTGGACTTGAAATAAAACTGGTCAAGGAGCTTGTGTGCTTGGTCAATGTAATAAAGTAGACAAATAATTACAGAGCAAATCAAACACACTTACACTTCAGATGATTTTGAAATATTATCTATAATCGGGCACTTCTGTGCTAGGAGGAAAGGTTAATAAAGTAATTTAAAAAAGATTGTGTGGAGTATTAGAGAAACAGAGGAGGACTGGTGATCGTAATTGTTAATCTCCTGAAACACCAGTCCTCTACTGCACCAGGCGTATATTTTAGCACAACTCCATATTGTTCATTCCACTTATTACTATATTATACTGCTTAATTACCTTTTGTAAGAAATCTTATTTTAGCTTTCTTTAAGAACAAATAATGCAGATGGAATGATTTCAGAAGAAAAACTGATTTAAAGTCCTACCTGCTAAGGGTTGAGATTTAAACATTTACAGTAGATAAGTGTTTGGAGGCTGAGTGACTACAGAAACTCTGTTGTGAAATACCACAATAATGTGTGTAAATATATCTTCCACTACTCTGTTTCTAGCACTGTTGAGTGTGGATGGAGACTAGCATAGAATACAAGAAGAAAGAGTGAGGTTTTGCTTTTTGGTAGCTGTGATTAGTTCTTCTGAAGCACACATACAGTTCATGATATTTTGGATAACCAAGATAAGATTATTACTTTTAAGGCAAAGAAATGGAGATATCAGCTTAAGTAAATGAATGCTCTGTGTGTAGAAACACCTCATCTTAGTTTTAAGCTGTCTCTTGTCTACCTAATTTCTTTATTCCGATGCTGTTACATTCCTTAGGTAGAGCCTTACTGAATGCAGCTGAAATGCATGCAGCCATCATGAAGCTGTACTTGGGCTCACAGTGGTTGAGGTTATAGACATAGTTAAAGGCTATAGAGCAACTGGGAAGTTAGAATCTTTTCACCCTCATCCAGTGTCGATGAATGGGACTGCTGTGCCATTTTCTGGAGATGCCACACAGATTGTGACAGTAGCAGTTGTGTAGGTCTCTCTTTTTGGAAAGACGGTGAGTTTTGAAATGGACATTTGTAATTTTGGCAGGAAATGTTCACGCGGCGTAACTTCACTGCCACTTGCCAATACTGGTAATTCATGGCAAGAGAGAAAGAAAGAGAGAAGGAGTTGTGTGTGTGTGTTTGAAAGAGGTTTTTTCATGAGTTTGGGTTCATCTCTCACTCCTTTAAGTGTAGCTCCTCCCAGATACTGAAATACTTCCATCAAGATAAACCCAAAAAGCCTTCCTGTGGCCAGATACGTTGCTAGCTACCCCACCAGTATCTCTGTACCCACTGCTCGTCTTTAACCCGGAATGCCCCATTTACCTTGTAAGTGGAGTAGAAGGTACGTAGCATTTTGAAATGTGGAGTCTGCCACAATTCCGCTGTCTCCTGTGCCATTTGCCTCCTCTTGGATGGCTGTTTCCAGAAATGCAATGACAGCAGCTTGCAGCTCCTGCAGAATACTTCCCCTGATTTATGGCTGCTGGTTAGGGTAGCAGGAGAACCAAGATGATGAATATTATGGTAAATATTTATAACAGTGAGTTTATTGTGCACGTATTACTATGGCTTGAAAAAAGTCTGCTGCAAGCAGACGTGACTTTGTGAGGGAAACACAGGCCTGTTTTCCATCTCTGGGGGATATAATCCTGAGGATGTCTCAACAAATTGTTTTCTCTAGTGCATAATTTTGGCTGGTAGCAACTAATGTTGAATAAGGATATGGCTGTTTCTTGCATCCTCTTAAAGAATTCACCTGAGTGATTCAGTTCTGGTCGAAGCAGATTCTTTTTCTCTCATTTGTAACACAAATATCTGAGTATGGTGTTGAGCTTTGTCATCTGCACGGTTCTATATCAAGATTGGAGTTTCCGTGTAACCTTTGGTAGATATAAGATATACAGGTAGGGAAGGAAACTGGATAACATCCATATGGGCTTTACATAATTAAGGCCAGAGCACAGCACAATGTGACTTTCTTTCTGCAAATGAGAATCCAGAATTTCACACTCTGAATATCTGAGATACAATACACTGAACAGGGTAGAAAAGTAATATAGTCATAGTAATTACTTTCATCTGGCGAAATATTTCACTCAGCAATGGCTAGCAATAAAGTCAAATGATCACCTTTAGTATATCTGTTACAAAAACAACTCTCAAATCAGAACAGCTTAAAATATCCGCTGGAATACAAAGCATCAGTTCTGGAGTCACACATTGCTTTCCTATTTTTGTGGGCCGTGGTACTCTCCAAACAATTGGTTTGAAATGCAAGGGCTGCTTTCAGACAAAAGGGGGAAAATTACTTCAATTAAAGATGCCTAGATGAAGAGAATGCTATCCATCATGTTGCTATAAAAGAAAATCTAGGTTTTGGGTGTTTAGGTTTTATACAAATCACTTATATCCTCTTTAAAAGAGATCTTTTTATTATTTTTTTCTAACATATAAATATAGTGAATGCGAAACACCATTAATCCAGTAGTAATGTCATCTGATAGTAGTTAATCCCTTCTTAGGGATAGCTTTGCCTTGTCCTTTTGAATATAGAAATGTGCTTTTACTGTTAGGCATTTTGTTTAAGCATCAATCAGTTCTTAATGCTTAATTGTCTTCTTTTTTTGCCCCCTCTATAAAAGACCACCAAGTAAAATGAATACTGCCTTCAAAGGTATTTCCTTGGGAGTCTTATTGCATTCTTTAGCCAGTTATTTTGTATTCTAAGGTTATGGATCAAGGGCAGTGCCATGCCTGTGGTTTGGACTTGGCTATCTGCTGTGACAGGATGATGCAGACGTACCAGAAGATCCTAATCTGTCAGAGGAAGTCTATTAAGTTCAAGCCCCTAAGCTGTCTCAGCCAAATCAGTGATACCAAACTTACATTTGTTTTTGTGATGACCATTCATTTTGGTCAAATGAAGAAATTGCTAGTGTGGGTTTTGTGGCTTCAGGGGTGAAATCTATGAACGTCACATATCTCTTAGTGCCTCTGCTCTCTCTGAAACATTACTGAGAATGCTTTTGTATGGGGGGGGGGGGGAAACCCCAACGCACAACTATTTTTATTGCAGCTGTTTATAAGTCACCTTGATGACAAAAAGTTGGGAAAAAGAAGCATTAGCTTCTATAGAAATAATTCTTTTTTGGAGAATAATAGATAAGGTTGGAAAAAAGCTGGACTGTCTGCAGACAACTGTGTAGCAGGAAGCAAAAGCAGGTTTGAAATACATCCGGAAGGATTCATCGTGTTTTGGAATGGTAGCAAGCACTGTTACAGACTTTGGACCTTGGACTTGTTTGGGAAGCTGTCGACCTGGCTGGTTCTGAGGTCCACTGAGTGCAGGAGATAGAATAAGAAAAAGAAGTATTTTCCTGGTATTTTACTGATTTAATAGATTTAAATACAGCTTTTCAATTTCTGCTTAAATATCCACCATTATATACCGAGACATGTATCAGATGGTGGTCCTTTTTGTGCTGATTTAGCCATAGAATTAAAAATATAAGGGTAGATTTGGTTCAGTTTGGGGAGATAAGAACAAATCTCTTATTCTGTAGCTTTTGAGCTCCTGAACATTTTCTGTCTTAATAATATTTGGTATTACTCTTTCCCTCTCTCTCTTTTGGCAGGTTGTAAGGTAAAATTCGGTCTGTATTGAAGTCAGGTTTTGGCCATACACTTCAGTGAGATCAAGTTCACATTCTGTACATAGTCCCTATTTGGCTGCTTGCTTCCACCAAGGAAGATCTGAACTCTTGACTCCAGAGTGAATCCACATGATTTAGTGAATCTAAAGTATTATGTTTGGTCATGTTGGGAGTTTGCATCACTTCAGTGGGGCCATACTCAAAGAAAAGCTTGCAGACCAGATCAAGCAATAAGAGGCACCATTGGGTTACCCTTCAGTATGTGCAGAGATTGTGTGTGTGATTGTGTAGGTTGGGAAGGTTTGTATCCCTCTGAAATGTTTCTGACACTTGGCTCAGCTTTTAGTTTGTTCCATTTTCCTTCTGGATGGGGCTGGTTAGAAAACCCCAGTCAAGAGCATTGCATAAAGGGTGTGGAAAAGAGGAAAGCAAAATCTGGTGGTTAGAAAATGTGAGTTTGATTATGCCATGCTGCACCCCAGCTTTATTAGCTCCGTTCTCCTACTGTTTAGTTAGAATTCTCACCATGGGAGAGTCTTATTTATAAGTTTCTGTGGCTTTCCACTCCTCTTCCCATTCCTTTTGACCCTGCTCCTGTTCTCTCCTCCTCCCTGGTTGCCAGCTACTCTACTTAAGACAGCTCATTCTTCAGGAGGGCCTGTTTCCTCAGGAATGTGAAATGGCATTCAAAATCCTGAGCTAATTCACCAAGTTCCACAACTAGCAGTAACATCTGGATGCAAAATGTGTGAATGGAAGGCTCCTGCCAGAGGGATTAGGGAATAGATATAGAATGGAAAACCCCCAAACTTCTCAGGCTTTTTTTGTCACGTTTTTAAATGTAGGCCGTGTTTAAACTAACGGGTTTTTTTTAACCTAGGAAATTACTCTGGAAAATTAATCTAATGAATGCCTTTCCTGCATGAGGGTAAGAGAAACATGTTTTTGGGGTTTTTTTTATAGCCAAATGATTTCAGAACGTGACACATACATAAAAAGGGAGTGATGTTTTTGTGTATTTGCCTTTATATAAAAAGGTATAAGGTGTGTCACTTCTCCTATGTCTCCCAAAATGGATCACTGACTGTGAGAGACAGTAATTAATAACAGTTTTGTGCCGCAAAATCAAGTTTGCAAAGATGTAGTTAGGGCCATTTGCTTTCGGAAAGGTAACATTGTAAGGAGAAAAAAGAGGAATATTTTTTAATTGCAGAAATTGCTGAGTTATTTTAGAAAAAGGAATTTAATTTAAAAGCTAACCTTACAAAACTTTATTCCTGTGACTGTCCCTTTGTTCTCATCAGCACCTTCACTGGAAACACTGTTTTGAAGCCTAATAATAAGCAATGCCAGAACCGAGTGTGTAAGTTCCCAAACATGTTGGGCCTGAACTGTATGTTTGAAAACCAGCTTAAATTTATCCACGTGCTTGGGAACCTGCAGGACTGCTGCCTTGCAGAGCTGTTCCCTTTCTCTCATCCCCATTCAGAAGGATATTAGCATGCATAAAGCTAAGGTGTGAATTTACAGCATGATAGCAACACTGCACTAAGTCTTAGTCACGCTTTCGAGCTTGCACTGAGAGCACCTTTGCATGCTTTGGTTTAGCAGAAGTGGTTTTGGGGTGCATCTGCAATGCAGGTAAAGATGTGACTGAAATCAGTGTGCCTGAAGTCCACTGTATGCAGATGGCCTTGCAGACATCTCATCACAGGGACCGTATCAATATTAACACTACTTCCAGGTTGTACTTTTGGAGCCATGTATAGCTCAGCACCGCCACAGCTACACTGCTACCAGTTTAAAGTTGCAGTGTAGCCTTTTAAATATACTTCTGAAATGAATGAGAGCACTGTGTTTCCTGTCTGCACTCAAACACCATCTTCTCTGGACCAGTTTGGACACCGGTTACTAAGCACTGTGGGTTTACAGTTGATCTACAGGGAAAAAGGCAGGGTTTCACCATCCTTTGGTGTAAGCTCAAGCCCGTAGGTGGTTCAGTCTAAGCTAGACTGAGCTTTCCTATCTGAGTAGCCCAAATTAGGTTAGTGGGTGTTTCTGCCAAGGTCAGCAAAGCATTTCTCTGTCCTAGCTTTGACAAACTGGTGCTTTGCAGATTCACCTGCTACTTCTGCAGTGGTTACAGAAGAAAAAGAGATTCCATGTTTCTCTGTGGGCTATTGGAAAATGCAATGTTCAGCTATGTGGAAAAGATAGGAGCTCAAACCCCAAAATCAAACCTGCAGCACATTTTTGTTGCTGTCTTTTTGCTTTGGAAAAAATTAACTGTTCTCAAAATTAAAACGATAAAAAACAAACTGGAGAGAAAGCTCTAAAATGACATGTAAAGGTATTCCAGCTAACCGCTTCTGGCCCGAAAAAAAGCAAGAAAACTGGCAAAAAATTACCATTTCAGATTCCAGCAGATTGGACTGATCCCTCATATTTCGTCTTTCCAGTCACTTGGATGTGGTGGTTAATCATTCATGCGTGTTCTGAAACTGAAGTTGCTGATTTTCTGCTTTGGACTCCATTTTGAGCAATCTGAGGGATGCTGTAACCCCGACTAGCTGGGTACCCTGGAGGGAATAAGTGTCTTGTTACTGTAGAGATGTTGTGGGCACTTTGTGCACCCCTTAAAACCCCCAGGAAAGTGCTTGCGCTCCATTCCTGAATGAGGACAGGAAAGAAGTTCACAAGACAGTTTCCTGTCAGGCAGAGTACTCTGTGATATCGCTTCTTTCTGATTGCTGCTGCAGACTGGAAAAAAACCCTGTTTGTTTTAAAAGACCCCATGTATGTGTACAGAACTGATTTGAATAATTTTAAACATGTAGCAATATCTGATATTGTCGCTTATGGCAGTTGAACAACTAATCTGCTCGATGCAGTGATACTAAATACGCTTCAGAGAATGTGTGTCAGTGGCACGGTGCGTGTGTTAGAGCTCTTCAGTAAGGCTTTAGTTATTTCAAGTCAGTATTTTCCATTAGAATCCCCCCAGCTAAAAAACAAAATGAAAAGCCAAGCATCAACCTTGCATTTCAAATATGAACTGGAAACAAACGCAATTTACAATTCACTCAGTGAAAATGGTTCTCTTCTGCCACAATTCAATTCACATTTGGTTTATTTGAGGGTTCATGTATTATAACCCTTCTTGCTCACACTTTGGAGTATCTTTGTTTGTTGCATCCGCTAAAGCTGAGTTTTATTTCTTTTATTGTTATTGTCTTTATTTTTGTGGGTTTACACTGTAAGTGGAGGCCTCCCCCTCCCGACCAGACCTTCCACCTGAGGGCAGCACAGTCATCAGCTCTCACCAACTCTGAGTCAATCTTTCTCTTCCCAATCCGGCTTCATCGCAGCTCCAGGTCAGGTTTTGTTTTAATCCCCCCCTTACATTGTTTGCAATAATGAGATATGATCACTCTAACTTTTCAAACCTTTCAACTTCATTTTTCTGGGAGCTGCATCCCTTACTTTACGTTACAATATAGAGAATTTGCATCTGTTTCTCCGTGTGCCATTATAGCGTTCAGCATCTTTCTTTGTCTTACCTTAATGTATTAATGATAGAAGTAGCATATGCAGAGTGAGGTGCTAGGAGGGGCTGGATATCAATATGAAGATGTATGCTTTTAACTTCATGCTATTCCAAATGAAACTGAACCTATTTTTTTTTTCCTCCTATTCTGAGATTTCTTCTCTTAAAGTGGATGGTGACAGTGCAAGAGGTAACACCTTTCAGCAGGTAAAATATGTTGTTATGGAAGGGATGTATGGCAGGGCTGCTGACAACAATTAGCACATGCTACTCATTAACAAATGGAGTTTACAACTGAGCCGAAATGGCAGGCTGCCATCAGTGTGATAGTTACGGGGCAGTTTAATTTCTAACGAATGTGAGCACTGGATTAGTAACAATATTCCACAAAATGCTGCCTGCATTCTCTTATGGCTTTCATTACCAAATTGAAAATCTGTGTAGATTTCTGAAAATTACTTTTAAATGTAGCCAATCTCCTCGACTGCAAGGCTTGATTTGCTGGTGAGGGAGTCCTGCTGTGAGATTTTA